>JAMXBB010000007.1:3978319-4417721 GCA_024138015.1 Lumnitzera littorea | reverse complement strand
GACTGATGACTAGATCCTTTATAAACATAAAGTTACAACTTCACAAGACTTTGAAATGATGAGGGAAAGGGGGGAGAGAGTGATATATATAGAGAGGAATGGATGTAGACTAAACGTGTGTGGACGTGGGGTTTGGTCTAAGTCAACGACGAGACATGGCAAAGAAAAAGTCTAGTTGGTCGTTGAATTTCCCCGTGTTTAGTTGGCCGACCCACGAGCGCAGTACCAAAAATAAACCCATTCAATTTTACTGATTGGTCCTTACTCAATAAGCCATGTAATTCTTCTTCTTGATTTAGGGTAAGTAGAGAAGGAAGGAATTAAAAGAAAAGGAAAGTAGAGGAAAAGAACGTGAGGGAAAAAAATTTTGTGCGGAGTATTTGGTTTCTTTTAATGCGTTTGGTCAATGAAGAAAAGAAAAGAAAGAAATGATAACTATTGATAAAGAGAAAATAAGAAATAAATTAAACTTACCATTATACCCTTAAAAGATAATTACTAGAAAGAAATAAAATTTAAAATATAGAGTAAATAGGTAAATCATTTCTTTTTTCTCTTTTCCTTCTCATTCCCTCCTTTCTAAAATGGAGGGAATGAGAAGGAAAAGAGAAAAAAGAAATGATTTACCTATTTACTCTATATTTTAAATTTTATTTCTTTCTAGTAATTATCTTTTAAGGGTATAATGGTAAGTTTAATTTATTTCTTATTTTCTCTTTATCAATAGTTATCATTTCTTTCTTTTCTTTTCTTCATTGACCAAACGCATTAAAAGAAACCAAATACTCCGCACAAAATTTTTTTCCCTCACGTTCTTTTCCTCTACTTTCCTTTTCTTTTAATTCCTTCCTTCTCTACTTACCCTAAATCAAGAAGAAGAATTACATGGCTTATTGAGTAAGGACCAATCAGTAAAATTGAATGGGTTTATTTTTGGTACTGCGCTCGTGGGTCGGCCAACTAAACACGGGGAAATTCAACGACCAACTAGACTTTTTCTTTGCCATGTCTCGTCGTTGACTTAGACCAAACCCCACGTCCACACACGTTTAGTCTACATCCATTCCTCTCTATATATATCACTCTCTCCCCCCTTTCCCTCATCATTTCAAAGTCTTGTGAAGTTGTAACTTTATGTTTATAAAGGATCTAGTCATCAGTCGATCGATACATTCAACAACACCCTTTTGGATCTACTCGTTAATTTTGCCTTTCATTCTTAGGAAGTCGAAAAGAGGTAAGTGTTCACTTCGCTGGCTGCATCGTATTACATTACATAGTCACCCATATATTGCGTATTGCTTATGTTTTAGCTAATGTTCTGAAGATTATCGAATACGTTTTTTTCTTTTTTTAATGAAGTCCAAGTTTGGTAATTCACGATGGATGGGGTAAAATAAATTACACTTTATTTAATTATCATCTATATTTTCTCTAATATCTACTCTAATATTTTCTTTCCTTTTACTTTTGTAATTGGAGTTACAGTTACAAGTGTTAAAAAACGAAAACGCTAGCACTCTCTTGATTGAAAGAAAGTTAAAAAAGAAAAAAAGAAAAAGGAATTACCAAGAAAAGAATAAAAGGAAAAATATAAATTCTCTTATATTTAGATAAAGGGCAAAAAGAAAGAGGAATGAAAGGTAATAATATAATTTTTTATTTTTGTTATAATTCCATAAATGTCCCTATAATTTCAAAATATTTTTGTTTCAATGTAAATATATAATTTCATTACAATTCCCTCCCAATCCTCTTTTTAAAAAAGTTGCAATAAAAAATAATTTTAAAATTATAGTACTTGAAATCGCGTCATAAAGTCGTAATTTTATTTCCACATGAGTTAGTGCAAAATTTTGTCTTAGACACAATTTCAATTCTAGGTTGAATCCATGCTTTCTAGACACAATTTTGCATTGTTATAAACCTGCAATACACACTATAATTCCTTTTTCTCTAATTTCTACAACACTTGCCTTTTCAAACATATACAATGTTATTTACATTGGAATATATATTAAGAGAACCACTTTGGAGTAAACTCCTCAACATGTACCATCCTCAAGAATTAAACTCTACACCCATAACAAAAATAATGATACACTTCTCAATACCACTAGATAACAACTAATCACTAACGTATCTATAGGCATTATAACCTGAGAACTACTTGTCAATAAAAAGCTCTTCAACTATAAGAAGTAATAATGATTTAATACAAGAATTTAAGAACACAACTCAAGAAGAATAAGCATTTTTCTACTTACAAATCACACAATTTGTCCAAAATATAAATGTACAAAGCAAAAATGAATATAAGAGTGCAATTGATGTCATTTCATAAAGGTTTGCAATTCCTATATATCTAATAGAGTATATATCTGAGTAACCTAAGTACTTAAGGTTACTTAGTGATTTTCCAAATATTAAGCTTTTTACCATGTCTTACCCTCCAGTATTGCACCTAATCATAGTGTATACAATACCCAAGTTACTTATATGCCATGTATAATCCAAATTAATAACGTATTCGTATACAAAGTTGAAGGTTTGATGACCTTCTTTAAGATAAATTTCCTTCAAGGTAGCCTCTAACTCTTTCTTTCATTATAGGATTTTCTCAGTATATATTTTGACTTAGTTTTTGACCAACTCACTACTTTATAGATTTTATAAAAATCCCCTTAGCTCAACACTACATAGTGATTTTAGAATGAAAGGCTTAATCATAATATTTGTTCAACGCTCATTACACTGCCAATTCAATCCTTATTTAACCAGATAGCTCATCATACACATGGACATAGAGATACTAAGAAGTCATTTTTCTATACATACAGTATAGTCTTTTACCTATCTTCTTATCAATTAAAAGATATATATTTCAATACATTTTAGGTTTTGACCAATCCTTTAACTCATTCATTTGCTTTAGTGACTCAACAAATCACACCACCTTGACACTAATATCACCATTTACATACTTGATGAGAATTGAATGTCGCTTGACACCAAACTTTAACTCTCATATTAGAATATTTTAGTAGAAAATATATGGTTTAATTAGTATAGTTTTAAGTAGAAAACACATAGTTTTGACCTTTTAACTTCCATAATTAGTATGTAAGCAAGTTTTTCATCAAAAATCAAGTCATCTTATGGTGAACATTATCAAAAACCTTCGATTCTTTACTCTATAGCAAAAGTACTCTAAGTTCATTAAAGATTTTATGGGAAAAAAACACCTTTAATACATAGTTTCACCAAAAATCAAAATTTATTAAAAACTTAACTTATAAATCTTTGAAAACCAATTACATAGGGTGAAAGTATAGTCTTTAAAAAACTTATGCATAAAAATTTAGGTCAAAACTATACTATTTAAGTTTTTTTAAAATACGAAAGAAAATAAATAGACAAGACATTTTTCTTAAGAAACCTATATATGCACTTAAAATCTAAAAAATCTAGGTTGATATTTGAATTTTGGAGGAAAAAATTACTTAAATAAACCAAGTTTCATCATTTTTATAAATCATTCATATTTTTAGTAAATTTTTTGTAAAAACGAGAAAAAGCAGCTCATCAAAACTCTAACCTCTAGCCACCAACGAGGGGGAGTTTCTCTAACGGCCTAAGTATAGCCTAAAAGGTAGAGTAGTGACCTGGTAATGCTTCCAGATTTTCCCTAAGCTTATGTACTCCAAAAACTCCAATTTTATACTTATTTTTCCTATGATTAACTCTTGCTTCAATTCTCTTTTTCTCAAGCACCCAAGAATTTTCTTCTTCTTTTTTTCTCAAGAATGTACTCACTCTCTCAATAATACCAAAAGACCTAAAATGCTCCCATGAAAGGTTTTTATAGCACAAGGATTTTTTTTCTAGTGAATCGCACATGTTAATTGCATAATTTTGTATGTTAAGCTCTTATCTACCCTTAAGATACCTACCCCTATGATTTTCTAACATAGTGCGATGCCTAAGAGCTTCCTAGAAATCTATCTAGCAAGTGTCTATAATTGTTTCTTATGTGTTTTACTTTATTGGATTAATATCTAATACACTTACACATATTTATGTATATTGTTTATTCTTATCCTATATTTTCATGTACATGTATGTGCATTACTGATTATATAATTATTCTGCACTCCACTTACTTCAAATTATCATCATCATCATTATTATTATAATTCACATAATTTATCTCTTAAGTTCGACAATGTTTCAAGCCTCATATTTGAAGTTTACGATAAAATTATTAGATATTGATTAAACTACAATTTTTATTAAATTAAATATTTGATATACTTTATTTTGCAAAATAAATTTTACTAAGGTTCTTTTTTTAACTTTCATGATCTCATATTAAAAATTTATATAATTTTTAAAGAACATTTCTCGAAGACCCTAAATTGCACCAGTTTACTAGCTTAGGTCTCACAAGTATGCCATTATTTAAACATTTCTAGATAAAAGATTTTATTTTTAGGCGTATGGTCAATTTCCACACCAAATGCCTAATTCTTATGTTATCCTCTTTTTCACATAAGGTATCATAAGCCGATCTAACAAACATTTCTCCATAGGTTCCATATACATACTCTATATTATTAATGCGACTCCACTGCAACTTTCTTCCAGCACTAGCCCATATCTCAATAACTATTATAGTCGACAATCCAGTAAGCAAGTCAATGCTTAAGCCCATATCTACCACATTATTTTAGCATTCAACTCAATTTAGGACATCACATGTCGGTCAATTGGCACTAAGCTAAGTCATACCAATTCTCCCAAATATCTAGCAACAACCACACACAAATAATAAGAGTTTAAAAGTTCTAGCATAATTAATTTTCCTTTTCAAACCTATTAAATACATCAACACACATAATAATCACACTCGAATAGCACTAATGTCATAATTCACTCCATCAGTCAAGCATTCAATTTTACTAATGTTTGTTAGATCAAAATCTATGGCTCAAAATGAGGCCTAAACATATCAAAATGAGGATCCTTAAGATTAGCATAGCCAACTTTTAAGTAGTGACACTCAACAGGTATACATGAGGTTTGGATACTCAACTAACTTGATTGAGTGGGTAGTCAATCAATCAATCAATATATTAGGCTAGCTAATTAGTAGGTAGTAAATCATTATCATCATCAAGTGGTTTATCTCCAGCAGAAAGGTTGGACCATCACATCATGCATATATATATATATATATATAAAGGTCATGTTGATGGTGAAGAGAAATGTGGTTGATTGTGCATTAATCCAAGACAAGCTCTACATAGAAACTTCATTCATATACTTCAAAACTTCAATGAATCACTTCAACAACTCCTTAAATTGAGATCCCTTTCAAAAATGTGATCTAACAATCATGTCCTTTATGATTAAATCCGTACCATTAACAACATCAATAAAACTTCAATTTCAAAACATCATTGAAGCATAATTTCTAAAATTTTAAACATGATTTCTATAATTCGAATATTGTAAAAGTAATTCAAAAACTACCATAATTTTAAAATGCTGATTTCATTATTTTCCACTTGAAAATGATTATTAAAAAACCGATTTTCTTTCTATTGGTTTTTGGAAAACCTATTTTAGTAGGAAAAAATAGGTTTCTCAAAAGTTAGATTCTTTAGAAAGGAATGTCTACGTACTCTGATTGATTGACAAACCAAGATGACTGCAGTGAGGTCCTGGGGTGATCACTTGTTTTCTCAGAAGTCATCAAATCCAGAAGTACAAACCGAAATCGTAACCCCGACAGAATACATCTTTGTACAAAGCCTCCCGTCCATACTAAAAAACAAAACACCAAAAGAAGCAAGGCGTATAATTAATTACTTCTTACGGAAACTCCAACATTTTGTATGCTTAGCCAATTCTGCTTTCTAATATCGTCAATTCTAGCGACTCCAATTTACAACACTGGCCAGTATTATTGAACAAAATTTCCGTGGTTTTAAAGTGATGTATGTACTTATTCTATCACAAGAGAAGTTTTGCCTCAAAATCTTCTTAACCCATTACTCTGCCTTAATTTCTAAATCATTTAAAATTCTTGATTAGGACTTGTTAAAATTCGAGGAAACACTGATAAGGCCGATAACGTTGAGAGATTACTGGAGGGAATTTTAGAAGAAAAGAGGAAAGAAACTGAACGGTCTTTCGAGGAGAGTATAATAGATCCGTTTATTATGGAAAGGTAGCTCCTAAGACCAACTTTATCGTAGTTCTTTAGCGTCAACCCCTACGTCCTTCGGAGATGCGGAGCGTGCGTTCCTTGACAAGGAAACCTTATTCTTATTTTTATTTTCGGCTTTTGATTGGTTGAAAGTTTTTATTCAGAGTCACAAAGATATTAAAAATGTGTTAAGAAAGTTTTATGCAAAATTTTAGGGATAAAAAAGTAAGTCCCTTGAGGATAAAATTTTTTTAAAACATTCACATAATATTAAAGAGAGTCTCAATTAAATTAATTCTCTAATTAATTCGCTTTTGCAAGAAAAACAAAGAATAAGGAATAATGATTAGATTTTATTTTGAGAAAACCAAAAAGGTAAATCACTAGATTGCCCATGTCTTCAGATTATTTTTGGGGTGTTTCACCTTATATTTGATTATAAGGTACTTATAATTCTTACAATAGATGCAATTTCTAAATTTATATCTATATTTATGTAGGATTGTATCTTATCAAAATCTAAATCTTCAAACATAAAAATATTGCAAGAGAAGGAAAAGTGACCTCCATTTCTTTACTGTTCGTCATAAATTTCTGGGCCCAATGCAAATTGCAACCGCATCCGAGAAGGCATCGGGTAGGGCTCTCACAATGGAGGGAAAGTTGATTACACAAGAAACCTCAACCAGCAGCAGTTCGTCATCAAGGGAAGTGGTAAACTCCCGTGAATTTGATGTCTTCTTGAGTTTTAGAGGACCAGATGTCAGAAACAAATTCGCCTCTCATCTCTATGATCGCTTGAAAAGTTTTGGCTTTAGAGTTTATGTAGATGCTATGGAAATGGGAAAAGGAGAGGAAATTAATGAAGATCTTAAAGTGGCTATAGATAATTCGAGAATTTGTATAACCATTTTTTCTAAAAACTATGCTTCAAGTAAAGCATGCCTTTTGGAGCTTTCTCATATGGTGCAAAGCCAAAAGAAAATTATTCCCATATTTTATAATGCAACACCAGATGATGTCAAGCTTAAGACAGAATTATACAAAAAGCCTCTAGAAGAGCATCGAGGCAAATCCAAGGTTGGACAGGATGAAGTTGAGAAGTGGGAGAAAGCACTTATAAAGGTAGCCGAAATGTCTGGATATGATTTTCGTGACAAAAAGTAAGATTCCACATCATTCTCCCTGTTTCTTTCTTCTGCCTTTATTTTTTTCACTAAAGATAATAAAATTATGAAGACCACTTGTAGCGATCATGTACATACCTCTTGGAATGAATGTGTTTTCCTATTCACTTTTCAAATATTGCAGTCACGTTCCTAAAGTACTACTAAAACTTATATCTTACGAGTAGTGAGTCGCTGTCCGTTTGAAAAGATTTTATTATACTTTATGAGTCAGCATATTTAAGTACGTTTTGTAAAAGCATATATCTATAGCAAACTATAGGTACATTTCTTGAACCATTGGTTGCATATACTCCAAATTTTCAATGTGAGAAATCTCTCTCCCAATATACGATACCTCAAACCATTGCTAGAGCATCACTTTCCATGGTCATTGTAGGGATAATTTTGGGGTTTTAGCAACCTTTTTTTATAAGTTATTTGTATATTTTGAAAAGCTATGAAGATATAAAATGACACTTTGAGAGCTTATAAGATCCATTTATATTTAACTAATAGTTTAAGGAATGTATTTGCTATTATCCCAAATATTTTTTAATATTTATATATCTATACATGTATATATGCATCTATAATTATGTATATATGTGAATGTATATGTACATTTGTATTGAAGAACCGCTTTTATTCAAACAAAAAGATATAAGGTAGATTGAAGTATGACTTTTAAATTATGGATAAGTGTGGAAAAGATCTAAATTCGTAAAGGTTTGTTCATCTCCCTATAACTCCTAAAAAATGTGCACTTATTTACCGAGCTCATCTTTAGAGCCCTTAACTATTATTATAGTGGTTTGGAGAGCTTAGTGATAATCAAAAAGTTAAGGAAGTGAGTGCATAATTTCAAAAGTTATAGGAAGAAGATGGATTTGAGGAGGTATATATATAAGTATATGTATATATATATATACACATATATGACCAATAGTTTTTTTGCAATGTTTGTAATTATCTATACTTATATATAAAAATATGTTCCTTTAACTTATTTTTCTGAACATAATTTTAACCTTATAGATACTGCTTAACTTTCGAGATGCATGCAAATCTAAAATTGATGCCTTCATGTTCCGTTCACCGTCCACGTCTTCTATCATTATTATCTAAGAAAAGTTAAAATAATCCAACAATTATGTTTACTTTTATCAATCATAGGGTACATTGATAATTGGTGAACTTCATATCCACATTGAGAACACATCTATTATCCAATGTTGTATATCATATGACATGGAAGTTATAGAAACATTGACATTGGAAATGGTTTATTTACATTACAGCGAAGCAGACGAGATCACATCAATCGCTCAGGTACTCATCAACCAGTTGATGCCCAAATGTCAAAATATGACTAATGATTTAGTTGAAATTGATGATGACATACACAATGTTGAGACTCTTCTAGACTTGAACTCTGGTGGCTTTCGCATTATTGGAATCTTTGGAATGGGAGGTATCGGAAAAACAACTCTGGCCAAGCTCATATTCAACAAACATTGTTCAAGGTTTCCAAAATGTTGTAGCTTTCTAGAGAATGTCCGAGAGGAATTAGAAGGTAAGAGGATTTTAGAGTTACAACAACAGCTCTATAAAGATATCATCGATCCCTCATTTGCTGGTTCAATTTATGACTCTAATGATGGGATAAATAACATTAAGAAAGGACTTGAAAGCAAGAAAGTTTTACTTGTTTTAGATGACATGGATAATGCAAGTCAATTAACAAATTTAGTTGGCAATAATGTCTATTTTTCAAGTGAAAGTAGAATCATCATCACAACAAGGAACAAGAGAATTTTGGATGATTTGAGCCAAGAGTATAAGGATGTGAAGACTCATCAATTAAATGAGATGAAGTATGATCGAGCAACGAAACTTTTTAGTAAAAAGGCTTTCGGTAAGGACATTCCACCCAAGGAATTCCAAGACCTTTCAAACGAGGTTGTTTCTTCCATTGGAGGGCTTCCATTGGCCCTCGAGGTATTTGGTTCATCATTACGTAGATGTAGTAAAGAAGTATGGAGGAAAAAATTAGAAATGTTAAAGAAGATCCCCAACAAGAGCATTCAAAGTAGATTGATCATAAGTTATCAAGGATTAGAAGAGAATGAGAAAGAGATATTTCTCGATATAGCATGTTACAATGGAAATTTAAAGAAGATGTATGCATGCTATATGTGGGATGGTTGTGAATTGTTTCCAGATTTTGCAATAGAAACTCTTAGAGATTGTTCTTTGATTAAAGTCATTGATGATGATGGTGAAATTTTGTGGATGCACGATGTATTAAAAGATCTTGGGAGAGTTATAGTGAAAGAGGAAAGTAAGAAGAGCAACGGGATTCTCAGTAGACTGCAAATTTACAACCCTGATTTTCTACGTAAGAAAAAGGTATGCGTCCAACCTTATGGGTGTATGCTATTGAATACCCACTTCCTTAAGTGGATAGCTTGCACAATAGATATTGCATGGTTAGAACCAATTTCTAAGGAAATATATGTCGATGTCTAGTGCAAAGGCTTCGATTATATTATGTCATTACTCAATGTTTTCGCATAAGATATATGTATAAATACACAAGTAGTATGCTTTTTATAGATTTGAACTTAGAACTAAGGCTAAGTGTGTCATTCTTAAGATGAAACTCGTGAAAACTTCTCTGGAGTCCTAAGGTGGAGAAATAAAAAAAAAAGTTATAGAAAGAAGTCTTGATTTCATAGATACATGAACAAGTAAGAACGGTAATTTGATATCTAACCTTCAATTCGGATATAATATAGATTAACTATCAATTATAAATAGTGTTATAAGTAACACTTTTACATGATTATTAAATGGGTTAAACGCGTATATAAATGGGTCCAATATTACATTTAAGAAAAAAGGCATCTTAATTATGTCAAAGCTTGATCTATGAACTAGATTAAAGTTTGGATTTATAACATTTATAGTTTAATTTAATACTTAACTATGTTTTCGATCCATCATTAGTCTCCTTGAAGACTGTCACTCTTTCTATGATTATTGAATAAGTAAGATTACTGGTTAAGGTTTTTAAACACACGTCTATTTAGATGATGATCCAGAATACTAGATAACAAGTTGTTAATACGACTTTAATTTGTTTAATTGGTTTCTTTTAGCAGGAAAGGGGGTGTGTGGAGACAATGAGTATCTCTACCGCAACCATCAAAATCAAAAGTGAGAGCATGGCAGGTCTACATAATTTAAGGTTCCTTGAATTGAGAGCTCGTGAAGTGAAGGGGAATTGTAAGGGTCTTTTTCCAAATGTGAGATGGTTTTCTTGTATCGGTGTTAGCCATTTCAACCCGATGAATTTTAATCCCAAAAATCTAATTGTTCTCGATCTCTCACGTTCTAAGATTAACCCACGTTGGAAAGGATGGAGCACAATCAAGGTATTCATAAAGCATCGAGATATTGTTATGGTTTGAAAGTTATTTTCCATCGATAACATGAATTGGTTTGTTATTCATGTAATTTGCAGGCTGATAAATTAAAGGTTTTAAATCTTAGCTATTGTGAAAACATGACCAAGACGCCGAGTTTCAAGAAGTTTCCAAGTTTAGAAGTATTGATTCTTGATGGATGCCAAAATTTGATCGAAATTGACACTTCCATCAGCAAGTTGAAGAATCTGACTCAACTAAGTGTGAAAAATTGTTTTCGTCTTCAATGGTGCTCACGTGAACATAGCATTTGGATTGGTAACTTAACATCGTTGTGCAAGTTGAATCTATCAGGTACAAATATCACCGAGTTACCAGATTCAATTGGACTTCTAAAGGAATTGAAGGTGCTCTGCTTGGACAATTGCACATCGATGAGGAGGTTTCCCAGTGCGATTAAGGAGTTGAAAAGGCTTGAAGAATTACGAGCTAATAATTGTTATGGATTTGATGGAGAGATCCCAAGAGAATTCATTTGTCTATCCTCTTTAAGAATCTTGGCAATGATGGAGAGTAATGTATGTAGCGTGCCAGAGCTTCCCCCAAGTTTGACACATCTAGGTATCTTCTCTTGGGGTAATCCAACGCAAGTACATTGGAGTAACCAATTCAAGTTGGAGAATATCATTGAACTGGAGCTATCTTCATTATATGATATGGATCCTTACGTTAGGGAGGGTAATTACTTGAGCTTTGAGTGGATTGGATGTGCTACAAAACTTGAAAAGCTCTGGTTGAAGATTCCTTATGTCATCACTAACCTAGAGAAGGCAAGTGAACTTTCATGTCTCAAGAAACTCACCGTCTGGTTCGCGGAATTCCAATACCTTCAGCATCTTCCGTCTAGCTTATTGGACTTAAGGTTATATGATTGTAAGTTTGTCAGTGGAATTCTTGATGTGTCAAATGCGAAGAATCTGGAAACTTTAGATATTTCAAATCCTGATAATCTGGAGGAGATTAGGTGTCCAGGAGAATTGGATTGCTTGCGCTTAGAGCTCTGCCCCATACTGAAGAACATTCACACACCTGGGTCTCTAAAGAATTTGAAAAAGTTAATTATAGCCGATTGCTGTTCCTTGAAAGGGTTACTTGACGTGAGCTTCAATGGACTTGAGTCATTGAAATATTTACATATATCGGATTGTCCATCCTTAAAATGTCTGCCAGACCTTTCGAAATCAAGGAAGCTAAACAGTTTCGATCTTTTTAGATGTGGTGAACTCAAATATATTCAAGGCTTCTCCGAGTTGGAGTCCTTGCAACAAGTGAGGATTGAGTCTTGCGACTCCCTGAAACTTAGCCCCGCTGACTTATCCAAGTTGGAGAATGCATAGAACTTACATAGTTTATATTCGCCATTGTGAGGAGCTGCCTGATATTGATCGTTAGTGTTTTTTTAGCGCATGCACCATTTCATTTATGTAATTTTGTTCCCATTTCATGGGAAAAATAAAAGCAGACTGTGCTTTGTGGACCATAATTCTAAAAAAGTTAGTTTGTTTAGTTTATGAACATTATTTTAAATCTAGCTTAATCGCACTTTGACATCATATAATGTTGTCGTGCAATCCTTTTCATAAAACGACATGTGCTTTGCAAAGCAGGTGGAATTAGTCTTGCAAATTCTTGGACTACTCAAATAATATATCTCCCCGTTATACGGTTTTTTTTTTCTTTTTTCTTTTTTTTTTTATGTTTTCTCTCCACTCCTCATAATTGTCATTTTATGAAATCATTTTTCAATAATATATTTCGAGTTTCATAATATTTCTTCAAATTACATAACTTTTTTCATTATTTGTAAATTTCTTATATTTTGTATTGCAATTATAAAATTTTACTTTTCTTTAGAGCTTCACAACATCAAATTTTTATGCAAAAGGATATAAAAGAGTTAGATCCATGGACACTACTGGATATGTATCAAAATATTATATTATGATAGAAGAGCAAGGGCATACATCACCAAAGATATATCAAAATATTATTTTATGCTACCTAATTTTGATCATTCCTCTTGTTAATTTTCAAAATATAAAGAGAATCATATGTCAGTATACGTAAAAATTAGACGATTTTCAATAGTGTGATTTTGAGTTAATCTAACAATATTTTGAGTCCAAAGTTCATGTTTGAAGTATGCATCATGATATAAAGTTTGATATATTCGGATATTGTAAGTAAATATTATGCACAATTACAACTTCTAGCATATAAATAATTTTCTTCTATTTTGCAAAAAAAAAAAAAAAGAAATTATTAATTAAAAATCAAAAAGTGATTTCTTACAAAATAATGAGTAGTAAGGTGTTTTTGACAATTTTTACTAATTTTTATAATTTTAAAGTTTTTCACCAATTAAAAATAAAAAAAGAAAGTTGATTATTTTCAGACGCTTACGTCATTATCTTTCTCCTTCACATTGCTCTACCAAAGCCACTTATGCGCCATGTTCTGAAATAACGAATAAATATAGACATGAAGATGCAAACACAACAGATTTAGTTGGCAATGACGTTTATTTTTCAAGTGAAAGTAGAATCATCATCACAACAAGGAACAAGAGGATTTTGATGATTTGAGCCCAGAGTATAAGGGTGTAAAGATTCATAAATTAAATGAGATGAAATATGATCGAGCAATGAAACTTTTCAGTAAAAAGGCTTTCGGTACGGACTTTCTACCTAAGGAATTCCAAAACCTTTCAAAGGAGGTTGTTTCTTCCATTGGAGGTCTTCCACTGGCCCTCAAGGTATTTGGTTCATCATTACGTAGGTGTAGTAAAGAAGGATGGAGGAAAAAATTGGAAATGTTAAAGAAGGTCCCCAACAAGAGCATCCAAAGTAGATTGATCATCAGTTATCAAAGATTAGAAGAGAGTGAGAAAAAGATATTTCTCAATGTAGCATGTTACAATGGAAATTTAAAGAAGATGCATGCATGCTATATGTGGGATGATTGTAAATTGTTTCCAAATTATGCAATGGAAACTCTTGAAGATTGTTCTTTGATTAAAGTCATTGACGATGATGGTGAAAGTTTGTGGATGCACGATGTATTAAAAGATCTTGGGAGGGTTATAGTGCAAGAGGAAAGTAAGGAGAGCAACGGGATTCTCAGTAGACTACACATTGATGACCCTGATTTTCTACGTGAGAAAAAGGTATGCGTCCAACCTTATGGGTGTATGCTATTGAATACCCCCCTCCTTAAGTGGATAGCTTGCATAATAGATATTGCATGGTTAGAGCCAATTCCCATCTTAATTCTGTTATTACTAATATGTATTAATAAAAAAAAAATGGGATGATGGGGAAGAAAATGAAGGGAAAAATATATGGTTGTCTGGTGCAAAGTCTTCAATTTTATTTTATCATAACTCAAAATGTTTTCACATAAGATACTTTTATACATACACAAGTTACGTGTGCTTTTCATAAGTTTGAACTTAGAACTAAAGTTAAGTATACTATTCTTAAGATGAAACTCATGAAAACTTCTCTATAATCCTCAGGTGGAGAAATAAGCTAAAAGATTTTGAAAGAAGTCTTGATTTCATAGATATATGAATGAGTAAGGATGGTAATTTGATGTTTGATCTTCAATCCAAATATGGTACAAATTAACAATCAATTATAAACAGTGTTACGTAAGTAATATTTTTACATGATTATTAAATGGATTAAACCTATATGTAAATGTGTCCAATATCACATTTAAGAAAAAGACAACTTAACTATGTAGAAGCTTAATCCATAAACCAGATTAAAGTTAGGATTTATAACATTTATAGTTTAATTTAATACTCAACTATATACTTGCTCTTCTAATATCTCCCATACACCTCTCTCTCTCTCTATTATTGTTATCCATCCACCATTAGTCTCCTTGAAGACTATTATTCTCTCTATGATTATTGAATAAGTTAGACTATTGGTTAAAGTTTTTAAACACACACCTATTTAGATGATGCTACAGAATGCTAGATAAGAAGTTGCTAATAAGATTTTAATTTCTTTAATTGGTTTCTTCTAGCATGAAAGGGCGTGTGTGGAGACAATGAGCGAGCGCATTGTCTGGTTTACATAATTTAAGGTTTCTTGAATTGTAAGGGTCTCTTTCCAAATGTGAGATGGCTTTCTTGTAATAGTGTCAGCCATTTCAAGCTGAAGAATTTAATCCCAAAAATCTAGTTGTTCTCAATCTCGCACGTTCTAAGATTAACCCACATTGGAAAGGATGGAGCACAAAATCAAGGTACTTATAAAGCATCGAGATACTGTTTTAGTTTGGAAGTTAATTTCCATCGATAACATGGATTGGTTTGTTATCCATGTAATTTGCAGGGTGATAAATTAAAGGTTTTAGATCTCAGCTATTGTGAAAACATGACCAAGACGCCAAGTTTCAAGAAGTTTCCAAGTTTAGAAGTATTGATTCTTGATGGATGCGAAAATTTGACCGAAATCGACACTTCCATCAGCGAGTTGAAGAATCTGACTCGGCTAAGTGTACGATATTGTCATTGTCTTCGATGGTGCATTCGTAAACGAAGTGTTCCATTCAGACCATCATATTCAAAAGATTGGATTGGTAACTTAACATCCTTATGCAAGTTGAAACTTAGCCCCGCTGACTTATCCAAGTTGGAGAATGCACAGAACTTGAAAGTTTACATTAGCGATTGTGATGAGCTGCCTCGTATTGATCATCGTTGCTGATCCTGTATTATTACTTCAGCTATGAATAACAGTGTTTTGCTAGTGTGCACCATTTCATTTATGTAATTTTGTTCTCCTTGCATTTGAAAAATAAAAGCAGACTATGCGCTGTGGACCATTGCTCTAAAAAAGTCTATTTATTTAGATTAAGAACATTATTTTAAATCTAGCTTAATCGTACTTTGACATCATATAATGTTGTCGTGCATCTTTTTCATAAAACGACACGTGCTTTGCGAAACGGGTGGAATTTATCTTGCAAACTCTTGGACTCCTCAAAAAATATATCTTCCCGAAATATAGTATTTTCTTTTCTCTCCACCGTCATAATTGTTTTTTATCAAATCATTTTTTGATTATATATTTTGAGTTTTATAACGTTTCTTAAAATTACATAATCTTTTCATTATTTGTAAATATCTTATACTTTGTATTACGATTATAAAATTTTACTTTTCTTTAGAGCTTCACAACATTAAATTTTTATGCAAAAGGATATAAAAGAGTTAGACCCATGGACACTACTGGATATGTACTAAAATATTATATTATCATAAAGGCAAAAATTACCAAAAATATATCAAAAAATTATTTTATGCTACATAATTTTGATCATTCCTCTAATTACTTTTCAAAATATAAAAAATATAAAAGAATCATGTTGGTCTTCTTAAAAATTAGACTATTTTCAATAGTGTGATTTTGAATTAATCTAACAATATGTTGAGTCCAAAGTTTGTGTTTAAAGTATGCAACATGATATAAAGTTTGATATATTCGGATATTGCACGTAAAAATTATGCACAATTGCAATTTCTAGCATATAAATAACTTTCTTCTATTCTGCAAAAAAAAAGAAGAAGAAATTACTAATTAAAAATCAAAAAGTAATTTCTTACAAAATAATGAGTAGTTAGGTGTTTTTATCAATTTTGACTCAATCTTTTATTAATTTTTATAATTTTAAAGTTTTTCACAAATAAAAAAAAAAAGTTGATTATTTTCAGACGCTGACATCATTATCTTTCTCCTTCACGTGGCTCTACCAAAGCTACTTATGTGCCATGTTCTAAAATAAAGAATAAATATAGACAAGAAAATAAAAACAAAAAACAGCTTTATGGATCGAATTGCGAAAAAGTGAAAGTGCGGATGCCTTCAGTGCCTTTATCCTCATATTGCTAACGCCGATAGACACCGCCAGGTGAAATAGACTTGCAAATTATAAATGAAAAATGATAAAAACTAAAGTACCTCTACCTAATAGCGTGCATAGAAATTAATCCTTCATAATAACCATTATCATATGGCTAAATGATCTGACCCCTTAGAAACTTTTGTATTTAAATTCATCCCAAGTTATTCATAAATGGGAACTTTCCCCTTATAGAAGGCATTGACATTTTAGGTCGATGGAGATCCTAGACGCATCTCTCTCTCTAGTTCTAGTCATTGGATTTTTTTTTCTTTAAATCTCTTTGATGAGGCCTAGAATATATAGCTACCTAGGAAAAAATATTTACCATAACAGCCTTTTTTTTTTCTGTTAGAAATAGCCTAAGTGGCAAAAAAAAAAAAAAAAGTCTAGTAAAGTTGCTAGCCACCTAAACCCTTACTAGTTGAACATACTGACAAACATTTTTCACTAAAAAAAATTGCTAGCCAATCAATTTGGATGCCCTAAGTCACAGGATGAGAGGTTAACCCTCTCTATAAGCACCACACGGGCACTTATAGAGAAAGTTAATCTCCCGTCCTGTGACAAGTGGTCGGTGATCTATTCCCTCAAGAGAGAGCGACCACTAGGTAGAAGGTATCGTTGTCAGAAGGGACAGCTGTGCCGTGAGCAGCATTATAATAAGATTCTACTCAAAACTCAATGAAAAGTAAAAATGTACTTTAAAGAGTAAATCCTACTATTGAGCCACTCAACAAGGGGCGATCTCAAAGGAAAAGAGGAGAGGGCGAGGGCGAGGGCGATGGCGAAGGAATACCTGTAGAAGCCTTAGAGTCCTAGTGGAGATGATCTTAGTATGGAGTTGGGTAATGAAAGAATAGAGTCAATGATCTTAAGAGGAAAGGCAATGGCAAAGAGTTGGTCCCACGACGAGAGTATCATGGATTTAGGTAAGGGAGAATGTTATGGTTGGTGTTTTAGAGTTATGAAGGGGTATTCAACATGGAGCTTTATATGAAGCGAGTGGCGTCAGCTAGCAGTTTGTTCATGGGATTGGTTAGTCTCTCAAGGCGGGATTGACCACCCGTAAGCAAACTGATCAAGAGCTAATGTTGCTCTCTTGATGATGGCCATGGCAAACTAAAACCAGTTGGAAAGTTAGACATCCCTTATTACAAGAAGGATGGTGACGATGCTAGTTGGCACTCCTGAAGTAAGAAGGGGGGGCTTAGAACAGTTCTAGGAAGATAAGAAAGAAAAGGCTGGCTTGCCCTCCATAATCAATAATAATACATGGGGCAAAGGAGGGTTGAGCGCCGCATAGGCACTTATGAAGGGGGTTAGCCTCTCGTCCCGTGATAAGTGGTATCAAAGCTAAAGTTCCAGCCCAATGGAGCCACCTAAGTGCTACCCAATATGCTATATGAAAAAGGGTAATTCTTGTTGACAATTGGGCTCATGTGAATAAAGCTCAAGAGGGAGCAGCCACCAAGTGAAAGGCATCGTTACTAGAAGGGGTAGCTATGCCATGAGTAGTATTGTAATAAGAGTGTAAGCCTCAAAGTTAAGCCAAGTAACCGTAGAATTGAGTTTAGAACCCAAGATTTAGGACGACCGGCTAAAGAATCCGATCGCACCCTAATTATAAACTATTAAGAGAAATATTAGTAAAAATGACTTCGTAAACTTAAATTTAAGAAAATAAATAGTAAAATAGGAGACTATAAAATTTTTAAATTTTAAGCATAATAATTGCTAATTACCGAAAAGGCAAAAAGTGTAATCTAATAACTAATAAATTACTAGAAATAGATTATATATATACTAAAAATTTTAGAATGACCAAAATAATATTTAGGAATGTTCACGTGTACCCCACATGTATTTACGTGTAGATAAAAATACGCGTAATTACCTAAATTGGCCAAAAATTAAGCAAATAATTAAAGAAAATTATAAAATAATTATGGAAAAATCAGAAAAAAATCAGAAGATGATAAGCTAAATCAAGATAAGGTCGTGGCAAGTCCAAAGCTGCAAAAGAAAAATTAGCCAATAAAAATTGAACAACTTAAAAGCCAAAAATCAAGGAATTTGGATAAAGTCTTGTTAAATTAATGCACATTAATTACTACAATTGTCTATAAATAGAAAAAAAAATTTCAGAAGTCATTTGGTCAGTTTAGAATCTAAGAAAAATCGGAACACTGAAAAAATCGAGAGAAAATCCAGAAAATAAAAAAAGAAAAGAAAACTGTGTAGATTAGGCAAGTGAACTAAAACCACCACTCACCACCACCTGGGACCGAGCCACCACCACCACCACCACCCCACTCCAGACCCACCGTCTGGGCCGACCGACAAGCTTGGACCAGGCTTGGACCAGGCTTGGACTGCCAGAAAGCATCAAACCGGGTGAGTCTCAAAATTGTCCCGATTTTGTATAATTTAGTAAAATTAGTTATTTTGCCCAGAAAATTATGAAACTTGTTATTCTGAGGTTTTATTGTATGTAGATTTAGGAAAAAATATTGATTTAGTTTAATTATGTCTGAAAATATAGGGTCCTTAACAAATTGTTCAAAACCGAGCATGATTAAACCGGAAAATAAATAGGTTTAGGAGTGTAGTTTGGAGCTCAAAATTTTTCTGTAGGATGCTCATATGATGTAGAACAGTGCTATGAAGCCATTTTTTTAAAATTAATTTTTGAAATTTTTAAGTTAATTTTTAGCCCTAAAATGATGGAAAAATTGGGTGATTTAGGGTTAATTAGGTGATTAGGATGTTAATTACTGATTTAGATATTAATTATATGTTTAGGGATGTTAATCTCTGATGTAGAAACCCAATCTTAGTCTATGGAGTGTTAAGTATAATTAATGAAGGTGTTATGTGGTAAATGTAGAAAATTAGGAATATATAGAATTGAAAATTAATAAATATGGAAAAATTAGGGTTATTTAGATAATATTAGAGTAAAATTAGAATAATAATAAATCTGAATTAAGATTGAATTTTAATAAATCTGAATTAAGATTGAATTTTAGATAATTATATAAAAAAGTAAGATTTTCTCACATTGGGAATAAATCCGATACCCTAATTAGAACTAGCGTGTACCGAATAGCTTAGAATATTAAATTAAGACCTAATAGGATATTTGGATACTCAAGCTTAATGTGATTAATTTCACATTAGGATTCGAGCATATTTAGGATTTAGAAATCGAACTAAAACCTAATTTAAAAATTGATGCGGAAACCGAAACTAAACCCGAACCTAAACCCAAACCTAGAATAATTATAAAAGACTTAAGACTTAGATAATTAGGTATATTAAACCCTAAACAACACATAACAATAAGCGTTATAGGATAAAACAAACTTATAATAGTTATATGAAAAACTGAAACCACGTTTATGTTATAGGGATAATCGAAGATGGCCTAAGCAAATCGGACCTCGAGTGAGTGAACGAGGAGTCGAGGTAAGTTGAGATTAATACGATGCTGTATTTTAGAGGCTTAAGATTATGCTTGATTGTGCTTGTTAGATAGTTGAATGTGTGCATGTGCTTGATTATGGGTGATGCTATGATTCTGTTTGATGCTCTGGCACGCATTGTATGAATTGTATGAAAGGATTGATCATCCTAAACTGAACTTAATCAAATATCCGATCAGTAATCATAACCGGACATGCATGGCAACCCGTTAGGGGACTTAGGACTCTCCGGCCAAATACCGACCCCTTCGGAAGGAATAACGCAGGATTGCAAAATGGTCCCTTCTTCATCCTCAGTCGAACTAAGTGACAAGAGAGGAGGTCGTGGCGAGGGTGAAGGTAGTCGCGGGAGGAGCAAGGTCTCCATTACACAAGCCTGAGTTTGGTCGTAAGCTGTTGCATTAACGGTAACTTCTCAACCCGAATTAGAGCGGGCGTAATTTCTCTAATCTCACGACGGGCTGGACAACGTTGTGCGATGGCATTTGCTTGCACATGCATTGTATCTAGTAAGTGATTGAAAACCTTGTTGTGTCTCTGGTATAGTTTTAAGTCCTCCGTCCCTACTTACTGAGCTGTGATTGCTCACATCCCTATAGACGTCGTGCAGGTGCTGGCTAAGAAGCGGCAAACAACTACTCTGAAGCTAGCAACTGCTGGATCCTAGGGAGTAAGGAAAAATGTTGAAGAATAAACACATATTATTAAGGTCTAAGTTTTTATTTTAGAATTATTTTTCATTTTCGAATGATGTAATAATCTAGAAAAATACTATAGAGAAATATTGTAAACTTTAACTGCAATAACTGAATTATAACATATAAATATAATTCCTTACTTTTATAGGTAAATGATTTGTTTAAATTACAAATTGTTTACTTCAAAGCGGGTTAGTTGTGGACGCCTTGTGTAGATCAAGTCTAAGATAACGGTTGTAAGGCCAACTTCTATCTTAGGATGGTTTACACGGCGACGCTATTACGACTCTGCCGCTTCGGAGCGTAACAAAGAGTTTGCCTGAAACTTAAGGAAAAGTAAAAATGTACTTTAAAGGATAAACCCTACCGTTGGGCCATTCAACAAGAGATGATCTCGGAGGACAAGAAGAGAGGGGCAAGGGCGAGGGAATGCCTGTGGAAGCCTTAGAGTCCTGGTGGAGATGATCTTGGTATGGAGTTGGGTAATGGAAGAATAGAGTCGGTGATCTTAAGGGAAAAGGTAGTGGCAAAGAGTTAGCCCTACGACAAGTGCGTCGTAGATTTAGGTGAGAGAGAATGTCACAGTTCGTGTTTTGGTGTTATGAAGGGGTGTTCAACTTGAGGCTTTATATGAAGTGAGTAGTGTTAGCTGGCGGTTTGTTCATGGGGTTCGATAGTCTCTTAAGGCGGGGTTGGCCACCTATGAGCAAACTAGTCAGGAGCTGATACTGCTCTCTTGATGATGGCCATGGCAGGTTGAAACCAGTTGGGAAATTGGACATCTTTTATTACAAAGAGGGCAGTGACAATACCGATTGGTACTCTTAAAGTAAAAGAGGGGCTTGGAACAGTCCTGAAAAGATAAGAAGAGAAAGGCTGGCTCGCTCTCCATAATCAATGATAATACATTGGGCAAATGAGGGTCAAACACTGTACGGGCACTTATGGAGAGGGTTAACCTCCTATCTCGTGACAAGTGGTTGGTGATCTTATGGAGTGGTTAGCCCCATCTTACTATAGTGTAGCAAACTAAAGTCATCACTTTCACTTTTTCATTTCCCACCACCTACCAAATCTAGTTCGCCATTTCACTTATTTCTATTTTTAATATTTCTTTATTTGACTTATTTTTAATTTTTCTTTACTTCAATAACAAATAATATTATTAATTGCTTTTCAAAATCACTTTGTATTGAGAAACAACAAATACAAAGGAATCACCAATAATTCTTTATTCATTAAATACTATATATATATATATATATATATATGATATTTTAACAATTCATAACAATGCTTTACAAATTACAACAATGAGATTAAACTAAATATTACATAAGTGGGTTAACAAATATATATAATTCAACAAAATATTATGTAAGTATACCAATACACAGTTCATCCAAAAAGTACAAAAGTGAAATTAATATAAGTGTTTAGTTGAAGAAGTGTGGGTTTCTAAAACATAAACAACCATTCAATAGCCAATAAAAAAATTACAGAATTGAAAATAACATGGATACTATGTCAAAAAGAGCCTAAGGCAACATCAATTTTGCAATGCCTTGAAGATGTGTTGCCTATGAAGCTCAATAGGAATGAAATCGTTAAATGTTGCAAAGAAGGTTAATTAAAGGTAACACTTTTAAGTAACAATTTAAATATTTTACAATATTGGACGTAACATAAGGATATGGTAACAATTATATCTTGTTGCTATAATGTTTTAGAAAAAGGCAACAATTTATACCAACCATTGCCTTAGCTCTAGAACTTTAGGCAATCATTTTTAAAATTGTTGCTCATATCAACAAAGTATGTAACATTAGTAAAAAATTTATTGTCTTAACAAAGTTACTGTTAGTCACGTATAAGATATCAAGAAGGAGTGAGGGGAGCAGGGGGTGGTAAATTAATATCTTTGAATTTTTTTTTAAACTTTTTTGTTGTAAATAAAAATTACCCCTCTTAATAACTTAATTTAGTAAATATTGGTATTTTCATAATTCAACACACATCAATTAAATAATGCAAATTAAAAGAATAAGGATGGAGAATATTAGGCTAAGGATTTATAGAGTTTCAGCTTTCTACCTACTACTCTCTTCCAATTCTACTATTGGGGATCCAATCTACTTTACCAATATTGTTCTACTTGATCCATTAAATCAAAATCACGAAAAGTTTATAAATAACTACCATACATAGACTTTTACGGTACTCTATTTTGCCTCTCTACAATTTGGGCTAATAAAAATCTATAAAGTACAATCATCTTTACTCTTCTTCGAACAATAAATAAATTATTACAAGGAAAACAAATGAGAATAACAATATGAATCTCAAAGAAATTTCGATAAAACCACAAATAACGATAGATGAAAAATCTACTTCAGTTTAGCTACCTAACACCTCGTTGTAAGGGTAAAGGGTTGTGACCCACTTCGTCTTAAGTACCCCTTGACTTTAAGATGAGTAGAACTTTTTTCTTTTAGTTTTTAGTTTTTTCCCTTTTCTACTTTTGATTTTTTGTTAATATACTTAAAATAATATATATCATCTTAATTTTAATTTTATTTTCTTGATTTTTAAGAATTTGTTTCATTATAAAACTTTTTCTTTTATTTTTATTCTTTACTTTGCCTAAGAATTTATATTTATACCCTTGTTAACTTCTGGTTGGTCATGAGATCCACGAATGCTAACGGGTTTTAATAGAGTTAAGCAAACTAGTACAAGTGACTTCGAAAACTTTTATTATATAGTAAATTGATTTTTTAAGATAAAAGTACAAATTTAAGACTTAACTTTTTATACTTTTTTTCTATTTGAGTTTCAAACATTTCAAAATTTTTATTTGAGTCTTTAATGTTTGCAAAGGTGTTTATTGTAGGTAATTTATTTTAAATTTCATAATTTAAAATATGAATAATTAATTTTTTATTTTACTTTAATTGTAAATAATGATCAAAGTCTATCATTATTACTTTCAATGTTTTAAAAAGTTCTAATAATAATAGAGCTTTAAATAATAAAATTATGATTTCTAAAAAAGACAATTATATACAAACTTTAAGAAAATCACATTCAATGCATTCATCTTTAAAAAAAAAGTATTGAAAATTTTTAAAATATTAAAATTTAACAATTAGGTTCCTATTATGTTCGTTGGAATATATCTAGCTTCAGATGAATAAAGATCGAAGTTTTGGTAGAAAAGATTATTAAACTCTAGTTTATAAACCAGACTAAATGTACTGATCAATATCTTGATTTATGTTCTTATTAATGAGATGTTTAATTTTCTTTAAAAAAAAAATTAATGTTGTCATTGTAGAAGATTTTTGACTTGTTAATAGAATATTTTAAACAAAATACCACAAATAGAGGCATTGCGACATCAATAAAAAAATAAATATTCATATAATTTAATATTAGAAAATATCAATATTATTATATCATCTCATTCGGTATCATCTATATCTTCTAGTCATATCATTAGTATCTATTTGACTCACGATTCTATATAATACTAAATAAAAAAAATGCCTTATCTTGAAATAAAGATAAAAATCTAAAGCATACCTAATTGATGTAATTCTATTCTAGTTAGTAAAATGCATTACAAAAGTTATCATATACAAGATGTGGTTTTTCATTTAGGCAAAGTTTTATAAGTTTATTTGTTTTTACAAAAATAAAAGAAAAAAAGTGAAGAAATTAGGAAGAAGAAAAAAAAAAAAAACCAAAACCTTACAATTTGCTGCCAACAACAATGGCTTTAAAAGGATCTTTAAAAGTCTCTCCTTTTAAGTCCTCTAAATTTATGCCAATGTTCAATCTAATCATTTATATTTTAAATAAATCATTTAAGTTATTATATTTTAAGTAAATTATTTAAATCTTTAATGTTTATATAATTATACATGCTTCATCCCTATTTTAGTATGTTTATGATTTATGTATATTATTAGATGTACTTATAATACTATCTACATTTATCCGTTATATATCTCTTCATAAACATTTCATAAAATTGGAAGGACAAATGTATATACAATTTGTCTAGTCATATACCCTTTGAAGATAAAAGTAAATATCTCCTTAACAATATTTTTGGAAAGAGGGAAAGGGGGAGGAAAGAATGGAAAGGGAAGAAATTAGGGTAGGGGATAATATTAAAATTCCTTTCTTGGTGAGGAGGATGGATATGTTTTCATAGGCACGACATATCTTCTTTTTACTTGAAAATGGAGAGAATGAGGAGGAAAAGAGGAAAAAAAAAAGATTTGATTTATCTATTTACTCTAATTTTTTAAATTCTTTTCCTTTTAGTAATATGGATCATCTCTAAAAACTTTAGAAATTACATATACCTTTAGCTTTTTAACGCTAACCCCACTAGAAAGTAAGCATAATAGCTTTTGTGGAAATTTTAGCTAATGTAGAGATACATGAATAGTGACATGGTATTTCATTTAATATATTTAATTAAGTAATATAATAAAATTAATAAAAATATTGAAAATAATAAAAAAAAAAAAGAAAAAGAATGGAGAAAATAATAAAAGGTATAAAATCCTTATTACGCTCTAATTGTTTTTTTTTTTTTTCCATCTTATCAGTGTCTTATTATTATCTACTTATATTTTTTTATTTAACAAGTGTTAATCATGTGGTTAGACCAACTAGGATGTACTGACTCGGATTTAGTCCAATTTACATAGGCTTAGGCTTCGCCTCCTAGTTCTCGACACCTGTAGAAAAGCCCCCTATGGGCAAGACCATAGAGGCCCTCTAACACTTAAGTTAGCAAGGAGGACCAAGTAAAGGGGGGACAAGTACAAAAGACCTAATGGGCCATTTATAGGAATTGGACTACTTGACTCTTAACTCGAGCCCAAAGCCTTAAGGCATAAACGCGATGAGGCTAAGTAGATTCTCACTATCAACCAACTCCTACTGAGGCTAAGTAGATTTTCACTGTCAACCAACTCCTTATACAAAGTTGAATAACTGTTACGCTCCGAAGTCATAGAGTCGCAACAGTCCTACCGTGTAAACCATTCTATGATAGTAACTGGCTTCACAGTGCCTACCATAGACATGATCTACACAAGGTATCGACAATTCCTCGCTTTGAAGTAAATAGTTCGATTAAAAGTTTAACTACAATTATGATAAATATTACAAATCTCTAATAAACATGTATAATTATATGTAAAGTCCACAGAACTTCTCAGGAAATTCTACATATTCACAACTGTTCACTAATTTACATAATAACTATCAATCTTTCATCCTTAATTACAAAGGACACTCTAACTACACATCATTACTAAGTAAATAGATCCTCACACCCTTGGTTTCAAAAGAACTAACCTCTGGGTAATTGTAGGGCGGCATAATAATTAAAGTGCTCAAAAATCAGGACCTGCGAAAGGATCTATAAGAGTATGAGCAACTACAGCTCAGTAAGTTGAATTGGAGACTCATGAATGCATACAAGCACAAACAAGATTATTAAGCAATTATTTTCATGCAATGCAACAATCAAATGACATCGCACAACGTAGTCCGGTCCGTTGTGAAATCAGAGAAATTTCACCTACTCTAATCTGGGTTGAGGAGTTTCCATGTTATGCAGCAGCTCACAACCAAACCCAAGCTTGTGCAGTGAAGACCTCGCTCCTCCCGCGACTACCTTCGAACCATTGACTTCACTCTCACCGCGACCTCCTCTCCTGTCACTTAGTTCGATTGAGGATGAAGAAGGGACCATTATACAATACTGCGCTATCCCTCTCGAAGGGGTCGGTATTTGGTTGGAGAATCCTAATGACCCCATAACGAGTTGCAATGCATGACATTTTAGGTCATTAAAGTTGAATAAGATTAAATTTCGTTTAAGGTTTTCAAAAAATTCACACAAATTCAATCATAACACAAAGTCAATCATACCACAATTTCAGCATGAATTTAGATACATCAAACACATGCATAAACTACTTACAGTCACAACCATATACAATCCTAAATATCCGAGTACCATACAAATAGTACTCTATTACAATAAGTAATAACCCAACTTACTTGGAATTTTTCAATCGCCTAATCACTTAGTTTACAAATAAGTGTTTTTAGTACTTATACTTTAAAGATTCATATTCTAAGTTATAATTTAACTTCTTTTTCCATGTATACCTATTATGTACTGATAATTCTTTCTACTCTATTTCGAGGTTCGGATCCTAAATTAGATTCTAGTTTTTATTCCGAAGTCTTAACTATGCTCCAATCCTAATGTGAAATTAATCACATTAAACTCGAGTATTCTAATATCCTATTGGGTCTTAATTTAGTATTCTAAACTATTCAGTACACGCTAGTCCTAATTGAGGTATCGGATTTATTTCCAATGTGAGAAAATCTTACATTTTTATACAATTACCTAAAATTAAATTTTATTTCAGATTTAGTATATTATGATTTTTATTATAATATTATCTAAATAACCCTATTTTTTTAGATTTATTAATTTTCAATTCCACACATTTTTAATTTCTTACAATAACTACCTAATTTCCTAAATTAACTATACTTAATACTCCAAAGGCTAGGATTAGGTTTTCATATCAGAGATTAACATCCCTAAACATCTAATTATTATCTAAATCAGTAATTTGTATCTTAATCACCTAAAAAAATTACCCAAATTTTCCATCATTTTAAGGCTAAAAATTAACTTAAAAATTTAAATTAATTTTAGAAAAATGGTTTCGTAACACTGTTCTATATCACATAAGCATTTTATAGAAAAAAAATTGAGCTCCAAACTACACTCCTAAGTCTATTTATTTCTAGTTCTAATCATGCTTAGTTTTGCTCAATTTGTTAAGAACCCTATATTTTCAAATGTGATTAAACTAAATCACTATTTTTCCCTAAATCTACATACAATAAAACCTCAAAATAACAAGTTTCATAATTTTCTGGGCAAAATAACTAATTTTACAAAACTACACAAAATCGGGGCAAATAAGGGACTCACCCGATTCGATGCTTTCTGGCCGTCCAAATCCAGTCCAAATATGTCGGCCGGCCTAGATGGTGGGTCTGGAGTGGGGTGGTGGTGGTGGCTTGGTCTCAGGTGGTGGTGAGGTGTGGGTTTGGCTCACTAACCCTAATTGTACAGTTTTCTTTTCTTTTCTTTTTTTTTTTTTCTAGATTTTCTCTTGAATTTTCGAAGCTCTCTATTTTTCTCTGATTCCTAACTGTCCAAAGGAGTTCTGTGAATTTTTTCCCTATTTATAGAGCTTGGTGGTAATTATTATGCATTAAATTAGATAAAACATTGTCCATTTCCTTAATTTTTGGCTTTTGTGCTACTTAATTCTAATTGGATAATTTTCTTCTTTAGCTCTTGACTTGCCACAACCAAATTTGCATCATTCCATACCTTTCTAATTTTTCTCAATTAATTTAATAATTTTCTTTAATTATTTACTAAGTTTTTGGCCAATTTAAGTAATTTCGCGTATTTTTACCTACACGTAAGTACATGTAGGGTACATGTAAACATTCCTAATTATTATTTAGGTCATTCTATAATTTTTAGTATACATATAATCTATCTCTAATAATTTATTAATTATTAGATTACACTTTTCACCTTTTTAGTAATTAGTAATTATTATACTTAAAATTTAAAAATTTTGTAGTTTCTTATTTTATTACTTATTTTCTTAAATTCAAGTTTACGGGAGCGTTTTTACTAATTTTTCTATCAATAGTTTATAATTTGAGTTTGATCGAATCCTTTAACCGATCGCTCCAAACCTTATGTTTTAAGTTCAATCCTACGATCACTTGGCTTAAGTTTAAGACTTACAATAACTATGCATCTCTTAGTAATAGAATGCCAACTAGACATATGCTCTATCGATGCCCTGATCCCTTACATGCCTACTTAGCTATGATAGAGTCGACCTTCAGCTCAACGATATTGGTGTTGAGAATTTTAGCATACGTTTGTAACCATTTCTCATTGGATGGATCTAGGTTTGCTTAGCAACCTCCATTCTGACTGTACCACTCGCTAATTTTTGCTAGAAGCATCTCCAATAAGTTGTCACCACGTGTTCAAACCTATGTGAAAGGATTTTGCTACACTAAAATTGATTTACTTAAATTTCCATTTGTACCATTTATTATTCCTTATACATTACTTATTTTAAACATTACCCTTTTAGTCCTTTTCACTTTAAGTAAGTTATCTTAGTTTTTTTTGTATAAATACTCACTGTACGTATAGCAGTAAGACATCTTATCACCTTAGCTCAGAATATTGAATACACTTTACTCCTTTGTGTAAACATTGCTCTTTTTAACTTGTTTACCCCACTCTTATTCTAACCCTTGAATAAGGTTAAGTAGCGAGCACTATCACCAAATCATCTTGTGTATCATAGGAGTTATACCATAAGTCCTTAAAAGTTTCTTAGTGCATCATATTCATAAAGTTGTTCGTGGGTTGCTTATTTCTTGTTTTCATGCTCTTCCTATTGCTTTCTTCAAGTTTTCTCTAAACTTGGACCCACCTCAATATGTTCCTCCTGATCAATTCTCGGCGCAACGTATCAATTATGCTTGCCTAATGTGTGGGTGATGGAAGTTAGACTTTTGCTCTTGAAAAGGAGAGAAGAAGAAGCTTTCTAGAGTGAGAGAGAGACAAAAAGGTAAGCATTAACTTTTTAAAAAACAGTAGATTCGTGTAATTTTCTAATGTTTTTAAGGAGTAATCCGTATAACTAACCCTTATTTTTAAAGGTATATGGTAAATTTAATTTATCTTTTATTTTGTCATGATTACTTTTCGTTCCACTTTCTCTTCTACAGTAATCAAACACATTTTAAAAAATTAAATACTTCTACATTTCCTTTTCCTCCCTCTACTTTTCTTTTCTCCTTTCCAAACATACCATAACCGGATCTAGAAATTTGATGCCAATAACGAGATTACATTGTCTTCGTGCTTTCTGGACGTTGACTTTCACCATACCACACCTCCATACGCGTTAAATCTACATCCATCCGCCATATGTATTAAATCTACATCCATCCTTCCTCCTCTCTCTCTCTCTCTCTCTCTCTCTCTCCCTCTCTTCACTCATCATTTCAAAGTCTTGTGCAGTTGTAACTTCATGTTTATGAAGGATACGGTTATCAGTTAACGGATATTTTCAACTACACCCTTTTAAGTTCTACTCGTTAATTTTTCCTTTCATCCTTTGGAAGTAGAAAAGAGGTAAGTGTTCACTTCACTTGCTGCATCATATTACATGACATATTCGTCCATATATTGCGTATTGCTTATGTTTTAGCTAATTTTCTGAAGATTACCGAGTACCTTTTTTTCTCTCTCTCTTTCTTTTTTTTTTTTTTTTTTTAATGAAGTCCAAGTTTGGTAATTCACCATGGATGGGGTAAAATAAATTAATTATCATCTATATTTTCTCGTCATTTTTCCATTTTGAGCTTTTACTTTTAACAATGCTTATCTGTTTTATATATAATCAATTTAATAAAAAAATATGATACATCCATAGGTAGATCGGTATGAAAACTTAACTAGCTAAAGGATTTTAACTAACATCAGTAGAATTACAAACAGAAATTCTCTCTAAACAGTCAACAAAATTAACAGATCTGATACATCTGAAACAATAGCAGTCAGAGTAAACAGATCTAGTAACAGTTATAAAAAAAAAATATCAATAGATTTGTAAGAGAAGAAAAAGAAGAGAAAGGATATCCAAAACCCTCTTGTGCAATATCCCTTCTCCTTCCTCTTCCTTCTCTCTGGAGTTTGTGGTGAGCTCGAATCACAATTATTCACCTTGCAAAACAAGAAAAGAAACAAGTTAGCATCATGACATCTCATTAGAATAATATTGAAGAGGGTTAGAAATCAGAGGAATTACATACGGGTGAGATTGGGAGGCTAGGGTTTGAGAGCATTCAAGACAGAGATGAGAGAGAACAAAAAAGTGTACTAAACAGAGATATTTGACAGAACATACATGACATACTCGTATGAGTGGTGTGTCGGGCTTAACAAAATATTATTAAATCTACATAATTCTATAATATAATAAAAGTTCTAAAAAATAGAGAAAAAAAATTCAAAATTGAGTTAAACCCATGCTTTTCCAGTCATCTGGAGAGGAGGGGCGATCGACCACCACTTGGGTCATGAGATTACTGAACTCGGTTTTTCAATTACGGGAGAAATGTAATTTTTTTTGGATGTTACTTGTGGTCGGTTGGTTCGGTCTCCTTTACCGTCAATTACCGAATTCGAACTCTTGTGATTTGTAAGATCGATCCGTGGCCAGTCAGATTCCGTATGTTTCTAATGCTTCACAGCACATAACCTAAATGGAGATGATATTACTTGAATATCTTCGTTTCGAGGTTTGCCATCATCCAATTTTGGATCTAACTCTCCCCCTCTAAAATGTAGACGCGAACAATCCTGGATCAACAAAATAAATAAATAAATAAATGAAAAGAAAAATAACAAAGGTAAATGCTTAACAAAGAAAATTAAATAAGTGGAATCTTTGTTGCTTACTTATTGATTGCAAAGTATTTAGAGCTTGTTTGGATTTTTTTTGTTTGTTTGTATCTATATCTTGTTTGTGTTTTATCTGTATTTAATTTGTATCTATTTATAGACATTATAACTCAAGAACTACTTATCAATACAAAGCTCTTCAGCTTATAGGCACTATAACCCTAAAACTACCCGTTCATACAAAGCTCTTCAGGTATAAGAAATAATTAGTAATAGTAAGTAATAATGACTTAAGAATTTAAGAACACTACTAAAGAAGAGTAAGAATTTTTCTACCCATAAATCATATAATTTTTCCAAAGATAAATGTACAAGGTAAAAAAGAAAACAAAAGGTGAAAATGTATATAAGATTGCGATTGATGTTATTGCGTAAAGGTCGGCAACTCTTATATATGGTTGGGTGTATAACTGAGTAACCCGAGTAACTAAGGCCACTAGGAGATTTTCCAAACGTTAAAGTTTTTTATCACAACTTTCCCTCCAGCATTGTACCTAATCATGGTGTATGTGGTACCTAAGTTATTTATATACTATATAAAATCCAAATTAATTACGTATTCATGTACAGAGTTGAAGGTTTGATGACTTTCTTTAAGATAAATTTCATTCAAGATAGCCTCTAATTCTCCCCTTCATTATAGGTTTCCCTAGCACATCTTATCACTTAGCTTTTGACCAGCTTATTATTTTATTGATTTTATAAAAATCCCTTTTCCTTATCACTATATAGTGATTTTAGAATGAAAGGCCTAATCATAGTACTTGAATGCCCATTATATTGCCAAGTTAATCCTTAATTAACTAGATAGCTCATTATAATACTAGGAAGTCATTTTCTATACATATATTGTAGTTTGACCTATCTTCTCACCAAATTCAGCATATATATATTCCAATACATTTTAAGTTCTAACCAACCCTTTAATTCATCCATTTGCTTTAGTAACTTAACAAATCACACCACCTTGACACTAGTATCATCGTTTACATACTTGACCAAAATGAAATGTCACTTAATGCCAAACTTTTAACTCTCGTATTATATATTTTGGTAGTAGAACATGGTTTTTGTAGTAAAACATATAGTTTAAATAGAAAACATTTAGTTTTGGCCTTTTAACTTCCATAATCATAGGTTTTTCATAAAAAATTAAGTGTCATCTTATAGTGAACATTATCAAAAACCTTCAATTCTTTACTCTGTATCAAAATACTCTTTAAGTTCATTAAAGATTTTCTTAGGAAAAACATCTTCAGTACATAATTTTACTAAAATTAAAAATTTACCAAAAACCCAACTTGTAAATATTTAAAAACCAATTACATAGGGTGATTTAAAAAACTTGCACATAAAAATTTAGATTGAAACTATACCATTTGAATTTTTGAAATGCGAAAAGAATTAAGTGGACAGGACATTTTTCTTAAGGAATCCATATATGCACTTAAAATCTAGAAAATCTAGACTAATATTTCAATTTTATAGGAAAATATTTCTTGAAAAAAAATCAAGTTTCATAATTTTTGTAAATCATTCATATTTTTAGTAGAATTTTTGTAAAAACAAGAGAAATCAACTCATCAAAACTCCGACCTTTAACCATTAGCAAGGGAAGGAAGTTTCTCTAACTACCTAAGTATAACCTAAAAGGTAGAGTAGTGATCTGTAATGCTTTCAGATTTTGCCTAAGCTCATGTATTCAAAAAACCTTAAATTTATACTTATTTTTCTTATAATTAGATCTTGCTTAAATTCTTTGTTTCTCGAGCATCCAAGAATTTTCTTTTTTCTTTTTTTCTTTTTTTTATGTTTTCCAAGAATGAACTCTCTCTCTCAATAATGTCAAAAGACCTAAAAATGCTCTTGTGAAAGGTTTTTATAGCACTGAATCACACATGTTAATGGCATAATTTTGTATGTTAAGTACTTATCTACCCTTAAGATACCTACCCCTATGCTCTTCCAACACAATGCCATGCCCAAGAGCTTTCTAGAAATCTATCTCACAAGTGTCTATAACCATTTCTTATGTGTTTTACTTTATTTGATTAATATCTAAAACACTCACACATATAAATGTATATTATTTATTATTATCCTATATTTCCGTGTACATGTATGTGCATTACTAATAATATAATTATTTTGCACTCTACTTACTTTAAATTGTTGTTGTTATTATTATTATTATTATTATAAGTCATATAATTTATCTCTTAGGTTTCCTAACTTTCCAAGCCTTATATTATAAGTTTACAATAAAATTATTCGATATCGATTAAACTATAATATTTATTAAATTAAATATTTTATATACTTTATTTTGCAAAATAAATTTTACTAAGGTTCTTTTTTTAACTTTGATGATCTTATATTAAAAATTTATATAATTTTTTGACAACATTTCTCAAAAGGCCTAAATTATACCAATTTACTGGCTTATGTCTCACAAGTATGCCATTATTTAAACATTTCTAGATAAAAGATTTTATTTTTGGGTATATGCTCAATTTCCACACCAAATCCCTAATTCTTATGTTATTCTCTTTTTGACATAAGGTTTCGTAGGCCAATCTAATAAACACTATTCCATAGGTTTCATATACATACTTTATACTATTAATGCGACTGTACTGCAACTTTCTTCCAGCATTAGTTCATATCTCTATAACCATTATAGTCTATAGTCCACTAAACGAGTTAACACCTAAGCCTATGCTTACCACATCATTTTAGCATTCAACTCAATTTAGGACAACATCACATGTCAGTCAATAGGTACTAAGTTAAGTCATATAGATTCTCCCATATATCTTACATCAACCAAACACAAATAATAAGAGGTTAAAAGTTTCAGCATAATTAATTTTTCGTTTTAAACTTATTAAATGCATCAACACATATAGTAATCACACACTTAGATAGCGCTCAAGGCTGAAAGCTTAATTTAACAATTAGCTCCATAAGTCAAGCATTAAATTTTACTGATGTTTGTTATATCAAAATCTATCATCCATTCACACTTAAAATAAGGCTTAAACATATCAAAACTAGGATCCTTAAAATTTGCATGGCCAACTTTTAAGTAGTTATGCTCAACAGAACTCAACTAACTTGAGTGCATAGTCGATTGATCATCTAGTATATTGAGCCAACCAATTGGCAGGCTATCAATCATTGTCATCATCAATTGGTTTATCTTCGATAAAAGGGTTGGACCATCACATCATACATATATATATTTTATATATATATAAAGGTCATAGCTCATGAGAAAGCGAAATGCAGTTGTTTATGCATTATTTCAAGGCAAGCTCTACATAGAAACTTCATTCATACACCAATGAATCCTTTCAACAACTCTTAAAATCGGAATTCTTTTTAAAAAGGTGATTTAACACTCATGTCCATAATTAAATCCATACCATTGACAACATCGATAAAACTTCAATCTCAAAACATCATTTAACTCAACTAACGACAAGCATAACTTTTAAAATTGGACTATTGTAAAACTAATTCAAAAACTATCATAATTTATGTTATGTTTTCAACATTCGATCTCAAAATGTACTAAAATTAAGTATTAAAATATCGATTTCATTATTTTCCTCGTAAAAACGGTTATTAAAAAACCGATGTTTTTTCTATCGGTTTTTCAAAAATTTTCAAAAACCTATTTTAGTTGGAAAAATTAGGTTTTCCAAAAGCTAGTTTCTTTGGAAAAGAATGTCCACGTACTCTTGATTGATTGACAAAACAAGATGACTGCTGTCAGATCTTGGGGTGATCCGTTGTTTTTGAAATGGACGAATAGGAAATGAGCAGCTTAGTTGAAGAATGAAGTAAATTTTTCAAAATTTTGACGTGTTGCTTGTTGAATAGGTGCCTAAATTTTTTAATATCTTGCCTTTACAAAAAAGTAGTAAACTACTAGTTTGTTCATCCTAGATTTATTAAAAAAATATTCTTTCTTTGAAAAATGGCTTTTGAAGAGCCGATTTCTACTTGCTTAATATCAGTTCTTGAAAAACCATTTTTAATTTTTAATGAAATCGGTTTTTCACAGCTAATTTTAAGCGGACAATAATAAAATCGGAACTTGAATACCTGATTTTACTATATTTTGAAATTTGAGGTAAGTTTGGGATTAGTTTTTCATGAGCTTTATTTTTAGGAGAAATTGATCCTCTCCATTTAATTTTTCTCCATATTATTTATAATTAATGATTGAGATTAAAAAAAAATAATGATATTATATATTAAAAATTAAAATAATTTTAACTATTGATTTGTAAATAAAGGAAAATCAATGGAAGTAAATGAAGAGGATTCAAAGGATTATTTTCAAAATTTATAATATCATTTTCCCTTTCTTCCATTACTGAATTATGAAACATTAAACTTGAAATTCTATGATGTTATCTTAGAAATCATCAAATCCTAAGTACAAACCGAAATCATAACCCCCACAGAATACATCTTTGTACAAAGCCTCCCGTCCATACTAAAAAACAAAACACCAAAAGAACAAGGCACACTATTAATTACTTCTTAAGGGAACACCGACATTTTGTATGGTTAGCCATTTTTGGTTCCTAATATCATCAATTCTAGCGACTCCTTCAATTTACAACACTACCCAGTATTATTGAACAAAATTTCCGTGGTTTTAAAGAGAGGTGTGTACTTATCAACCCCCTATACGCCGTCTTCTACTGCAAGAGAAGTTTTGCCCACATTACTCTGCCTTAATTTCTAAATCATCTAAGATTCTTGACTGGGGCTTGTTAAAATTTGAGGAAACGGTGATCAAACCGATAACATTGAGAGATTACTGCAGGGAATTTTAGAAGAAAAGAGGAAAGAAACTGAACTTCTTTCGAGGAGAGTATAACAGAGTTATCATAGAAAAATCCTAGATACATTTATTATGGAAAGGTATTTCTTAAGAACAACTTTATCTTAGTTATTTAGCGTCAACGACAGTGCATTTCCTGATAAGGAAATCTCGTTAGGGGAAACTTAAGGTTTATTTTTATTATTATTATTTTTTAAAGGTTTTGATTGGTTGAATGTTTTTATGGAGAGCCACAAAGATCTTAAAAATGTGTTAAAAAAGTTCTATTAAAAATTTTAGGGATAAAGAAGTGAGTCCCTTGAGGATGAAAAATTTTTAAAATATTGACGTCACATTTAAAGATACAAATTAGTTTCTTAACATTAAAGATGGTTTAAGGAGAGTCTTAATTAGACTGATTCTCTTTTGCAAGGAAAATAAGGATTAAATATTAGATTTTATTTCAAAAAAACCAAGAACATAAATTATTAGATGGCCCATGTCTTTAGATTATTTCAGGGGTGTTTCACATTATATTTGATTATAGTTAATTATAATTTTTATAATAGATGCAATCTCTATATTTATATAGAAGATAAACAGATAAAAGTTTCTATAATGTTCATGTAGGATTGTCTCCTATCAACATCTAAAGCTTCAAACATAAAAATATTGCACGACGAGGAAGAGTGACCTCCATTTCTTTACCGTTGGTCATAAGTTTGTGGGCCCAATGCCACCGCATCCGAAAAGGCGTAAGGCTCTCACAGTGGAGGAAAAGCTGATTACACAAGAAACCTCAACCAGCAGCAGTTCGTCATCAAGGGAAGTGGTGAACTCCCGTGAATTTGATGTCTTCTTGAGTTTTAGAGGACCAGATGTGAGAAACAAGTTCGCCTCTCATCTCTATGATCGCTTGAAAAGTTTTGGCTTTCGAGTTTATCTAGATGCTATGGAAATGGGCAAAGGAGAGAAAATTAATGAAGATCTTAAAGTGGCTATAGATAATTCGAGAATTTGTATACCCATTTTTTCTAAAAACTATGCTTCAAGTAAAGCATGCCTTTTGGAGCTTTCTCATATGGTGCAAAGCCAAAAGAAAATTATTCCCATATTTTATGATGCAACACCTGATGATGTCAAGCTTAAGACAGAATTATACAAAAAGCCTCTGGAAGAGCATCGAGGCAAATCCAAGGTTGGACAGGATGAAGTCGAGAAGTGGGAGAAAGCACTTATAAGGGTAGCCGAAATGTCTGGATATGATCTTCGTGACAAAAAGTAAGATTCCACATCATTCTCCCTGTTTCTTTCTTCTGCCTTTATTCTTTTCATTAAGGATAATAAAATTATGAAGACCACTTGTAGCGATCAGATACATACCTCTTGGAACGAATGCGTTTTCCTATTCACTTTTCAAATATTGCAGTCACGTTCCTAAAGTACTACTAAAACTTATATCTTGCGAGTAGTGAGTCACTGACCATCGTTATGAGTCAGCATATTTAAGTACGTATTGTAAATGCATATATCTATAGCAAACTGTAGATACATCTCTTGAACCATTGGTTGTATATGCCTATCCACGTCTTCTGTCATTAGTATGTAAGAAAAGTTAAAACTATCACCCAATTATATTTACTTTTATCAATCATAACTTGTATCACGAAGGTGAAACTTCATATCCACATTAAAAACACATATTTATTATCCAATGTCTATGCAATGTTGTATATCATGTGACATGGAAATTATAGAAGCACTGAAATTGGAAATGGTTTATTTACATTACAGTGAAGCAAACGAGATCACATCAATCGCTCAAGAGCTCATCAATCAGTTGACGCCTAAATATCAAAATATGACAAATGATTTAGTTGAAATTGATGATGAAATACACCATGTTGAGAATCTTTTAGACTTGAATGCTGATGGTTTTCGAATTATTGGAATCTTTGGAATGGGAGGTGTCGGAAAAACAACTCTAGCCAAGCTCATATTCAACAAACATTGTTCAAGGTTTTCAAAATGTTGTAGCTTTCTAGAGAATGTTCGAGAGAAATTGGAAGGTAAGAGGATTTTAGAGTTACAACAACAGTTGTATAACAACATCATCGATCCCTCATTTGCTGGTTCAATTTATGACTCTAATGATGGGATAAATAAGATTAAGAGAGGACTCCAAAGCAAGAAAGTTCTACTTGTCTTAGATGACATGAAATATGCAAGTCAATTAACAGATTTAGTTGGCAATGATGTTTATTTTTCAAGTGAAAGTAGAATTATCATCACAACAAGGGACAAGAGGATTTTGGATGATTTGAACCGAGAGTATAAGGATGTAAAGACTTATCAACTAAATGAGATGAATTATGATCGAGCGATGAAACTTTTCAGTAAGAAGGCTTTCGATAAGGACTTTCCACCCAAGGAATTCCAAGACCTTTCAAAGGAGGTTGTTTCTTCCATTGGAGGCCTTCCACTGGCCCTCGAGGTGTTTGGTTCGTCATTACGTAGATGCGGTAAAGAAGGATGGAGGAAAAAATTGGAAATGTTAAAGAAGGTCCCCAACAAGAGCTTCCAAAGTAGATTGATCATCAGTTATCAAGGATTAGAAGAGAATGAGAAAGAGATATTTCTCGATATAGCATGTTACAATGGAAATTTAAAGAAGATGCATGCATGCTATATGTGGAATGATTGTGAATTGTTTCCAGATTTTGCAATAGAAACTCTCAAAGGTTGTTCTTTGATTAAAGTCATTGATGATGGTGAAAGTTTGTGGATGCATGATGTATTAAAAGATCTTGGGAGGGCTATGATCCAAGAGGAAAGTCACAAGAGTGGTGGGCTTCTCAGTAGACTACAAATTAACGACCTTGATTTTCTACGTGAGAAAAAGGTAAGCATCCAACCTTATGGGTGTATGCTATTGAATACCTACCTCCTTAAGTGGATAGCTTGCATAATAGATATTGCATGGTTAGAGCCAATTTCCATCTTAATTCTTTTCTTACTAATATGTCTAAATAAAAAAATATGGGATGATGGAGGAGAAAATGAAGGGAAAAATACAGGGATGTCTGGTCCAAAGGCTTCAATTTTATTTTATCATAACTCAAAATATTTTCACATAAGATGCATGTATACATATACACAAGTCATGTATGCTTTTCATAAGTTTGAACTTAGAACTAAGGCTAAGAATACCATTCTCAAGATGAAACTCATGAAAACTTCTCTAAACTTCTCTGTAGTCCTAAGGTGGAGAAATAAGCTAAAAGTTGTAGAAAGAAGTCTTGATTTCATGCATACATGAATGATTAGGAATGATAATTTGATATTTAATCTTCAATCTGGATATGGTACAAATCAGCTATCAATTATAAATAGTGTTATATAAGTAGCACTTTTATACTATTGTTAAATAGATTAAACTCATATATAAATGTGTCCAATATTACATTTAAGAAAAAGGTATCTTAATTATGTCAAACTCGATCCACGAACCGGATTAAAGTTAGGACTTATAACATTTATAGTTTAATTTAATACTCAACTATATACTTACTCTTCTAATATCTCCCATACACCTCTCTCTCTCTCTCTATTATTGTTATCGATCCACCATTAGTCTCCTTAAAGACTATTATTCTCTCTATGATTATTGAATTAGTTAGATTATTAATTTAAGGCTTTTAAACACACACCTATTTAGATAAGGACACTGAATACTAGGTAGAAGTTGCTAATACGAATTTAATTTGATTAATTGGTTTCTTTTAGCAGGAAATGGCGTGTGTGGAGACAATGAGTATCTCTACCGCAACCATCAAAATCAAAAGTGAGAGCATGGCAGGTCTACATAATTTAAGGTTCCTTGAATTGAGAGCTCGTGAAGTGAAGGGGAATTGTAAGGGTCTTTTTCCAAATGTGAGATGGCTTTCTTGTATCGGTGTTAGCCATTTCAAACCGATGAATTTTAATCCCAAAAATCTAATTGTTCTCGATCTCTCACGTTCTAAGATTAACCCACATTGGAAAGGATGGAGCACAATCAAGGTATTCATAAAGCATCGAGATACTGTTATGGTTTGGAAGTTATTTTCCATCGATAACATGAATTGGTTTGTTATCCATGTAATTTGCAGGCTGATAAATTGAAGGTTTTAAATCTTAGCTATTGTGAAAACATGACCAAGACACCAAGTTTCAAGAAGTTTCCAAGTTTAGAAGTATTGATTCTTGATGGATGCCAAAATTTGATCGAAATTGACACTTCCATCAGCAAGTTGAAGAATCTGACTCAACTAAGCGTGAAAAATTGTTTTCGTCTTCAATGGTGCTCGAGTAAACGAAGCATTCCATTCAGACCATCATATTCAAAAGATTGGATCGATGACTTAACATCCTTATGCAAGTTGAATCTATCATGTACAAATATCACTGAGTTACCAGATTCAATTGGACTCCTAAAGGAATTGAAGGTGATCTGCGTGGACAAATGTGCATCGATGAGGAGGTTTCCCAGTGCGATTAAGGAGTTGAAGAAGCTGGAAGAATTACGAGCTAACGTTTGTCGTGGTTTTGATGGAGAGATCCCAAGAGAATTCATTTGTCTATCCTCTTTAAGAATCTTGGCAATGATGGAGAGTAATGTATGTAGCGTGCCAGAGCTTCCCCCAAGTTTGACACATCTAGATATCTTCTCTTGGGGCAATCCAATGCAAGTACATTGGAGTAACCAATTCAAGTTGGTGAATATCACTGAACTGTTTCTATCTACTCCATTTGGTATTCATGATCATAATGTTAAGGAGGGTGATTACTTGAGCTTTGAGTGGATTGGGAGTGCTAAAAAACTTGAAAATCTCTACTTGCATATTCCTTATGTCATCACTAACCTAGAGAAGGCAAGTGAACTTTCATGTCTCAAGGACCTCAGCGTATGGTTCGCGGAATTCCAATACCCTCGGCATCTTCCGTCTAGCTTATTGGAGTTACGATTACACAAATGTAAGTTTCTCAGTGGAATTCTTGATGCGTCAAATGCGAAGAATCTGGAAACTTTAGATATTTCAAATCCTGATAATCTGGAGGAGATTAGATGTCCTGGAAAATTGGATCTCTTGTGCTTAGAAGGTTGCTCCAAACTGAAGAACATTCACGCTCCTGGGGCTCTAAAGAATTTGAAAATGCTATGGATATACGATTGCTATTCCTTAGAAGAGTTACCTGACACGAGCTTCAGTGGACTTGAGTCTTTGACAGATTTAGAAATATGGACATGTCCATCCTTAAAATGTTTGCCAGACCTTTCGAAATCAAGGAAGCTAAACAGGTTCCAACTTTGTAGCTGTGATAAACTCAAATATGTTCAAGGCTTCGCCGAGTTGGAATCCTTGGAGGATGTGATGATTTTGTCTTGCAACTCCTTGAAACTTAGCCCCGCTGACTTATCCAAGTTGGAGAATGCACAGAACTTGTGCGTTTACATTAACGATTGTGACGAGCTGCCTCGTATTTATCGATGATCCTGTATTAATAAACGCTTCAGCTGCGAATAACAGTGTTTTGTTAGTGTATGCACCATTTCATTTATGTAATTTTGTTCTCCTTGCATGTGAAAAATGAAAGCAGACTATGCTCTGTGGACGGTAGTTTTAAAAATGTTTGTTTTAATTTAGCTTCATCGTACTTAAGACATCATATAATGTCGCCGTGCGTCTTTTTCTCCTGAAGTAATATTTCTCCTTATTATATAATATTTTCTTTTCTTCTCCGCTTGTTTTAATTGTATTTTATTATGAAATCATTTATCCATATTATATTTCAAGTTTTATAATGTTTCTTAAAATTACATAATCTTTTCGTTATTTGTAAATTTCTTATACTTTGTATCATGATTGTAAAATTTTACTTTTCTTTAGGGCTTCACAGCATTAAATTTTTATGCAAAAGGCTATAAAAGAGTGTGTACCAAAATATTATATTATCATATAAGAGTAAAGGCAAACATCACTAAAAAATATATTAAAATATTATTTTATGCTACCTAATTTTGATCATTCCTCCTATTAATTTTCAAAATATACAAAATACAAAAGAATCATGTTGGTTTGCCTAAAAATTAGACAATTTTTAATAGTGCGATTTTGAGTTAATCTAACAATATTTTGTGTTCAGGGTTCGTGTTTGAAGCATGGATCATTATATAAAGTTTGATATATTCCGATATTGTATGTGAAAATTATTCACAATTACAATTTCTAGCATATAAATAATTTTCTTCTATTTTGCAAAAAAAAAGAAGAAGAAGAAATTATTAATTAAAAAACAAAAAGTAATTTCTTACAAAATAATGAGTAGTTAGGTGTTTTTGACAATTTTTACTAATTCTTTTATTAATTTGTAAATTATAAAAGTTTTTCAGAAATTAAAAAAAAAAAAAATTGATTATTTTGAGGCGCTCACGTCATTATCTTTCTCCTTCACATGACTATACCAAAGCCACTTATGTGCCATGTTCTGAAATAACAAATAAATATAGACACGAAGATGCAAACACAAAACAGCTTTATCGACCAAATTGCAAAAATGTGGAAGTATGAATGCCTCCGATGCCTTTATCCTCATATTGCTAATGCCAATAAACAATGCCACGTGAAATAGACATGCAAATTATAAATGAAAATGACCAAAACTAAAGTCGGGAAATATAATGCATAGCTTGTAAAAAAAATTAATCCTTCATAATAAACTTTAGCAGATGGCTAAATTATTGGAATCTTCAGAAACTTTTGTATATAAATTCATCCCAGGTTATTCACAATCGAGAACTTTCCCCTTATAGAAGGCATGAGCCCAACCTCTAATTTTTTATTTTTTATTTTTTTAAATACAATGACATCTTATGTCAATGGAAATCCTAAATGCAACTTCCTCTCTAGTCCTAGTCATGGGATTTTTTTTTTTTTTTTTCTTCATCTCTTTCATGATGCGTACAATATGTAGCTACCTGGGAAAATTATTTGGCACCCTTTTCTTTTTGCTGGAAATAGTATAAGTGACAAAAAATGTTTGCTAAAGTTGTTGGCTGCCTAAACTCTTGGCAGTTGAACTGGCAAACCTTTTTCACCAAACAAATTACTAGTGGCAAACTCTAGTAAACTAAAATCACCACTTTCGCTTTTTCTTTCCTCAATACGTACCAAATCTAGTTCGCCATTCAACTTATTTCTATATTTTTTTTTTTTTTTTTGGCCAACACTTATTTCTATTTTTAATGTCTTTATTTATCTTTAATTTTTATTTACTTCAACAACGAATAATATTACTAATGGCTCTTCAATGCACTCTGCGTTGAGAAACAACAAATACAAAGGAATCACTAATAATTCTTTATTTATTAAATACTATATATGATATATTAACAATTCATAACGACACTTTAGAAATTAACACAATAATGAATTAAAACTAAATATCACATAAGTAGGTTAACAAATATATATAATTCAATAAAATATTATATAAGTATACCAATACACACAGTCCATCTAAAAAGTACAAAAGTGAAATTAACATCAGTGTTTAGTTCATGGAGAGCATTCAACAGCCGGAAAAAAAAAAATTACAGAAGCCAAAATAACATGGATATTTTGTTCAGCAAGTAAGAGTGTCCGCATAGACCATAACTGAAAAGATACAATTTAAAAGGAATGCCTGCTAATTGGATCTGGTTCGAGCCTACAAGCCCCCTGTTCTCCACCTTGATGCGTTAGAGGAGGTGAAATATTGCATCACAGTAAACCCATTCAATTGCACGTCTTCTTTTCCTCCGCTTATGTGTACATATAAAAGCTTTAACATCTGATGTAAATTCCTGAAAATTAAAAAAAAAAAAAAAAAAGACAGTCTACAACTTTTACTTTAAATACTTTAAATACAAGCACTCTGCACCCTGTACTTTAATTTATTTTATCTATCCTGGATTACGTGTTACTGCAGGATAAGATACTCCAAATTCCAAACTTTTGAAAGCAATTTAAATAAACTGCACATCTTCAAATATCATATGACACTAGAATAAACATGGCCAAGAGGCATAACGTTGAAATTTCCCACTATAACTTTCGGTAATAACAAAGCTGTACATCCTCTAAAGACACATAGATTACGATAACATACTCTCTATCTTGAAAACTAAACTAATCTTCAAAACTTTACGATTGCTCGTAAAATCAAAAGAAAACCAAACCCATAAATAATATCATGAGATGTATATTTGACGTCAAATGGTTTCCCTACCTTCTAATAGTTTAGATGTTGTTAGGATATCAGTATTGAATCTGCATACAGTTAAAGCTGTTCCTAGGATTGCAATTGCTACTAATAATATATAATATGGAGCCTAATAATTTAACGGAATCACCTAACCTACTAATATACATCTCGATAACTTGGATGTCTTCCTTAGGTAAGAATAGTATATATTAACAAATGGTTCGGCTGTCAAATTGTCAAAACGAGATGAAAAATTAACCGCCCACACAATCAAGCACAAAAAATACAGCAATCATGTGTAGAGAAAATGACCTCTAGAATCACTAAAATCGCTTTAGTAGATAAGAATGAAAGCAACAGGATACAAACCTCATGTTTAATGATATCAAGGAACACAGCCCAATCAACCTATCACCATGAATTGTGTCCTCGGAATATTGAACTGGTGTATTTCTAAGCTTTTGATAAAACTAAGCCATCACTTCAAATGGTCTAGAATCCACCAAAGCTTATGGAGTCGAAATTTATAAATATGAATACAGTTACTCTCATAATAAGTTCATGAGAATTCTTACTCTTAATTTAAATTCTCCAATATATTCAAAAAATCCTAGCCTATGCTAAACTTTCTTTATCTCTGCATTATCTTTTGCATGGGAAAGTACAGAGAGCAAACCAGAGCTATATACTATTTCCCCTACTTTGACAAAGTGGTTGTCAAAAGATAATATATAAGAACCATACACATCAGGAGGTTTAAAATTTTAAATGACTTGGTTACAATTTATTCTGACTTTATTGTAGAAACAAAACTCAAAGCAGTAAATTGAGAGATCATAACTTTGTGTCATCTCCAATAAAAATTAGTTTCATGGTAAGTATTCCAATAAAAATACTTCCGAACACTGCTTCGACACCATCGTAACAAAGTTCATTTGCAGTAGAGTCTAGTTTATAACGATCTATGTTAATATGTGGACCAAAACAGCAATACTCCTGAAAACCATAAGCTTCTTTCAGCATAGGGATTACTAAGCTCCTTCAAATGTGGTAGAAGAATTTTTTTTTTTTTTTAAATTATTGGAGAAAATTTAAAAGCATAATCCATCTCCAATAATCCATAACATAAAATTAACATATCAAAGTTATAATTAACCTTTTCCCATTTTTCTCATCACTAAGTTTAACCCTATAGTCAGCATCAATAACAACCTATTCTATGTCAATTCAAGCACAATTGAAACAGAAGTTTTCATACACAGATGGAATCTTAAATTTATATGGATGGGATTTTTCCAGCATTGTAACTCTAACTCAACCTAGCTACATTTCAACACCACAATAGAAAAGCAACTATTTCCTCTTTAATGCAAAAGATTGACTATTCTCCAAAAGAAAAAAATGTCAAGGCAACTATCCACATCATTAAAACTGGTTTATTTGATAAAAAACCATGCCTATACAATCCAGTTTTTTGTTTCCTTTTTTTATTCATTTTTAATGTAGTCACAATAATAATTTACCTCAAAGAAATGCTCAGTAATGTACAAAAATAAAACAGCATTTTTCAAGTCACTTAATACCAGCGAGATAGAAACAAGAAAACAACGTGCTTTTACCGATTTATTTTTGTAGGGTGAGAATGAGTGTACTCCAACTGTATATGGATACCACTGTTTTTTCCTATTTTGGGTATTCATCGTTTGACCAATCTGCAATGAAAAAGTACAAATTGTGCTGATATTTAAGGAAAACGTACTAAAATTGTGCTAAGATATAATTTGTTGTACATATACCTTATAGAATGGGTCATTGTCAAAAAAATCACAAAGTTGCCTCCATTCATTTTCTCAATGCTCTAATCTAGGTGGTGGCATCTTCCAAGCATCCTTTCCCTCTCCCATCTTCTTTTCATAGTATTGTCGAAAATTCATTCGCACATCACTGTAAGACTTGGAAGCAATTCTCTTCTCGCTCCCCCATAATTTACTTTGCTACCATGCACCTGCATCAAACTTAGACTACAAAATCGAACAAGATAGAACAAGATAAATTAATCCAATATCTTTTTTTATTTTGATATATGGCACTTAATAGAATATGAAAGCAAAGAACAGTTACCATAACCAACCTAATAATTCTCCAGCTTTCCTTCTTACTAACTGATGTCCAAGCCTTCCTAACACCACTCGGTACAAATAGTGGGCTGTCGCTACGATACCTTAATCAAAATTCTATACATAACTACTATGTATAATCACTTATTATCCCACCACTCCCCTCAAGTATCCATAATTTTGGCTTTTTACCGGTCAACCTAAACAAATAATTGTAGCTTCCCATTAACTAATGGAAAGTAATTACCCCTCAGATTTCCATCAATATTCTTCATTTAACTACTTAGTGGAGCCGCCACTGCCTTCTAACACTACCTAAAACTATAAGCTACTAATAACCGCAACCTCTTTGATATCAACTGAACACATGTTCTGCATCATCAAAGAGTATGAAGCAAATCTAATGTCCCATCTCGATTTTATGACAGTAAATAGAATGTTTTTTCCATGTGTTAGGAACAATTAAATCTAAGCAAATGGGAACTAGATAGGACTAGGTAGACATGCATGAACAACAATTCAACATGCAGATCATTACTTTCCCATGCAACAAAAAGAAGGGGAAGAAGAGCCAGCGGTGGGGGGGTGGGGTGGGTGTTGGGTTGGGTGGTGGGGGCGGGGAGACTAATTATCTGTGCATATACTATAAACATGAAGTCAATAAAACACAAACATCACAATATAATAAGGGAAATATAATTAATATTTACATTTCAAATTCAATGTCAGCCATTAGTATTCTATTGGCAAATTTCTTTCTTTTTTTTTCAAATGAAATTAGGGAAATATAATGATTTAATCAAAAGGAATCTGCCTATGCAATTCATGGGGTTGGGGACCTTGTTTCTGCATAGGTTTGCCTATGCATAGACCTATATTTACAAACTAAAAGTCACTATTAAACCTGTTGCATAATATTATCATAATCCCTATCTAAATTTCTAATTTGTAGTGATATCAACACAGGTTTGATCATTACTAAGTACAACTCTACTATAATTTCTAATCTTGCTAAGAAATAACTAAGTTGGCAGTGAAGTGGGAAGTAAAAGCATAATTTACATGTGTATCCTTTTTGTAAAGTTAGATACTTTATAAGTCTACATGAAATTGGACTTATAGATGCTTGTTGTTATTTAGATTAAAAATAAAAATTACTTCATTATTTGAAACATAATTATTGCAAATCAAATGGCATGCACTTATTTAGCAAAAAGAAAAAAAAACAAAAAAAGGCATGCACTTAGTAATGTATTTGTATTTGCAAACCAGACTAGTGTAACAATTGTAATGCTCTTGTACCATATTCCAATATAAACACTGGTAGAACTACCAAGACGGAAGAAACCCAATTCAAAAACTTCTCCTTGAAAAGTTATGGTCTGGCCGAAATATAAAGACAGACCAGGAAAGATGGTGTCAGATTGATACAATAAACTACCAATGGATATGAAAGATACCATGATCACAAGACATACATTCCTCCATGAATTGCTTTTTTCTATAGCCATCTTGATACTACCAGCACATAGTGGATATCTTGTAGCAGGGATAAGGAAGTAGGAGGCAATGTCATAAGTTAAAAGAAATGCAGTAAGTCAATAGAATAAATCAAACCAGTGGCATTCAGCAACTTGCATTCCAATCTAGACCTAAACTGAGATTTAAAAGATAACATTACTGAAAGACCAAGTGAACAACCACAAACCATGATATAAATAGTTATTTCAATAACGAAGGAAACATAGAAGTCTTATAGATAGTAAAATATCTATACAATCAACCACCATACTCTAAACAAACTATCAAATGGCATTTATATTGGCAACAATTTTTGGGGTCAGCACAAGAAATTTGTTCATAGCTTGTAATGTCACTGTACCACTTGGCAACTTCCTTGACGCAAGCACATTTATCTTGTTTTTCCACCAACAAAGGAAGGACAGTAGATATACTTTCTGAAGGGATAACCGATTGGCATGTATTAGAATATCATATTTTTAATAATGTAATTGTTGAAGTTTTGAAAACAGTAGATTTTTTTTTTTTTAAATAATGAAAAGGGGATATTCATTGCATAAATTACCTCATTCGTGTGGTCTAAGTAATAGGAGTTCCATAATCTAATATTCACATCCTAAAAATCTTTTAACAAGGGAGGACAAATAAAACCTAGAGGAACAAAGCATAGGATATATCTCATTCCAAAAGATTGTAGTGATATTACTGCCATATCTGCCACAGCATTACGTTCTCAATTATGACCTCCAGACCATATTCCTTAAGGTGTAATGACCTTTCCCTATAAGAATTAAGTACATACGTAAATTTATTAAGACAATTATAATCTGTTTGAAATAGAGAAACACCCATTTTGAAATCCATATTTATATGATTTTTGGCGTGTCCATTTTCATACAATGTCAAGGTCTCAAAAAAAGGTCCCTCCAACAGATTCTCAGTGCAACTAATAGATTTAGGGGAAAAAAAAATGATTTCATCCTCATCCAGCAAAAGATGAAGTTACTTATAAGATGCAAAAGGCTATACCAATGAATTTCTCTAGCTTCTTAGTAACATTAGCTGCCAACATTATCCCCACATGAATTTGCAAAGTGAAAGATGATGCAGAACAGCACAACAACTGAATGTCGTCTTCATTCAGCTCAAAATAATCAATTTTCCTCAGCATTTCCACAAGAGCTAATGTTGTTTGAAGCTAACAAATTCCTAAGGAGAAAGGTAAGAAAATCACTATCCTTTGGTGTCCGTTAGTTATTATAATTTTCCACAGAAAGTCCCTTCCCATTCCACAATTACTTATATGGATTCAAATAACATTAAACAAATTGGATTCTGGTGCTTTGCTTTATTTTTAACATACATATACTCGTGTACTAGATGCCATAAACTAGACTAGATTCATATGAATAACCCGATTGTGTTGGACCTTAAGTCAATTGAATAATGCAGGAAATTGAACTCTAAAGAGACCTCCAATGTTAATATTTTGTCGATTAATGAAACAATAAACTTTAAAATTTTAAGCTCATATGCATATTCAAGGTCGGAGGTTATAAAAAAATTAAAATTTTCTTTTTTCCGCTTAACATGACAATGTTTAATTTGGTCATACTATTGTCGAAGCCGAGTTTTTTTGAAAAAATTCAAGATTCATGTCCAGTGAATGAGATCTTTCTACTCAAACATTACAAGAATTTCAGGTAATGTTATCAGACTAATCAGGCAACATGCAAACACAAATCCTCATGCCTAAGTAATAAAAGAACATACGGATTGCTTCCAACTCCAAAAATCCTCATCAAATCCTAAGTAACAATTCCTGACTGAAAACCCTAACTATGGTACAATCAGAACTAACAATCGGTAATCTGATCATTTATCTTCAATTACACAGCATTAGTGAGTTTATCAAAGCATTAACTTGACATAATAATAGATTACGCCGATTATAACTACTTCAAGTGTATATATACATACATTGTGAAAGTAAGTAGAAGAGGAATAAATAGAAGGAGAACATGCCTTGAAGATGGCGATGGGGAGATAATCCCTAAATTGCTGTGTCGAGTCGGGAGAAGCAGAGTGACAAAGAGAGGTGTGACCGGCAGTTTCAGTCAAGAGTGACGGAGAAGACCGAAGTAAAAATGAAGAGGAAAGTGTAGTTTGCACTTTTTGTGAGCCGTAGGCAGGTATTTTGAAATATTTTAATGTTAATGGTGGTTTTTTTTTTTACTAGTGGCAAACTTTCTTTTTGGCCAAAGAGGTGAAATATGTACATCTTTGGCAGGGAGGGAACCTTGGAACTTGCATACTGGCCAATAAATATTGTCACTGTTATATTTTTTTCAATAAAAAAAATTAAACTTGCCCATCAAATTAATATTTCCGGATATGGTGGCCAAGCAGGTGAAATTTGTAGTAGATGATTGTCTTATAGTCCCCTCAGTATTACTTTCATTTCTTAGTCGTTCAAAGATGGAGAAGGGAGATATATTGACAAGAGGGTAGAAAGGAAAGCTCTATTCCTATCCTTCTAATGTCATTTCAAGTTTGTTTGCTGAAGAGGTTTTTCTTTTTGGCTTTTTTTTTTTTTTCTAATTTTATGTCAGTGTTATGTATATCATTAGAAAAAATGGTGGAAGTGAATTACTGAAAGAAAAACCTTGGAAACAGAATCTCCTTTTTAGCCTAATTTTAGTCTTCTTTTAATGTTGTTTATTTGTTAGTTCATTAATTCACTTATTTGTTTGCAAGTTCATTAATTTATTTATTTGTTAGCAAAGAAATATCCTTCTTTTTTCTGTTTTCTTTTTTTTTTATGTATAAACAAAAAAAAAATGTTTTTTCTTATGTATAAACAAAAAAATGTTTTTTTTTTTTTTCCAAAAAACAAAACAATGTCTTTATGAGAAAAGCTTTGAACCAAAACTAACCCTATACTAATACTAATGTTAATTTGTTTTGCTATGGAAGTCCTGATTTTTCAATTCTTCCACGTATTTCATCAATTATTCTATTTTGGTCAATTTGATTATTATTTTGTGGGATTTAACCTTTTATTTAAAATGATTATGCAAAACTTTGCTTAAATTGATCACCAACAGATTTGTTTTTCTTCTATACAAAGTATAGTTTTGCAAGTAAAAATGTCATCTTTTTTTTTATCAATTCTTTTCTCTTTTCGAAGTTCAAATTCATATTGAGATAATACCAAAATTGAAGTTTGATGTGTTTCCTTTTTTTTTCAGGCATACGAAGAAAAATAGGCTAATGAATCTAATTTGGAAAATCAACAAACTAATTTAACTCCTTTTTTTTTTTTCCTTTTTTTGCCAAGTACTGACTTGACTTATCATATTTCATTTAAATTTTATGAAAATTAGCTGAATGAAACTAAAAGATCAATAAATCAATAAACTCTTGACTTGGATCATGATAGAAGTTCGATTTGATATTGTCTTTCTCTTGGCATTTTTCTAGCCTTTTCAATTTATAAGCTTTTCTTATTTCGCATTTTTTACTTCATACTCAAAGGGTTTTACATTTTCAGCAATATAAATTGCAAAAATGGAAAAATGAAAAATCATAAATAAAATGGCTACTTTTAGGATCAAGATAATGTTGTCAATTGTAATTGAAATGCATCCACGTATGTGTTTTATCTTTCGAACTACAAATTAAATTTAGTAGAAATTGTATTGTTATATGATAGTTTTGTTAATCAATGTGTATTTCATTAATTTTATAGGTATATTGTAACTTCTACAATAAAGTAAATAAATGATAGTTAGTATTAGTCTTATGCTTTATAGAAAGATAAAGTTTATCTAATTTTGTTGTTGATATTTTTTATTGACTTATTTATAAAACTTCTTTTCATGTACTTATCCTTACTAATTCATGTAATTATTTACATAATTATTTCCTAACTAATATTTCATACATTTGATGTTGTTAAATCTACACATGCATCATGGATATAGAATTTTCTTGTGTATATAGATGTGTGCATATGTGCGTTTTCTTGGATCAAACCTTAATGAGTTTACTAATTTATTAAATAGTTAAATTAAGACATAAACAAGCTATAAATTAAGTAAATTAGATTTAGGATCGATACCCCCTTCAAGATCTAATTGGCCCAATATCCTTAAAAAAATGGTTGAACATCCTCTGTTGGATTAACCCCTGATTGAACAAATCCACTACTAGGTTAGGCTGACCCAGAATCACTTTGCTACCCTACCCTTGAAACCAATTCAACCTTCAATAATTTGATAAAGACCTATGCAGTTAATCAACCAAAAGGTTAATACATATTTACTTCAATCTTAATAGATTCATGTTAGATCATAGGATATCCTTCAGTTGGAATGGGCTTCACAATACAGGTACGTATTTACCTTATTTGCTACTTGTTAGGATAAAGTCTTAATAAATGGATTAAAATGTAGATCTAATAATTGCTTGTTGCTTACTGCTTTGTTATCAATTCAATAATTACACTTGTATTATAGCTAAGGCTACAAGCTACCTAGCATTAGATAATGATAGTATTATACACTTACACCATTGCGTAGTGGCTCGATAGGTAGTAAGAGAGAGAAATAGTATATGCTAACGATTAGCTATAATGATGGTGTTGAAATAATGGTTGTTACTCTTATACAAGGCAATTGTGGAACATTGGCATAGAGACCAAAAGCCTACATGCCACCCCCCGATAGCCCATTTAAGATTAGATTCCTCATTTCCTTACATGTTGAGTCATGAATATTCCTTTATTGTTTTTTTCTTTTTTTTGTTGTTACACTTTTTAATAATTTGTGAAATGGGTCTTGTTTGTTGCATTAATTAAGGAGCGTGTATCTCATCTTATGTATGCTTGTGGTCTTGTGTATTGAGTTTATTAAAGTTCACCCTTCGATCTTTTTTAAGTAAGGAAACTCTCTTATGGTTGTGGCTACTTACCATTTGATTAGGTATGGGATCGACATTTAGGGCATAAAGATACGTAGAATCCTAACTTATAATAACATTTATTTGCTTTTTAGAAGTCTTAAAAGAAGTTTATAATAATAAGTGTCCTTTTTATTTGGTTTTAGGCCTAAATATGGGCATGTGGTTCCTGAATTAGTCTAGATTAAGCTCGTGTATTGTTGGAGATTATTACGGTCAGTGCTGGGAAAATATAGAAATATATATTTAAATAGCTTTTATAGGTTTTGTAAATTTAAGAATGTATTAGAGATTGATGAAACTTTGCCTGATTTTCAAAATATCTTACTTAACACTATATTTTTTAAAAACTTAATCAGATGTCTTCAAAAATCTAAAATAATATTAGAAACCAACATAGTTAAGTAAGCCATATATGTTTTAGTTAAGTAAAACACGTGATGGTTGTAAATGTTCTTTTGGTTTCAAGCCGCAACAAACTTAGTTTTATTCGAACTTAAGTTGAGCTAACTTATATGTCAAGTCTAAGTATCAATTCTATTTTAGTTTGAATAAAAATAGTATTTCAAATAAGATGAGCATATATAGGCTTAATCAAGTCAAGCCCAACTTATCTCATGCTTTAGTAAGGCTATATAGAGAGTTACTTATCGGTACTACTATGCCAGGCCCGTATCATTATTGCATTCAAAATCAAATTTCCTACATATCTTCTCGCTTGCTTGTTTTAACAAGTTAATTGGGAGGACAGGTGGACAGATTTAATCTGCAGCTAAAAGCGTGGTAGAATCTAGTCTCTAGGAAATGCCATTTTGAATATACAACACACTCAGATTCACCATCAGTTATGAATTATTTGTGTGCGAATCAATGTGGTTTAGATATGGTTTTATTGTGTGTGAATATATGTACTCTACCTGACCAAGTCTTCAGCATTCCCATGCGTATTTTGCTGACAATCCTTTTAACATTTTTCTTTTTACAAGGATTTGGTGCGTGAATGTTTAGTCTAGTCAAATTATGGACTTGAACTTGAAACAGTTCTCTATTGGCATTTGTACAATGACGGATGATTCATGAAATAAGCATGTTGATCCAACGGTTCAAAGGTAGCTCCCATAATGCAAATTGGATGAGATGAAAAAAGACTACAAATTCTCCCAAAATATGTGAATCCATTTTTGGCAAAGAACTATCATTCGTTAGTATTGGATCATCAATTGCAGGGTAGTAAACGGTTTCAGGCTTCTACTACCGTCTATTGAACTATGATTATTGTCACAATCTGTGTTTTAATAAAACACCTTAGTAGTATGCCTATTCTTATATAAGTACTCCCTAAATCCGAATTTAAGTGGTTCCTCCAATAGTAGAAACAAGGGATATAGGCATAGCCAACTAAATTCAGATTGTATGTCAAGCTTTTTGTATTTTAATAGTATGAATATTGATATTTTAATATAATATATCAAGTTCACATTCCTATTCCCTTATAAAAATCAACTAAAACAAAAAAAAAAAAAAAAGGATAAAAGTGACTTATCGTGATAGGAACAAATATTGAAACGTCTAGTGATACTTAGATGCCATCACACAAGTATTGCCTTTATCAAGTATAATATATGTATGATATTTTACTATTACATATGCCCTTGTATGATGAGTCCTTAAAATATTAAAAAAGAAAAAAAAAACTTTATAGTTGATCTTTTTATCACTTGTAATGGTGTGGAAAAAGACTATACAAATAATTCAAAAATTAATCAGATGTTCCTAACCCAAATTAAGCATCTATGGTTGTTAAACCCGATGGAAAAAGAACAGGAAAACAAAAAAATAAATAAAATAAAAAGGAAGTGAATTCAAAATAGAATTCGTCGTCATCATTGAATTGATAGTGATGTCATTAATTACCTACATATATCAAATGACCATTAAAAATCGACGATGATGTCATTACCTATGGTATCAAATAACCATTAATACAAATGGCAAAGCTAAAAGGAATGAGGAAATAAATTCAAAATCAAACCCCTACTCATCATCGAATCAATAGTGATATCTAGATTTAGGTAAAGATCGGCTTCAAACCTTCAACCGACTTAACCTAAAAGTAAATAGGCCAAACCGTTCTAGCAAATCGCTAGACTTTAAGGATCCTGTCAGTTCAAGAGGGCGAAATCGCTCGAACCAACAGGTCACGAACCGTCAAGCCTACTCACCATTAAATCGACAGGTCAACCAAATCGGTTCATCTCCTTAAAAAAAAAAGAGAGAGAAAAAGAGAAAAGAGAAATCATTAAGTCTGAAAAAATAATTTGATAATATCTAATAAGTTATTGCATGTCAAAGTTACTTTATTTACGAATTATTTACGATAGTAAATGACAACTTTTTTATCAATAATATCATTAAACTAATGATAAATAATTAATCATAAGTTAATTATGTGTTAAGAATGGATAGAAAATTCAATTTTAGTTAATGCAAGCCTTTTTTGTAAAACTTATCAAATATTAAAAACTTAAATATGAAAAAAAAATAAAATTTAAGGAAAAAAATAAAAAAGTCAAAATCACATTAAGTTAGAAATTAATAAATAATTAAAAATTATTAATGAATTAATACACTTTAAAAAAGAGAGAAAGGATATCACGTTATTAAAAATTATTAATATATTAAAAAAAGAAATTAATACAATTAATAAAAAATTTAAATATTAAAAAAAACAATTCAAAAGTTTCGAACCGACCTAAAATCACCAATTCACGAACCGGTTATGGTTTACCATATCATCGACCCGTAAACCAGCGGTTTATGGTCGATTCTGAACCATGCAAAAGTGTAATGGTATTGTTGGTCGCATTTCACAATATATCCTCAGAAGTCGCGTTCATTGGAATAATGGCAAAAAAACAATGAATCTTTTAAAATTATTTTTTTTCTAAAGTTTCTAAAATTATAAATTAATAAATATTATTATCTAAACTTTTGATATATCACGCGAAATCATTATAATATTCATTGATTTATAATTTTAAAAATTTTAGGAAATAAGAAAAACTTTAGAAAATTCATGGAAACTATAGGCCGCACGATGAGAGAAATAATGAAATCGGAAGACATGAAAATCTATTAGATATTGACGTCCTTACACGCAGTTAATCGATAGTTGCTCTACTAGATATATTGAGAGTGAAATAGTTGCTCTCTCTTTTTTCATTGGCTAATCATGAGATTAAAACTTTGTGAGAACTTATATTTAAAGGGATCGGTCCCACACTACTTATTTATATTGTTTTAAATATAAATTATTGAATTCATAATTTATTTAAATTTAAATAAATATAAATTAAAAATAAAATAAAAAATGATACCGATCTCAAAATAAAAACGAAGCCACAAAAATACCCGACTAATGTATAGCAATTTTCAAATAAAGAATTTAAACCTATTACGAGTAATTTTAAAATGGTAAAGTAAAGAACTAAAAGCTATAGTATCCGAAATTACAATGATATCCTTCCACGATACTATTAGTGATAGAAGATAACTTTGAATTATTAAAAAAAGAATGAAGTAGATATGAACATATAAAGAGAGTATTCTCGAAAGTTGGAAAGAAAAAAATAAAATATATTACACCAAATGGTAAAAGATATGAAATACTAACAATACAAATAGCGTTTGGGGCTTTCATCGAACAAAATAAAATAAAATAGCGTTTGGGGCAAAGAAAAAGAGGTACCAAAAGTTCCAAAATGAATCCTTTGAATTTATTTTTTCTACAATTTTTTAAATTTATTTTCTTAAAATATTATCACGTGTAATAAACATTAAAATCACATGAAAAAAAATAACATCATAATGATATAATAGGCTATTCAAAAAATCAAGATAATCTCTATCAATGATTTGTAAATTACGGAAAATTTGAGAGGTGAAAAATTTAGAGGATCCAAATCCAAAAGTTCCTCCTTACACTTTAACCACATGGATTATTATGGAAGTTAAGGTTTAAAAAGAAAAATGAAAATCATCAATTGTATGTAATGACATAGACACTTTTTTTTTTTTTGTTATTTTCAACTAGCCGATTCAGCATCTATGTTGTGTTTATAAATTTAAAAAATTCTAATACGTAGAATGCTAGTTGCATAGTAATTATATAGTTAATTAATTGTAAGCATAGAAAACTGATATATATAAACAAAAGATTGACAAAATTGTTATTGAAAAATAAATTAACAACATAGTACTATATAGATATTTGTCTTTCCAAAAACACCAATAATAGTGATAGTAATATGAGTCAATGTTACAATTTATATATTAACTTTACTACTTTTTATAATTATATACTTGAAATTTTAATTTATCAAATTATACACTCAATTAAAAATTTAGTTATTATGATTTATACATCAATTAACTTTAGTTTATACCATTAATCTATTCGGCACAATTAGTCAGCCGGATAACTACTTCTAGCCTTAAAGGGCTTGGCTGCTAGCCACCCCTTACAAAACTGTAAGTCACGATCCACTTAAAAAATATATATCAAGTAACCTACTAGCAACCGTCTATGGCTGTCTATAACCTTATAAGTATTGCTATAGGTTACCATTCTTTTAGTAGATCATACCGACTAGACTAATTGTATGGATTAAAGTTAATTAAGGTATAGACAGTGATGATTAGATATTTAAATAAATGTATAATTAGATAAGTTGAAACTTTAGATACTTAAGATGTAAACTATGATATTACCTCTAGTAATATCAATTGATTTGCTTGAGCCTAATGTATATAACATCAAGTTGCAATTTGTTTACACAATAATAGATATATAAAATTATAAAAAAAAAAAATTGATAAGAAATGCACTATGTTAATCTAGTGATTGGTCTAATGAAAGGAACAATTAGAAAGTAACATAATATATATAATATTTTTTCTTCTTCTTTTCATTTTAATGATCAACATCGAATTGTTAATCTATGCCAGATTGATAAAGAAAGGAAACATTTATTTCCTCCACTAATGAGTTGAGAAGATTTAAACATTAAAACCCTAGGCATTATAAAAATAAATAAGTGTAGATATGATTGTAGATTGAATATCATCAGGTTATCATTTATGTCAAATCAATTGAGTGTAAGATGTAACAAATATTAGAACAGCTCATAAGGGATAGAATAAATAGAAAGAAATTTTTTAGTCATGATTTTCATTTAAAATATAAGAATTGTCGTAATAATTAAAATTGTTATCTAGTTAAATTATTGCTTGGAAAAAAAAAAAAGAAAAAGAAAAATACACTAGCTAAAATTACATTCCTTAATGAACAACCACGACAAATATAATTATAAAAAAACCAAGATGAAAAATTCAAAATAACTTATCAACTCATAAAAGGAAGATACTATGGCATTAAAGAAAAAAGATGGTCGTTTTTATTTTATGGCCAATAAATTAGTTCTTGCATGTGCTTTTAGAAATTTTTTTTTTTTTCTTTTTTAGTTTCTTTTTTGCATTTGTATATTTGCATTTTTCAACGGTAACAGAATGCTAAGATATAAACAGGTAATATAAACAAAAATTAATAAATATTGTCTACCAACGAACATCAATAATTAAAATTTCAATACATATTGCACTGCTAACAATAATTAAGAAAACAAAATCAAAACTTACTTTCATATAAAATTTGAATAATCTATCATCTTATTCTGTATTTCATATTTGAGTTAAAATAATCTTAAACAATTTTACACATCAAAAACAATTAAGAAAAATAGCCTTTCTCACCCACTCAATTTTAAGCTCTTCTTCAATTTGCGCACAAAATTAACTTAAGGAATGGATCTTCCATGTCATACTCAGGATTTTCTTTTTATTAACCCATTATAAAAGTGTATCCCCTTTTTTTTTTTTTTTTTTTTTTTTTTTTTTTTGCCAATGGAATATATTTATAATAATAATAAAAAAAAAAAAACCTCAACAAATAACATAAGAGTCATGTGATCTAGGATCGAAATCAGAAATCAGAAATCAGCAATCTAGCTAAAGAGGACGGGAGATCTCTGTCTCTAAAAGAAATGCACATTCCCTTTTTATCAGGCAGCACAAACATTTGCCTTTCGAAAAATAAGAGAAAAAGAACAAGATGATAAATCTAAAATGTCTAAAACCGAAGACTTGGTTTTCCAAGATGCTTTTGAGATATTCATGATGCTAGCATGCACAAGAGAGGTTTCGAAACTCTAGAGCTTGTTTCACTGCATGTAAATGAAGCCCGATTTGCCACCGCTTCTAAAAAAGCAACAGAACCATCTAGAGCTAAAAATCCTGTACCAGAAATCTTCCACTTCACATCCACAGTAGCATCAGAATTAATTTTAATAAAAAGCCCTCAGGAGAAGGCCTCCAAACATGAGTCACAGACGAAAAATTCAACCCACTATCAACATCCAGATTTCGTCAGATATCACTAGAAGCTCAGCCGTGTATTGACTATTTTCAACCAATTCTCCCACTAAATTCATAAGCCAAACAGCCAGGGTATCAGCAGGAAAGAATTCAACTCCGAGACAAAAAACTTCAAGCCAAATCATATGAACCCAAGGGCAAAAAAGAAAGAGATGAACTGTAGATTCAATGACATTACAAAACTGACGGCAGGCATCGGAGCTGATGTGTCTCCTAAAAAGATTGTAAAAAGTTGCTAGACTCTCCGTACAAGCACGCCACATTAAATGTTTCATTTTAGGAAGACAATTAGAATGCCAGATCAATTTCCAAAGACGATCGTCAACCAAAGAAGGATGCAAAGTCTAACAGAATCGTGTCGCCATTTGCACGAGGAGAAGTAAGCAATTTTGATAGAATAAGATCCATTTCTTTCCAAAGGCCAAGTAATACGATCTTGGATAGCAGAGTTGGATAATGGAATTCTCAGAATAGCAGCTTTTTCTTCTGGAGAAATAATGGATTCTGTTCTACTGAGCTCCCAACATTTCAAAGCCTAATTTGGTAATGAGTCCATTGTTTGATTCTCAGCAAAATGGTCATTCACAGGATAAGTTAGTCTATAAGAATCAACTCCTGGAATCCATGGATCTTTCCACACTCTTATATGCTCCCAGAGCCTACTTGCCATAAATAATTTTGCTCAACCACCTCCCTTCCATGACAAACACTCCTCCCAACACCAAGAAGCTCTTCCTCCTGATGAGGATTTCGTTAGGAAAATAAATACTCTTTATACCACAAACCCAAAGAGCATTAGAATTATGAATAATCCTCCAAGCCAGGTTTCCTAACAAAAGATTGATTAAAATCCTATGAATCTGTGAAGCCCAATCCTCCAATGCTCTTAGGAAGAGTCAAGACATCCCGTGGTTTCCAGTGAATCTTTCTTGAATTTTGATCCCTCCCCACCAAAATCTAGCAATAATGGAAGTTATCTCTCTACACCATCTTTTGGGAAATTTGAAAACACTTGTCTTATAATTTGGAATAGCAAAAGCCACCACTTTAATGGGAGTTTCTCTACCACCTGGTGATAAAAGAAACCTTTTCAATCCCCGAAGCTTCCCAAGGATTTTTTCTTTAACCAAAGGTAAAGCTTCAGATTTTGACCTACCCCATTCAGTAGGGATACCTAGATATTTTCTTGGCAACCAGGTCTTGGTGATCTAAACGACATTACAACAAGCATCTCTTAACTCCTCTGGTGTACCTTTACTAAAAGTCGCACTAGATTTTTCAAAGTTCACAAGCTGACCAGTTGATTTACAATACAAATCCAAGATTTCTTTTACCCTTAACAGATTTCTCTCAAACACTTTAGCAAACAACAATGAATCATCCAAATGGGTTAGCTATGGACTAGTAGTTTTAATCTTAAAACCCCTAATATTTCTTATAAGGTTCTCCTTTTGGATCATAATGGACAAAGTGTCTGCCAACAAAATAAACGGATAAGGAGATATAGGATCCTCCTATCTAAGACCCCTAGTATGATTAAAGGATCTTACACGTTTACCATTCACTGTAAGATTATAAGACATAGAAGTGATATAGCACATGACCCAATTAATCTAGCATTGACTAAAACCAAGCTTATTCAGAAGTGCTTCTAAAAGGTTCCATTCAACACAGTCATAAGCTTTAACCATATCTAGTTTAATAGCACAGAAATGATCTTTTTGGACTTCTTTAATCTTAATGCATGAATCACCTCATAAGCAATAACCACGTTATCATGCATGAGACGACCTGGGATTAATGCATTTTGATATGGAGAAACAATGGAATCTAGAATAGGTTGAAGCCTATTAGCAAGAATTTTTTAGATGATTTTATAGTTAAAGTTACGCAAGCAAGTAGGTCTAAATTTAATAACAGACTCAGGATTCTTCAAAATAGGAATGAGGACAATGTCAGTATTATTAAAATGAATGGGAAGCGTACCTAAAGAGAAGAAATGTTTAATAGCATCAGTAACGTGTCTCCCAACTACCTGCCAAGAATACCCCATTGAACCCATCCAGACCTGGAGTTTTCATTGCTCCCATATCAAACATGACTTCCTCATCTTCAATAGGTCTAGTCAGCCACAATTTTGTCATCAGAAATTTTCCCGTCCACATAATCAATGACTTCCTGATCTACATGACAGTGTTCTGAAGTGAAGAGATTCTTGAAAAACTCAGAAATTCTTCACTGATCTCCTCCTCATTATCCATCCATTCCGAATTTCTAGCTGGAGAATCTTGTTCCTTGCTCTTCAACAAAGTGTTGTTTGGTGAAAAAACTTAGTGTTTTTCTCACCATATATAACCCAATTCAAACGCGATTTCTGGTGCCAGTACATCTCTTCTCTCAATAAAAGTTCATCTAGCTCCTTTTGAAGTCATCTCTCCTCATACAAGTCAGCACGTCCTACCCCTCTATTTTGTTCCACTTCCAGCAAATATGTCACATGGTCTATCGCCCTCTTATTATAAAAATCATTAAATGTCCTAAAAGACAAGATTGCTCTTCTACACTTAACCAGCTTTGTCATCAAACCACTAATGGTTGCTAAACTGTCATAATTTTCTGACCAAACTTTTTCAATAGTTTCCTTACAACCTTGCTATAGCATCCAACTTTGCTCAATCGAAAGAATTGCGGCCCCCTTTTGTCTCTCGCTTCTGTCATTAAGAGTAATGCAAAATGATCGGAATTAGTAGCCGGAAGATTAGTAATCATCATATAGGGAAACAAACCCACCCATTCCAAGTTGATTAGACCCCTATCCAAATGTTCACACGCCAGCCCTTCATTTTCTCTATAATTTGACCATGTTAAAGGTACTCCTTGATAACCTGCATCCACTAAATAACAATCATTAACCATATCTTGGAAAGCAATAATTGTCGCGTGAGATAAGCTCGACCCCCGAACTTTTCTTCTTGTTTGGCAAGTTCGTTAAGATCCCCAATAACCAACCATGTGTAGTTTATGCACTTTGCTATACTCCTAAGATCATTCCAGAATGATAATCTGGGGTAGAAGCTTGGATGGGCGTAGCACCATGAAATCCTGACTCCAACTTGTTTGTGAGACAGGAAAATCTAAGTGTCAATAATGTTCTGAGAGGTAAACAATACCGTCACTTCTACTTTCGAACTCCACCGTAAGGTAAGCCCGCCTGATAAACCAATTGGATCTACAACAGCAGAGAAATCAAAATAACATTTCCTTCTAACTGAGTTAATCTTTTTTCATTTATTTCTAGTTTCCATTAAGAAAACTAGACTGGGTCTATACTTAAAAATAATTCTTTGAAGCTCTCTTACTGTTGGGGTTGACCCCAACAGTTCCAGCTAATAGCATTCATGGCCCCTGGCTAGTTTTAGGCCAGCCACCATGGCCATAATTATAAAAATGATTCACTTCCTCAATATTCGCTTCAATGAGCTGGCTTTCAAATTCTACCTTCCCTCTTACAACTTTCTTGCTTCTAACACGGGATGCTTTTTTATGCGACTTTCGTTTCACCATGCAAACTGCAGCAGATTCAACTTCACAACCTTTTTTTTTTTTCTCTCTCTCTCTTATGCCCTTCTTCAAAATCCGAAACAACATCCACATACCTGGTTCTTTTAATGGACAGATTTGCGAGAGCTTTCGTAAATGGGTATGGGATTTCATTGCACTTGTCTATCTTAGAGGCTGGACTCCAAGGATCTTTGTACAATATAGCATGTGACAGAGCTTCAGTTTGCTGTCCTTGATTCGAAACAAGAGGCACAAAATTCTTGATCTGGTCAAGACTAGTTGGATCTTCTACGAAGTAACCATGGATGACAGGTTAAGGTTGTAGTTGGGGTTGGATGGGGCTAGAGGTTCTCATGTCATCGGGTTTTGGTTTTTGTTAAGTCAACAAAGACTTGCTTTCAGGAGTGTTTGCTTGCGACATGTAAAAAGAAGGGTATAGTGCGTTTGGGGTGTCTTTTGATGGGTGATTTGGAAAAGGTTTTTCAATAATTGGGCTGGTCACATGTATATTGTGTGGATGGCTTTTGTGGAGAAATGGATTGTGAGCTCATTTGAGAAAGGGATGGAATTTGAATTTGACCCAAAAGGTTTTTCATAGAAAGGGGAATGCCAAAATTTCGGGAAATGACAGTTTTACCTTTGATAGCTCTTTGTCAATTCTTCATGGTCAAAAGATCTTGCTTCATTAGTCAAGGACGAGCTAGCCTCATATAGAATGTTGTTTACGCATTGACTCTCAACCATAGAAGACTCCCTCAAGTCGATCCATTTATCACAGTCGAAGATACAGTTCATTCCTTCGAAGGATGAATTTCTTTTTCAGAATAAAAAACCTCAATACGCTGCAGATTCTTCTTCACATGACCATCCAACTCCTTCGTCTGTACTGCTACATAAGACGACTTCAACCATGGTCCAAGATGCCTCGAAGTGAAATTTTCTTTTAATTTCAAAGTACATCTATTGCCTTGATAACCGATTATTCCACACGACTGACACTATGCTTGGATGAGTAGGTAGAAAGGTGTGGGAGAAAATGGAAGGAAGATGGATGTTTAGTTGCTTTTATGTATAGCAGAAAATGAAGAAAGAGAGTAGAAACTGAACGAGACATTTTCACTCGAGGCTCATAAATCTTCTTTCCAAATTTAAGCAAAAACTGGTGGAAAAAAGTAAAATTTATCTGAAGTTATCAAAATACCCTCAAAATTGGAGAGAAAACATAAATGGCAAAAGCACTTCTCCCAGCTATTTTTTACTACGAGACCTTCAATAGAAATTTTTCCAACCTTTTCACGTTGCTGATCTAGTGATGGACGTTGCTCTCTCCGACACCCTACGATCTCCACGAAAGACGGGTAAGACGGGTAAGCATGTTGAACGTTGTCATCTCTCTCATTTGTGGTAATTCCAAGTCCTCTTATGTTCTGCCCAGCCACAATTGGAGTCCACCACTTCGGGCCTCCAGATCATGCCCACCGGTCCAAGCAGTTCACGGTCCATTACACGATGCAGCACGTTCCAGCTCTCCATGGCCATGAAATACAAAACCAAAAGCCCATTTTGACTTCATTCAGCAGAAGCTTTCCACGTTATTTTCAAGCACTCCGCAATTCGCAACGAAGCAGCCCACACAACTTTGAATCAATTGCGGTCCACAGTCCGTCACGTTTCATGACTAGCCAATGACAAATGGAAAATATTTTTTTACTAAAATTATCTTCTTTTTCATGCGTTTGGTTATCATTACGAAAAAGTGCTGAAAAGAAATTTTCGGTATTTGAAATAAATTCTATTTGAAGTATTTTTATGTTTAAATAAAATATCATCAACATATTATCGTGAATATAGTATAAGCTTTTTATGTAAAAGTATGACATAAGAATTAAATTTTAATATTCATCATTATAATTTTTTTGGGTTATATTTTAAAATTTTATCAACAAGTACTTTGTGTTCTTTCTATTAAGGTCCCTTCATATTTATAATTTATAGGTTAGTCCTAATAAAAAAAAAAAATCAAGTAGATTTTACATTTTGAAAGTTAAAAATTTTATGAAATGTAGTCCAAAAAATAGCTTTTCATTTGGAAAAGTATAAATCGTTTTCTTAAAAAATGTTAGGATTTTTCCTTTAAGAAGAATATTTTTTCTCTTGTAAGTATAATATCATTTTCGGCCCAACAAATAAAAGAAAATATTTTCTGGAAAGTATTTTCACTGAAACAAACAGGCCGACATGATAATACTCTTAAGGGCATTTCTAAATTTGGATCAAGTCTAACCAAGAAAGTAGTTTTGATTAAACAACACTTGGATTGACCCTCGGTTGTGAATTATGGCTTAGAAATGGTTTAAATTTGTGTGTAAATCTATGTGCAATCTTACATGACCTAGTTTGTTCATCTTCTCCGTAAACATAGGACGATAGTCTAACAACTTCGTTTTTTCGCGAAGATTATGTGGATTCGAACATGCAATATTTATTTTCGGCCGAAAAAACAATATGCAATATTTATCTGTTGGTGTTTGTACCGTGACGGATGATTCATGAAATAAGCATGCCGATGCAATTTGCGTGCGATGAAGGTTTTATTATCCTTAGTAAAAAAAACCATTGTTGATGTGACGCAGCAAATACCCAACAGGAAATTGAAAATTCTCCTTATTTCTCTAAAAGAATGTTTGTAAAGATGAAAATAAGATAAGAATATATATATATATGGATATAAAAGAATCCTTAAGAAATCTTAAAATAAATCCTTAAAATATTAAAAAAGTCCCTTACAAGCTTTAAAGTCTATTTTTTAAGTCCAAAATCATATCAATCGAGTTTATCCAATTTATCTTGCTATACAGTTCAAAAATCCTTTTTTAGAAACATATTGCAATAAGAAGAATTCTTCTTGGATTAAAAGTTACACTACAACAAATTAGAGCTTTCTTGACAAAATGATTGCGACGATTTTTATTTTTATCTCTATTAAAATAATAATCTCTTTTATAGTTATACATAGAGGTGAAATTAAAATTGCCAATAAACTAATAGATTTCGATGTTGTCTTAAAATCTTCTTGAAAATTTTGGAGGCAAACTAGCAAAAAAAATTTGCAGGTAAAATAAACTTTTTGGCTAAAACCTTAAGCTTCTCTGCATATTCTCTCTAATCTTTACTATCTTTTCTCTACTTTTTTCCCTAAGAACATACAAGATCTTTCTCTCCCAGTATCTTAAATCCTCACAAACCCTAATCTTAAGGAGAAGCAGAGTGTTGATAGGCATTTTTCGATAATCATTATATAAACTTATATTAATCGCTTAATACTTAAGCCTAATCCAATTATTGAAACAATCTCCATTATTTCACTATAAATATTAGGTAACGAGATCCCTCTTCAACTCTCTCATTTTTTCCTAACTATTGAATATCTTTCAATAAGATGGCTAACTTAAATATTGGAATAACCGCGCTAAAGCACCCTCCGATTTCCTCCGTAGTTGTTTTCTCGTGTTACAGTGTTCATAGACCAAAACGAAAATCACCTATCAACAATTGACATCGTTTATGAAAAACATATAATTTATTGCCAAGGTTCCGATGTTCTTTGAAAATCGGACAGCGAGATGTGCTCTCCCTATTAATGGATTTTCTTACATTTGGTTCGGGTTACTTTTATTTTTCTTTGTCCATTCTTCCTTGGGACTTGGGCAAATTGGTTTGCAGCCTACTAGACCATGTTAGATTTCCTCTCTCAAGAGTTTAGTAACTGAAACTTTATCTCCTGTAGTTCGCAACCATCACTGCTTAATTGGTAACCCAACCTTACATGCAATTTATTTTTCTTCAATCAAGGAATCGAAAGACAAAAAAAAAAAAAATTTGAAAACTGCAAAGCATCATGATCATCTTAAATGAATTTGTGAAATCACGCATGGAGATGCCTCCGGTTTTTATGGAATTTTCGAAGTCAGGTTCACCATAGTTTACTTCCTGTATTTCTTCTTTAAATCTGAGCAGTTTACTTCGAAGTGAGGGAAATTTTCCTTTCAAAGGAGGCTAGTATTTTTTGTGCAGATCTACCGTCTTCATATTCTTTTAAGTTGTTTTTAGCGGCAAGAAAATGATGCTTACGGCTGTGGATATCATGGTTCGAATGGGCGATTTCTTAAGCATGCGGTTTCTATTTTTCTCACGATTTGCTTACATCATAAAGGTGAAAACCGCTTGGAAATCGCCACAGCATTCCATGGACGAATCCTTATACGACTCGCAAATCCCAAGCATTCCATAATACTATATGGAACCACATGTTTTCCAAGCTTCATGGAAAACAATCCTTATTATCAACATGTTTTACAACATGGCTAAGTTGTTAACGACATTTTCCATTGAATGGTTCTACAAGTGTTGACTTACTTTCATGTAAGGACAAGAGATTGAGCTGAAATCTAATTTAATACAAGTTGATCTCTTCATAGAAGACCACCGAACTCCTTATGCACGAAAAAGTTAGACCTGGGCTCTACTCCTTAGGCCGAGCTATTTTCTCGACTAGATAGAGTTTAGGCGTTTTGCCGAATCGCCGAGACATTGTGGCCGAGTTGTTCTCTTCACCAAACAAGAAACTCCAAGCTCCTGTTGGCCAAGATCCAATCTATTGTGCATCCATGCCGAGTACTCGAGAAGTTTTCGGTCAAGTTATTCGCTCCGCAAGTATCCGAGCTTGTACCAAACGGCCGAGTGACCAAGAAATTGCCGCCGAGCAACTAGAAATGTGCCGAGTAACTCAAGTGTGCCGAGGAAAAGCTACGTTACCCGGTTGTCAAGTATACCGATTTTGTAGAGTATCGACCATCTCTCGATGACAAAGCTAAGTCCGAGCTCTTTACATATCAACACCATGCCAAGCACTTTTAGCACATTTACAAGCAACTCTACATCCTCCTTATGCCGAGCAGCCACACTCCTTTAGTAGCTCTCTCTGTGTCCTGAGCGGCTCAACTTGCCAAACGTGGCACCTATCTCCTTACTTAGCTTCTCCGAGTACTTGTGACGATACAGCATTATAAGCACCGAGCCATAATTTCAATTAGCCGAGTAAATGCTATTGACCAGCAGTAATGGCCGAGAAACGTTGTTGTCGAGTGGCATTGCTATCGAGAGACATTTGTTGCCGAGTGACTTCAACAATAGCCGAGAAGCCGTATATTTCCAAGTCATCGGGTATCCATGCTCTATGCCTAGTCTTCGAGGAGTGCTTAAGGGACTAATACCAAGCTCTTCACACAACAGAGCTGAGAACCTTTCCATGCCGAGAAAGTCCAAAACATCCGCGTTAATCCATACAATTCGTGTCGACTATGATGAATTATGTATATTTAGGCCAACCTGATTTGAGCTTTGCTGAGCTCCGACTTGACAAACACAATCCGAGAACTCAATTCATGCGTGTCATGTGAATGAATCTTATTAAGCTGTACTTTTGTTGGGTTATACGTGAAGGATCCTAGGTGCACACACTAAAGCTCTAGCGCAATGTCCAAGCTCAACGAACATGGTTATTAACTCCAAATTATAGCCTCCTAAAATCCAAGCACTTAACGCTATTGGGATTCGAACTTGGGACCTAATACTCCTCTAGTACCAGACCAAGCTGCCAATTGCCGAACTAAGTCGCTTCTTGGGATGCATCTCATGCTACATGAAAGGCCAGGTAAATAACATAGCCTAACTTGATAATGATATTTAAAACCTATTCATAGACAATGTGTCAATCTAGTTGCTCAATTCCAAAACAAAGAAGAAATGCACTAGTTGATTATTTACCCTTCAAGGCGTGCATTTGATGTTACACATTGTATTGTGATATTGATATCCACACTTAATCCTTGGTTCTTACACTAATTTATATTTGGACATTTGTAATAATTTATTTAACTCTTATCGAGTTCATTCAACTCTCCATTGACATGAGTGCAATAATTTAAAAATAAATTGAGGCTAAGTAAATGCCCTTTGTTTTAAGCCCATGTAGACATATTCTACTACCGAGACATACTTTTATAGCTTTAAATGCAACACATTATGAACGACTGGCTAGTATAAATCTTATGACTCTATTTAGCACAGGCCGTGCTAGCTTGGACAACCTAGATGCTTCCGTAGCCTTTTTGGCCATATCAGCCTTTTTCAAGTCTTTGCCTCTTTAGGCGCCTTCGCCTCTTCATGCACTTAAGCCTCTTCAGGCGTTTTGGCTTCTTTAGACACTTTTTGCCTCCTCAAGCGCTCTCGTCTCTTCAAGCATATTGGTCTCTTCAGGCGCTTCGCCTTTTCAAGTGCTTTGCCTCTCCAGGTGTATTGACCTCTTTAAGCACTCGCCTCTTTAGGCACTTCGCCTCCTTAAGCGCTCTCGCCTCCTCAGGTGTATCAACCTCATCAAGCACTTGCCTCTTCAAGTGCTCGAGCTTCTTCAGTTACTTCGCCTCTTCAGGAGCTCTCACCTCCTCAAGTGCTCCTCGCCTCCTCAAACGCTCCTCGCCTCCTCAAGAGTATCGGCCTCTTTCGGTGCTTGCCCCTTTAGATGCTCCTCGCCTTTTCAGTCGCTTCTCGCCTCTTCAGGTGCTCTTTGCTTCTCTAAGTGCTCTAGCATCTTTAGATTGGGATTACAGACCTTTTCAAAAATCCCACAAAATCAACCTCCTTAGATACTCTCTTTTCCAACTTTGTCACCAAAGAGCATAAGAGACAAGTGTTAATAGGCATTTTTTTATAATCATTATATAGGCTTATATTAGTCACCTAATACTTAAGCCCGATTTAATTATCCAGTGTAGGGACAATCTCCATTGTTTTACTATAAACACCAGGCATAACCCCTAGGTAAGGAAACCTCTCTTTAACTATCTCATTTTTTCCTAACTATTAGATATCTTTCTCTACGTAATGAGATGGTTAACTTAGGCATCGGAGTGGTCGCGCTGGAGCACCCTCTATAGTCGTTTTCTCATGTTGCAGGTGTTCGTAGACAAGAACAAGAATCACCCATCAACACTGAGATGTGCCCTAGAATAGAAAGAAGAAGCTAAGGATGCACCCCCAGAATATTCATCATTATCTCTCTCTTATTTGCTAGCAAGTTCTCTCTCTCTCCCTCTCTCTCATGTATGAGTATGCCAAGCTTTGGGTATTTTCATTAATAAAAAGGTAGCTTTCATTCACTTGGTTAGCACTAATTACTTTACTAAGATTCTTTAGGTTTGGTCATTCCTTAATGCATTAAGACTAAATTTAAATTTACATTCATTAAAGTAGAATTTAGAAATATTTTTTCTTTTTTATTTTTGTATTTATAGGTTAGTTTAATGGTTAGAATGGGGATATTGAAAGTAATTTGGACTACTTGATTATTTCAAGTAATTTGGGTTGGTTACAATGCACATGAAATTAGGGCCCATGGAAAGCTTTGATTTTTAGAGTAAGTGAAGTTATAATTTTTGTAGTGATGTTGGCTATGAAATATGTCTGCAATGAAGCTTTTTTAGTAGTCCCTTGGAATATTAAATACATAAAAGATTTACTTTAGAAGTAAGAAGACTAAAAGAGAAAAAAAAAGAAGAAGAAAAGATTGGGTAAGAGTTATATGCTACATAGAATATTTAATGGTACGTAAAGATGAATAATTACCGAGGATACAATCAGGATGGGTTTGAAACAAGTTTTACAAAATTTAAACCAACCCCGATTGGATTAATGTGTTTCCAAAACCCGTAAAGAACTCTATAGGGTTTTTAAAAAGTGACCTGCGACCCACCCTTCTTAGAAAAATGCCAATTTGGTACCCAACTAGTAAAAGCTTGATTTTCGTTTTTTATTTTCTGAAATGCTAATGTTCTAAATTGCTAATTAAAAAAAAAAAAGGAATCTATACAGTAATCCTTCCATCTATTTTCTTTACACAATCTATTTTGTTGACAAAAATCAAATTTTAACGTAATTTACCCCTAGTCCTAACAACAGGCATGATTTTCCATCTATTTCTTCATTAGCTTTTCCCATTTTCAGCAAACAAAGTGGAAACTATAAAATATTCTTTTAACTTGGACATGCTTATATACCTAAAAGAGTATAGTAGCAATGAAACATATAAAAAAAATTGTAATTGCAACAACTTCACAAACATGATTATCAAAATCTATGCAGCATTCACAAATCATAATGTATCTTTAGTTGTAATAGCCAAGGCTATGAACATTAGTTGGTTTTTAAATTGAAAAATTGATACACTTGTTCTTGTTATAATCTACATTTCCATAAAGCTTTAGTCTAAAAAATAAATAAATAAAGGAAATAGGTATTGCAAATAAACAACCAAGACTTAATGTTTATCCTTCAAATTTGTAACAACACATTTAAGGGAACAAAATCCATCAATTAAAGGACTCTATGATACTTCCAAAATTCCTTAACGGTACACTTGATTACCTGAACATCTCCAAAGATAGGACAATACTGATTTATGATGAAGAAAATGGGAAAATAAAGATAAAACCAAAGGCCTCAGTACACTTAATGTTATTAAAATGAAAAAAAAAAAAACATGTTTCTTCAAACAAACAAATAAAATTATATTATATATCTAATTAACTTCTCATTTGCCTCCTCAAACAATTTTGCACCTACAAAGAGGGCAAAACAAAGTTATATTGAATAACATTAGAATTTAGAAAATATATAATAGAAAATTTATTCATGAATAAATAAAGTTAAATATTACCTATTTCTGCATTTGATAACTAACTTTGACTACACGTTAATGCTTCCATTGTTTCTGGAGCCTATCAACTTCTATGTAAGCTAATAACTTGTCTATCAGTACTAAATGTAGATTTAGATGCAATCGTAGAAACAAGAACAACTAATAAATCCTTAGCAATTGCTTGCAATGTAGGATATTTAATTCCATTCGTTTTCCACCAGTTCATAATATCAAAATTGTTAATCTAAGGCAACTTAGGCTCTTATAAATAACACTCTAACTCTAATTTTACTACCTAGCTATCACCATTGATATCATCATCCAAGAATTCCAACAAATTCAATTTTTTCATGAAATCACTAGAAGCATCGCTACTGCCATCTGAAGGAATTGAGCTAAGACCATTATCTATGCTCTTATTATGACAAGATTTAGCCTTAAATTGATATTCCTCAAGGAATTCATAACAAGTTTTCCTCACATTTTCTATCTCCATTGATGCAATCACTCCATAAACTTTTTTAAACACAAAAATCATAGCCTTCATTTTAAATCTCGAATCTAAGACAGTATACACAACCATGATAATGTGAACATCACCCCAATATTTCTCAAATTTTTCAAACATCTTAAAAGCCATAGTACTAATATTGACATCTAAAGAATCCTTTCACTCAAGTAGGGCCTCCTTAATTTCATGTACCTTTTTAAAATAATAATTTGCAGTTGGATATTATGTACCAAAAAATAAATTAGTTACCTCATAAAAAATTGCTAGCTTCTTGCAAACTTCCTATACTAAATCCTAATCATCATCCATTTGAAGGCTTTTATAATGTTTGTCCATGCGCTAAAACCCATAGAAAACTTTCTTATATTTAATTGTTGTAAAAAGCATGTGACAAGTGGAATTCTAGCATGTTTCACAATTTGAGGAAAGCTTTCTATCATATACAATATCCAACTATTTACAACCCTCTTGAAATTTTTCTACTTCTGATGGTGTCACAAACCAAAGTACAACACTTTCATGGATCCTCATGAGCGCATTTTCAATTATAGTAACACCATCCTTCACAATTAAGTTCAAGATATGTACACAACAATGCATATGTAGTACCTTATCTCGATGAATCATATCATCTCTTCGTAACTTCATTATTATTATCATAACCCTCACATCATTTGTAGAACAATTATCTACAGGAATTGTAGATAGCTTCTTATCAAGACTCCATACCATCAGTGAGTCACACAAAATATCAACAATTACTTCATTCATACGAGGAGTAGGAACATATAAAAAAACTACATAAAAATATAGGTAGTATTAAAAGAAATGCAATATTTGAATTGATAAAATTTTAAAAAAAAAGTAACAAATAATCTTACTTCAATAGACAGCTTTTCAACCTCCATCAATAAAGTGAGCGGTGACAATCATGTATCCTTCCCTCTTATTAGATGTCTACATATCTATTGTCATTGCAACTCGAGAATTTTCCCCTTTTTAACAATACTCTCAATTTCTCCTTTTCTACATTATACATACTTATAATTTGATTCTTCATGATGATATGACTTATGTGCTATATGAAGGGTTGAATAGTTGTAACATATTCTTTGAAACACTTATGCTCTACCATAGAAATTGGGTACTCATAGATAATCATCATGACCAATTTATGATGCTCATACTATTGCTACTCCCATCCTCATATTCTTTCTTCTTTATTGCTAGAAGATTGTATCTGATGTTAGATTATTTTCTTTTCTGCAAGCATCATTTCAAATGGTTACGTAAATGATTTGTTCCATTGGCATCATTAGTTTTTAGTTTTTTGTTGTAGTAATTGCAAATTACAACATCCTCTCCATTTATTATTATTTTTTTAACCATGTTGTTCCATACAGCTAAAGTCAACTTATGCTTCCCTTAACAATCGCTTTGGTCTTGTTTACTTGCTACTTGAAAAATTGACATGCATTTTTTTTTTAATGCATTGCATTCGAATATTGGGAATTGAACTTCCACAACTTCATTTGTATGCAAATTTATCTCCACTTCATCTATGTCCATATTCCCTACATTACATGAAAGAAAATAAAAATAATTGAAGTTGATATAAAACAAATAATGGTGTTGATATTTATTTGTAATTGAAAAAAAAGAGTATCGCTCACACTACCATTAAGATAAATTCGAAAAGCTATTTCTTCTGCATGTATTGAGATTCACCATTAATAATGGGAGGGCTAAAAATAAAAATAATAACAATAATAATAATCAAGTTTCACCATAAGATTATTGTTCCTGCATATTTTTCTTTTTAAGTAATATACTAATTTGGTAGTTATTATTAAATGAACGAACCTAGTAAAAAATTATAATCTAACTAAAAAAGGGTGTACGATATCATGTCCTTACTATAGAAACCTTCATTGAAAATTTTTTAGTTTCATTTAGAGTTAACCTCATGGGATCCAGAAATGGGTTGAAACATTTCATTGTAGCAATTTGTTCTATGTAAAATTGAAATACTTCCATGAATTAATTAAAACTGTAGTGATACTCTACACATGTTAGAAGAATTTTCTTGTTTGGTCATTAGGGATGTAAGCAGGCGAGTTATAATAGGATACCCAACCTGTTTGACCGTTAAAACCCTATAGAATTTAGGTTTGAGTTATGAAAATTGATTTAGAATCCGATAGCAATAAAAGTCAGGTTATGAGATTTAAATAAAACTTGATGGAAAACCCAAACCAACAAAAATAAATAAATAATATAAATATTGATTTGATTAATTAATATTACTAAGAAAACAAAAAATGCTCGTCTACATGTGTTACCTACACCTAAGTCATAAGTCATGAGTCAATAGTAGTCATTCACTATGTCTACGTATGATTATGACCAAATGAGTAAATGTATATTCAATCTAGTCAAGCCCCTCTCTTGTCTATCCTATGAGTCCACTATTTATTTTCTTTTTTCAAATTTTACTTTATCCTACCCTTTATCTTCTTTATTCCTTAGGCAAAGAATTAGAGAAACTAAAAACCCTAGCCACCATTAGTCAAACTTATAGTTTCCTTTAACTCTTATCCACATCTACTATTATATTGTCAAGACTTTTATTGGACGGTGCCAAACTCCCATGTATCGCTCCATGAAGTCACAAAAAAGGATAGAAACAGGTTAGTTTAATTCCGAATCTTATCTCCCTTTTTTTTTTTTTTTACTTCAGTAGTATTTTCAGTGTACAAGCGACAAGATTTTCTTACCTATAGATGCAAGTCAACAAATATCAGAGTTAATCTCTCTCTCTGTTTGTAGTTTTTGTTTTTTTCAATTTCAATAAACCTTTTATATTAAATCATGGAATTTTTTTTCCATTGATCACAATCAATGTTGCTTGCTGGTTGACCATTTGCTACTACTTATAGTAGGTTGTTTGAACTTCAAATTTCAACGATTGCATTTTCTTCTTGAAAATTTGTTCTAATTATACCCCATTTTACTTTAGATATTTTTACAACTTCATGTATGTACACTCTGCATGAAATCATTTAAAACAATCGATGCTTGCCATGCCATAGTTTACATGTATAATCTATCATCATCATTAATTTAGAAAACTCTTTGAGGTTTAATTACTGTACTATCAAAAACTTTTTATATAATAGTTCTTGTAAAGATTCATTGTGATTTCTTTAATAGTGTTGGGATTTATAAGTGCTAGGTACAATTTGTGAAACTTTGTTACAATAACTGAAACATTCTACTTCAACCTGAATAGAAGCACATTTAAAAATATCAATGCCTCCAAACTAAGAATAACTGAAACGAGGAAATTTTAGTTGAATGGATCACAAGAATTTTTAGTTTGATCTTGCCAAAATACAAGCTCCATGGTTGATACGTACAGTAAGAGTGTAACTGCGTGAGCTTTTAAATCATTATTTTTAATATTTTTTAAATACAATTTTAGTATCAATAAATATAATTTTATATAATATAATGAATATTTTTATATTAATAATATTAATTAATATTATATTTTTACAATAATTAATATTTCATTTCGTAGATTTTTTTTTTTTGAAAAAAAAAAAAAGACTAGGGATGTTCGCTGTTGAGGAACACGTTCACGTGAAGGGACAGTCATTATCATTGAAGTAAAGGAGGATGCTCTTTTACGTCAGAAAAGACACCGACCTTAAAGCTACACTGAGGACCGATCGTTTAAGTTTAAATGGGGTTATTTTCGGTAATTTAGCTTGTACAATTTACCGACTAAAGGGAGGGGAAATTTTGAAGGCAATAATAACCAGGCAATACTTTCGAAAGTACTAACAAAACCTTATAGAAAGACCTTCTCACCGTCAACTTTGACTAGACCTTACCTCCAAATGCGTGAAGTCCAAATCTCTGACTCTCTCTCTCTCTCTTCCCTTTGGCTCATCCGAAGGAACAAAATCGATTTTCAGTTTTCATTTTCTTTCTCCAATGATTTCTCTTCCTTCTCCACTACCTCAGATCATTTGTTTTCTATTTATATACCTAAATAACTAACTGAAACAATTCTTAAAAAAAAAAAATACTAAACTTTTTCATTTGCAAAATCCATCAACAATCCATTATTTCATTTGAAATTGGGCATAAATTTGATGAGATCTAACCAAAATTAAAGGAGATTTTACAATTCTGTTTTCCTTTTATATAAGACGAGTGTCACCATTCATCATATTATTTATTTTTATTTTTTTAATTTAAATTATTAAATTTATAGTTTAGATTTAAAGAAATATAAATCGAATGTGAGATAGATGACAACATTAATCTTAAGGATGAGACCACAGAAAGATCTCCAAGATTAAATTAGAATTAGGATAGAGCTCATTTAACATTTATTTCTCCAGTAATTTATTCCCATGTATGTAGCATTGTATATGTAATGATTTTAAGTGCAAGTAAGCTAAAATGCTATTAACGGACGAGACATCAATTTAAGCCAAAATTGCTACTAGACCACACCTAAAGATCTAACTGAATAAGTTAGCCAACTATATATGATCTTCGTTAAAACTATTTGTAGTAGCAACTTGATAAAAGGGTATTCATTCTATGCGTCCACCCACTATGTTATCTTCCTCCTCACTTGCAAATTCAAAACTAATTGATATTACTTCTGGAGTCTCGAGAATCATAATCACTTCTTATACCTCATCATCCTCAAACTCAACCGCATCAACATGTCCTATTACCTTAGGTTCTACTTCTTTGTTCTACACAAGCCTTGCCTTTACCTATACTCTTGGTCCATGTCCTATACCAGCTATCCCAGTGTCAGCTATCCCAGTGTTAGCTATCATTTGTATAACTAATGCATGGATATCCACATCAGGTTCATCATTATCACTTTCCATCTCTTGTTCCTTCTCTTCAGGTTCTTCATCTTCAGGATCCTCTTTCTCTTGATCTTCCTTAATATTAGCCTCACTCTCTTAATGACTACTCTATACATCTAAATGGGCTGCCTCTTGCGGTTCTATGGGTGGTGGATCTTCCTATAATGGTCCTTGCATCATAGTTTCTAGATTAGATTCATTTTGTTCTAAGGATACCTTTATTCTTGCTTCAGTCAATTCAGGATAGTTGGGAAACCAATCAATAATCCCTAATGGATAATGCTTAGGGATATGTAGTACATCGATAGGGACATGAGTGATGATAGTCAAGTAAAGTCTTCCCCCTTCTAACCTAGTCGAAAAGTATCTCAATGGCATCATTAAAGTTATGATTCCCTCTATATCTAATCATCTTTGTTCAAAGGCTACTATAGCAGTATACCTATTATATTAGTGTCCTAAACTTATCTCCTTCCATGCCTACTGGTCTTACTAACTATAGCACATGTTATCATAAAATTTATCAATGATCTCATCAATAGTCTTAAATATGTTCTAATTAACCAGCTCTACTAATAACCACTGCATCTTAACCTTATAATTGATTAAGGACTCCTCTCCATTCCATCCAAAACGTAACCAACCAACTATCAACTCTCCCTTACAACCTTGTAATTAAACTTAGATTCAGTTAACATTCAATACACTAATAGTATACTTACTCCTACTTTTGTATGCTTAATACAATCGTTTATTGTCCACTTAATACTACCTACTCTTCTGTTCCTATAATATCTACTTCTTTTAGATTATAATGCTTTAAAGTAAGTTCACTAAAATTACGCTCTAATACCAATCGAGAATTGTTATGCCCTGAAGCAGCGAACTCGCAATAATCTTACTGTATAAACTAACTTATGACAGCAACTAACCTCACAGTCCCTATCATGGATATGTTTTATACAAAGTGTTAACGACTCCTCACTTTGCAGTAAACGGCCCATACAAAATTATAGATAACATTTATAAATTTAACTAAAAACTTAAAGTTACATTTACGTAAGGATACTTATACTGTCTAATAATCCTAGGAAACATTTACATGCCATTGCAGTTGATAAGTAAAGTATTAGAAAACTAGTACCTAAACTTAAGAGTAAATAATAAAGTATTAAAAGATTCGGTTGTTCAACTAGTTGATTCTTACTCCCTCAAGACACTTCAAAAAGGAACTAACATAGTTGTCAAAATCATAATTTTACTCATACGATTCTATAAGTTTATGATTTTAGGTGGCTCTTCTAAGTTAACTCGGGTATAAAAATTTTTTTGTATAGAAACTTACACTTTTAATCGATTACATATAAATTCGGTAGAAACTTACATTTTTAACTGAGTTTAACGTTTTTATATATCTACGTTGAATGGATTAAAAAATTAAATAAAAAAAATATAACTAACCTTTTAAGAGCCACTAACTATTAAGGCATTATAACATTTGTCCCGTCCTATTCTAATCTAATTTCTTTCCTCTTTCTTTCTCTACCATTCTCTTGTTTTATATTCATAGTCTTTATCTAGGTTTCTACTCAAATAACAAAGTTTACAAGGAAAGCTATATATTTTATTTATACCATCAATAACTTAAAATGAGTTAAAATATTCGTTTCTCTTTAATTTATAATATTTTTGAAAAAAAAAACAATGGGAAATATTTTAGCTTTAGCTTTAGCTTTAGTTCTATTTGTTCTTCTTTCATAATATTAGATTATATATTAAGAATTTTTATAAAAAAGAAAAACCTTAATTTCTTCGTTTTTTTATTTTCATCATATATTTTAAGTTTTGAATAACTACTATAANCATTATAACATTTGTCCCGTCCTATTCTAATCTAATTTCTTTCCTCTTTCTTTCTCTACCATTCTCTTGTTTTATATTCATAGTCTTTATCTAGGTTTCTACTCAAATAACAAAGTTTACAAGGAAAGCTATATATTTTATTTATACCATCAATAACTTAAAATGAGTTAAAATATTCGTTTCTCTTTAATTTATAATATTTTTGAAAAAAAAAACAATGGGAAATATTTTAGCTTTAGCTTTAGCTTTAGTTCTATTTGTTCTTCTTTCATAATATTAGATTATATATTAAGAATTTTTATAAAAAAGAAAAACCTTAATTTCTTCGTTTTTTTATTTTCATCATATATTTTAAGTTTTGAATAACTATTATAAATATATATATAATTTTTTAATATTATTTTATATAAATTATAGAAACTTACACTTCTATGTTTTGATTTTACGTTCTGATTTTACAGACCCTTTAGTGATTCTAGGTAGAATTGCGAATTTAACAACGTTCAACTAACCTCAAGATAGTTATAACGCGACATCTCAATTGGTTCTCAATCAATACTTGCAAGAAAATCTACAATGGTATAAGCAACCAACAACTTAGTAAGTTAGAACAAAGTTGTAAGATTACATAACAAACACAAACAAAGTTTACAGATAGTTAAGTAAATGTAATGTAACACGTAAATATTATTACACAACGTGATCTAGTCCGTTGTGAAATTAAAATAATTTTACCCACTCTAATCTTGGTTAAGAAGTTTCAAACATTTATGCAACAACTCAAACCAAACCTAAATTTGTGCATAAAGACATCACTCCCCCCATGACTATCATTCAAACCATTGACCTCATCCTTACTACGACCTCTTTTACTATTACTTAATTCAGCTAAGAACGAAGAAAATACCAATATGCAATCTAACACTATCTTTTCCAAAGGTATTGGTATTTGGTTGAATAATCCTAATAGTTCCCTAAAAGATTGCAATACATGTCTAATTAAAGTATTTAAATCGATTATTATTAAGTTTGGTTTAAGGTGACCAAACAATTTCACAACACTCAATTCAATATTAGTAATCAATGAGTAATCAGAAATATATAAGTACAATCACATACAATCTTAAGCTTCTAAGTAGTCTAATATAGTACTCCAAAAAACAGCGATGTATTGAACCCAATTTATCTAAAATCCTCGGTTTGCTCACTTAACTAGATGTAGGTCAACTTATCTCAATATGTCCTCTAATATAAACAATCTTTCAGTATTTATATCCTTATAATATATAAGCTTTAAATTATAACTTGACTCAATTTTTTTTCCAATATATATTACTTATTATCGATATATTATAAACTAGTTTCTGAATTGGTTTTCAAATCCAATTTCGATTTAGGTTCTAATTCAGTTTCAACTATGGATGTTATATATAAATCCTAAAAATACGTTCCAAACGATAATGTGAAATTAATCACATTATACTCAAATATCCTAAATATCATATTTGGCACCTAACCAATATTTTAATCTGTACGGTACATCCAAGTCTTCATTTAACTATCAAATTTACTCCCAGTATGAGCAAAATTTATATTTTTTATATAATTCACTAAATTTTAGGTTCATATCAGATTTGTTGTGTTTTATTATTATTATTATATTATCAATTTTTAACTTAATATTTTCTATTTATTACATTTCTAATTTCACATATTATTAATTTACATATATTTACTACATATAATAATTACTTCTAGCACTCTAAATGCCACATGTATTATACTACATCAGTAATTAACATCATAAAATACTTAATTATATACTAAATTAGTAATTATTCATTTAATTACTAAATTAAACTAAAATCACACATTTTATATATCATTTTAAGGCCTAAAAATTATCCAAAACTTTTAAAAACTCATTTCTGAAAAATCTCTTCATAACACTACTCTACATCTTCTAGATAGCCTATATAAAATTTTTTAGCTCAAAACAACACTATTGAGGTTATTTATTTCTAAATCGAAATAAACTTAAGTTTGTGGGAATTCTTATGCACTATATATTTTCAGATATAAATTCATCAAACTAATATTTTTTTTCTTGAATCTAAATACATAAAAACCCAATAATACTAAATTTCATAATTTTCTAAATACATTTAATATTTTTATAAAATTAAACAAAATTGGATTGGAAATTGGACTCACGTGTCCAATCAACTTCTAGCCACTAATGGTGGCTTCAAGTGTGTTAGTAGCAAGGGGCGATGTGGGTAGGGTGTGGTAGTGGTGACTATTCATTTCTAGGTAGTTGTTGGTTTTAGGTTTGCTTCACAAGCCCTAATTATACACTATTTTTCTAATTTTTTCTAAATATAATAAACTCTCACTTTTTGGTTTCTCTCTAATTTTCTTGGATGTGAAACTAACCAAAATGAATTGTGATAAGTGATTTCTAATTTTATAGGGGCGTTTAGGTTTGCTTTTGATTTTTAGAATGCCAAATGTCCCTTATCCTCTTCCAATTTCACTTTCTATTTGCCCTCATTTAATTGGTTAATTTTTTTTCTTAATCTTAGCTTACTACTACCAAGATCTGGATAATTCCTCACTTTTTTATTTTTCTTTGATTTTTTTTTCATTTTCTTTAATTATTTAGCATTAATTTAGTATATTTCGGACGTTTTAAGTAATTTTGGGTATTTTTATCTACATATAAATACATATAGAGTATAAGTAAGTACTCTTAAATATTATTTGTGTTATTTCATGATTTTTAGTGTGTATATAATTTATTTTTATTGATTCATTAGTTATCAAAACTTATTGTGCTCATTTCTGATAAATAACGGGCAATATGCTTATAATTTAATATTGTAATATTTTATTATTTTATTACTTATTTTTCTAAACTCAAACTCATAGGATTACTTTTACTAATATTCTTAACTTCGTTGTATAATTTAGGTTTAATCGAATAACTTACCAATCCTTCGATCGAACCTAAATATTATGTATCGCTTCCAAACTTATAGTTGCAGGGCTTACACCTAACATATCATTTGCTATGCAAAAACTAAGTTAATTCTTAGCTAAGGCTTAAGTTGGTCACTTACATGTTGCTTTTCATGTTTTGTCGTACCTCAACGAAACAACTGACCGTGATTTGTTATATTCTTCTAGTTCTAACTCTTCTTTTTACCTTCTTAGGTACTTAGATTTTGATTAAGGTGCCAGCTTGGATGATCAAAAATCTATTTCTAATGACTGAATGTCATTAGGTTCATCTCTTATTTCTTTAAAGATAAAGGAGCAACCAACAGTTGCAACTTCGTTTACAAAATCTGAATATGGATCCAAAGCAGCTGCTACTAGAGATTTGTTGTGGATTTCTTATGTGTTATAGGATCTTCTTGTGCATTTTTTGTCCCCTATTTTACTCCATTATGATAACAAGTCGACTATGCTTCTTGTGGATCATCTTTGTCTCTATAGTCGAACCAAGCATATTTCCATTAATGCTCACTTTACTAAAGATCAAGTTGCTTATGGCATTCTTTATCTTACTTGTGTTTCCTCTCATCAATAGCTTGCTGTTTTCTTTTGATAAGTCCAAGTTGGGTCTTTGTATGGCTCTAACTTGAGGAGGAGGAGGAAGAGGGGGAAGGGGAAGGGGGTTGGGTAGGTGGGTGGGGTGAGAGGTTGATATATTCTGTATTTGTCATAGTCTTTGTATTTTTTAATATGTATATAGCAAGTTGGTTAAAGTTAGTTAGGTAGCTAATGTACAATTATAAATACTTTCGGAACTCTATTGAAGATAATAGAGAAGTCATTTTAATTTCTTTTTCTTCCCTCGTCTGTACCTTTTTTCTTTCGTGATTGGTACTAGATGTCCATGAACTTTAAATAGATTTTGAATACAATAAATCTTGAAAAGTTAGAGTTTGCTGAATGATCGTCCAGTCAATAGCGTAAAGGAGATGGGTAAACTTTTTCGGCTTAGGTACCTTGATTTATCTGATGTAAGATTCTAGTATCTTTCTCATCTTCCATCTAGCCATTGCATTTAACGTTGAGCTATTGTGAATTTATTGATGGAACCCTTAATTTGTCAAACTTGAAGAACCTGATTTTTTTTTTTTATATATATCTCCTAATAAGCTAAATGAGATCAAAGTTTTGGGAAAATTATATTCTTTAGAGGTACTAATTCTTATAGGCTTGCATAATATAAATAGTGTGAAGGAAGTAAGCCCCATAAAACAACCCTATAGGTTCCCTTGCAAACCTATCAAAAAGTTGAAAACTTTCAATTTAAGGGATTTGCTATGCATGCGAAAACAACAATCCATAGAAAAGCTTACATGCTTTAAAGAGCTCAACATCAAGGATATTCTCAAATCAAGGGTACTTAAAGAATTTGAAAGAGTTACCTAATTGATCAAGCTTCAAAAGATTATCTTCCTTAACATTGTTATGGTATATGAATAAGGTGAGAGTAGTAAGCTTTAATGGACTCAAGTTTTTGACACGACTATTCATATGGAACTGTCCATCCTTAGAAATTTTGCCTAAACTTTCACTATAGAAGAAGCTAAAAAGTTTAAAACTTCATAAATTTGATAAATTCATATGCATTCAAGGCATCTTAATGTTACACTCTTTGGAAATTGTGTAGATAAATTAATGCAATTCCATGGAACTTAATCCTCCTATCTTTACTAAGTTAACTAGAAGTTACCTCACATCCATAAGGGTCCTCTAATTCTATCTACTAATCTATTTTTACCTCTTCGTTAAATTGAACCCATTTCAAAGCTCGATGACTCTCTTTAACAATTTTTTTCTATAGAGCAAGAACTAAAAGCATGAACATGCATTGGTAATTCATAACTTTTCTCTATTTTGCATTTTATCTGTTATACATAATCTCAAATTAATGGTCTTTGTTAAATTATATTGTAGAGAGAGAAAAAAAAAAAAGGAATGATTTCCCTATTGTTTACTATCTATAAGATGTTTGATTTATCTGAAATGGGGTTTAAATATAATATGACTTTAGTTAAACTTTGCAACTTTCTTGTATATAGATATAAAGTAAATATATGCTTTGTTTTAATTAACATAACCATCTTTATTACATGTTATCTTATAGTGCTTCCCTTAGTTGATTAAAGAGAATAAAATGAATAGAAAAGTAGGTAAAACTTAGCCTTTACTACTAAATTCATTATTTATAGTGTTCATAATTTCCTACCATCCATATCTATTTTTCATAATTAGTGTTTCATTTTTAATACGCTACTTCCCGTGTTTTGTTAATGGAAAATATTTAATATGTAAAACCACATAAAGCTAGATCTAAACTAGTAGAAAAAACTTTAGCTTCCATCTCATTAATTTAATTAAATTATGCTTTTATATAAGTTCCTACATGATTGTTTTGATCTAATAAACCAAGTCTATCTAAACTTTTCCCCTCCTCCATTGTCCAAGTTTATTCTTCAGGATTTATGTTTTTCAAATGTTTGATGTTGAAATCAGGTTTAATCAATTAAGACTTGTTGTTATTGAGCAAATTTTGATTGCATTATTGCCTCTTCTTTATATCAAAACCATCTAAAACTTTGCATTATACACATATTTCAATTTAAAGTACATACATATTAATGAAAGTGATATATTTATTTATAAAATTATTATACTTAATGTACTTACAGTATGTGTTTTGAAGTAATTTTAAATGAAGTATAAGTACTATTTTCATATTTTATTTTCATTTCATGACCTTTCTACATTTATATGAAATGACAGATATTTTAAAAAGAATTATTTATCCTTAGATTCTAGAAGATAGCACCACGCATGAATGATTGTGTTATTTCATATTATATCTAACAAAGTGAAATATCTCAAACCCATTTTTTTATCCCATTATTTTATACCTTTATATACTATTATTCAATGCCTCTCCTTAACAAGGGTATTTTTGTATTACAATTGAGTTGTGAATTTTCATAGATTATGAGCCTTTGAGTGTCATGATAAAGTAATGATATGTGGTGGATTGTAACTTCTTGAGTCTAGGCATTATAGCTTTAGTGGTATTGTAGGTTTAGTTCATAATTTATACGAAAAACTAGGAGAATAAATTGAGGGATGGTGAGATGAGGAGAGTGAGTGGAAAATGGCTAAAGCTTTTACTTTAAAGTGATCTTCTATTTTTCATGGTCAATTATGATTTTATAATTTACAGTTGTTATCTCACGATATATAGTTATGATATATTTATATACATATATATATGACTATTTTACTTCATGTTTCAATTGGAGATATTAAATAGTTAAAGATCTTCTTAGAGTTCACGAGGTGAGGATTAGACATATAATGCTTAGAAAGAAAATAAATAAGAGGGTACTTACTTAATTGTAATAGATATAGCTTAAGATATTAAAAGAAACCACTCCAAAATATATGTTTAAATCTATATACCGTCACGCCCCAAAGCGGTAGAGTTGTAACAGCCCCGTCATGTAAACCATTCTAAGATAAAAGTTGGCCTTACAACTGCTATCTTAGACCTAATCTACACAAGGCGTCCATAACTAACCCGCTTTAAAGTAAACAGTTTGTAATTTAAATAAATCATTTATCTAAGAAAGTGAGGAAATATATATATATATATATACTATAATTTAGTTATTACAATTATCATTTACAATATTTCTTCGTAATATATTTTTTAGTTATTACATTATTCAGAAATGAAAAATTCTAAAGTAAAAGCTTAAACCTTAAAAATATATGTTTATTCTTTAGATATTTTTCCCCACTTCCCAGGATCCAACAGTTGTTAACTTCAGAATAGTTGTTTGCCGCTTTTTAGCCAGCACCTACACAATATTTATAGGGATGTGAGCAACTACAGCTCAGTAAGTTAGGATGGAGGATTTAAAACTATACCATAAACACAATAAGGTTTTCAATCAATTTATTAGGTGCAATGCATGTTCAAGCAAATACCATCGCACGACGTTGTCCGGCCCGTTGTGAAATTAGAGAAATTGCGCCCGCTTTAATCTAGGTTGAGGAGTTGTCATTAATGCAATAGCTCATGACTAAACCCAAGCTTGTGCAATGGAGACCTCACTCCTCCCACAACTACCTTTAAACCATTGACTTTATCCTCGTTGCGACCTCCTCACCTGTCACTTAGTTCAACTAAGGATAAAAAAGAGACCCTTTGCAATCCTGCGTTATCCTTTTCGAAGGGGTCGGTATTTGGCTGGAGAATCTTAGATTTCCCCTAATGGGTTGCCATGCAGGTCTAATTATGATTACAAGTCATATATTTGATTAGGTCCAGTTTAGGTAATCATTCATTTCATACAATACATGCCAAAACAACCAATAGAATCATAGCATCACTCATACTCAAGCAGATGCACACATCCAACTATCTAACAAGCACAACCAAGCATAATCTTAAGCCTCCAAAATATAGCATCGTATTAATCCCAACTTACCTTGACTCTTCGCTCACTCACTCGAGATCCGACTTGCTTAGGCTATCACCAATCATCTCTATAATACAAACGTGATTTTAGTTTTTCATATAACTATTATAGGTTCATTTTATCCTATAACGCTTATTGTTATGTTTTGTTTAGGGTTTAGTATGCCTAATTATCTAGGTCTTAAGTCTTTTACAATTATTCTAGGTTTGGGGTTAGGTTCGGGTTCAGTTTTCACATCGATTTCTAAATTAGGTTCTAATTTGATTTTTAAGTATTGTTTTATACTCGAATTCTAGAAATTTGTTTCAACTCATAATGTGAAATTAATTACATTACTTCTCGATCTCCTAAATACCATCATTACCTCTAATTAGTATTTTATTCTACCCAGTACACTTAAATCCTTATTAGTGTACCGAATTTACTCCTGATGTGAGAAATTTTTACATTTTTCATCTAATTACATAAATTCAATTATTATCCATTTTTATTGTTAGCATAATATCAATTTTTATTATAATATTTTCTATTTATTATATTTCTAATAATTATGTATTATGTACTATTACTTATTATGTATTATGTACTATTACTTATTATGTACATAATATACATCTAATATTTCTATTACTCTAATTACCATCTCCTAACATCAATTATCATTTCAAAATGTCTAAATTCATCATAAATCAGATTTTACACCTAATTGCCCCAATTTACAAAATTAACTTAAAATTTACTATTTTTCCCTATTACTTATCTACTACATAATTAACCTAATAATTACATCTAACACCTTAAATGCTACAAGTATCATACTTCATCAGATTTTAACATCCTAAAACATATAATTATTCATTAAATCAGTAATTAACCATTTAATTACTTAATTAACCCTAAATTATCCATTTTATGCCTCATTTTAAGGCCTAAAAATTATCTAAAATTTTCAAAAATTAATTTCAAAACTACACTTCTAAGGTCATTTATTTCTAAACTGAAATATGCTCGGTTATGCACGATTTCTTAAGGACTATATATTACAAGACATATTTTCATCAAAATAATATTTTTGCTAAAAACTACATACAAAAATATTTTAAAATAACAAAATTCATAATTTTCTAAGAATATTTACTATTTTTTTACAAAATTACACAAAATCGGGCTAGAAATCGAACTCACTAGTCTGGGTGACTCCAACCATCACTGGCTACCGTGGCCTTGTCGGCCAGTCTGAGCGCTGCCACCACCGTGTGGTGGTGGTGGCCGTCGACTCTCAGGTGCCCATCTGATGTGGGTTCCCTTTTAAGACTCTAATTGCACAGTTTTTCCTCTTTTTTTTTTTTTCTAACCCAATTTTTCTCTCAATTTCGATGCTCCTAATTTTTCTCTGATTTCTAACTATCTAAATGAGCTCTGTGATTTTTTTCCCCATTTATAGGGCTTCGTGGTAATTAATGTGCATTACATTAGACAAGACATTATCCAAATCCCTTAATTTTTTGCTTTTGTATTGCCTTAATTTAATTGGCTGATTTTTTTCTTATTTTCCCCAGCTGCCATGACCCAATTCTGGATCATTCCTTATTTTTTCTGATTTTTATTTATTTTTTCTTAATTAATTATGAATTTTCTTTAATTATTTAGTATTATTTTAGCACATTTTGCGTATTTTAAGTAATTATGTATATTTCTACCTACATGTAAATTCATATATAATACAAATAAATATTCCTAAATATTATTTAGGTCATTTTATGATTTTTTGTACACATAATTTATTTCTAATGATTCGTTAATTATTGGAATGCATTTTACACATTTTCGATAAATAACGAGTTATATATTTAAAATTTGGAATTTTTATAGTCTTTTATTTTATTGCTTATTTTCTTAAATTCAAACTTACAGGATCATTTTTATTAATATTTCTAGCTTTACTTATAATTTAGGCTTGATCGGATCTTTCAGCCGATTGAAATCTTGAGTGACTGGTTGTGGGGCTTACATATACAACCAACAACATTATACCAAATCATGTTTGACAAAATAAAAGTATGTAATGTAAACCTTAAAGAATAAATAAGTAAATAATTGAATAACTACTATCTTAATGAAGTTAAAATATAATTGATTCTCTTGGGTTTGACACATTTGTATATCAAATGATTCCAATTGAGGAATATCATTCAATTAGATGTGTCTTAGGTCTAAAGGTCCCTTATTTTGTGACTAGTCTAGAGAAGACGAATGAACTTTCGTGATTCAAACATTTTGAATTATCTTTTATGAAGTTCTTATACCATCTTCATTTTTCATCTAGCATGTTGTAAGTTAAAGTAAAATCTATGAATTTCTTAAAGAAACTATTGATGTGTCAAAATGAAGAGTATGAAACACATGGGGACAATATCTCTTGATAAGAAGAAATTGTGATCCTTTTATTTAAACTCTTGCAACAATTTGAAGATCTAAATAAATATATATACCTAATCACATATGGAGTGAAATATAACATTAGTACTATAATTGATGATAAGTATTTAACTATGTTCTAATAGTGAATATCATTCATTAAGAGGAACTTTATTAAATCAATTTACATAAGTATTATTCATTATTTATCAAAACATCGTTTGTCCATAATATTTAATAGTAGTAGGAGTCCAAATCACTTAATTGTCGTTATTTATCGATACACTAATTTGTATGTAATATTCAATGATAATATATGCTAGTTGGCTGGTTTCATAACTCATTATTTTTTTTTCCAACTATATTATAATTAAGAAAAGGAGATTCGAACTTGATCTATCCCATTGAAAAATAATGTTCATGTCATTAAGTTATAAGGTCTTGACATTCCCATAACTCATTATTATAGAGAATAATATGCTAGAAGTCCTTAATGTTTATACTACAGTCAATTAAATACTCTATGTTTAGTTTAGTCATTAAGAATCTAAATTTATTCCAAAGTTCAATCTAATCATTTATATTTTAAAGAAATCATTTAAGTCTTTACATTTTAAGTAAATTATTTAAATCTTTATTGTTCATATAATTATACATGCTTCATCCTTATTTTAGTATGTTTATGGTTTATGTATACTATTAGATGCACTTATAATACTATCTACATATATCCATTATATGTCTCTTCAGAAACATTCGATAGAATTGGAAGGATACATGTATACACTATTCGTCTAGTCATATACGCTTCGAAGATATAAGTGGATATCTCCTTAACACTATTTTTGGAAGGAATTAGAAAGGAAGGGAAAGGGTGGGTGGGGATGTTAAAATTATTTTCTTTGTTTTTTTCTTTGATTAATTTTCATAGGTCTTAGACATTTTCTTTCCCTTTGAAAATGGAGAGAATAGGATGGGAAAGAGAAAAAAGAATTGATTTACCTATTTACTCTATTTTTAAATTTCTTTTCTTTTTAGTAATTATTTTTACAGTAAATTACACGAATCATTGCTATAAACTTTAGAACTTATATAGACCCTTAGCTTTTCAACACTTACCCCTACTGGGAAGTTGGCACGGTAGCTTTTGTGGAAATTTTAACTGATATGGAGATACATGATGGTAATATGGTATTTCCTTTAATATATTTAATTAATATAAGAAAATTAACAAAAATATAGAAAATAATAAAAAGGTATAAAATCTTTGTTAAGCTCCAATAGATTTATCTTTTTTTTCATCTTATTAATGTCTTATTGTTATTTACTTGAATTTTTGTATTTGACAAGTGTTAATCGTATGAGTAGACTAATGATGATTTATTGACTCAGATTCAGTCCAATTTGGATGGGCTTAAGCTTCATCGTTTGCTTCTTGACACTTGCAAAAAGGCCCCCTATGGGCAAGGCTATAAGGGCTTCTAATGGTCAAGTCAACAAGAAAGACCAAGGAAAGGGGGGATGAGCAAGAAAAATCTAGTGGGCCGTTGCTAAGAATTGGACTACTGGACTCTTAACTCGAGCTCGAGCCTAAAGCCTTGAGGCATTAACGTAAGGAGTTCTCTTACTCTAACTAACTCCTACCGAGGTTGAATTTATCCTCATTGTCGACCAACTCCTTATGTTGAACCAAATAACTATGCATCTCTTGGTAGTAGAATTTTAACTAGACATATGCTTTACCGACAACTTGACACTTCACATGCTTGCTTAGTTACGATTAAGCTGACCTTTGGGTTGGCAATATTAGTGCCAAAAAGCGAGAACTCTAACACATATTAGCAGCTATTTGGTTTGCTTGGCACCTCTATTTAGTACCCTTACTCGATAACCTCCATTCTAATTGTACTATTCACTAATTTTTACCAAAAATGTTTCAGTAAGCTATCGCTATGTGTCTAGACACATGTAAAAGGATTCTGATGCACTAATTATCGATTTACCTGAATTTTTATTTGTGCCCTTTATTATTCCTTGTATGTTACTTCTTTTAGATATTACCCTTTTATCTTTTTCATTTTAGACAGGTTATCTTAGTCTTTTAGGTATAAATACCCACTCTACATATAGTTGCAAGACATCTTATCACCTTATCTTAGAATATTACATATACTATACTCTTTTACGTGAACATTGCTCTTATTAGCTTATTTGTCTCACTCTTGTCTTAACTTTTGAGAAAGGTTAGGTGGCGAGTACCTTTACTGTAAGCCCTAAAACTAAGCCAAGTAACCGTATGATTGAACTTAGAACCCAAGGTTTAGGGCGATCGGTTAAAGGATCCGATCAAACCCAAATTATAAACTATTGAGAGAAATATTAGTAAAAATGACCCCGTAAACTTAAATTTAAGAAAATAAGCAGTAAAATAGAAGACTATAAAATTTTCAAATTTTAAGCATAATAATTGCTAATTACCGAAAAGGCGAAAAGTATAATTTAATAACTAATAAATTACTAGAGATAGATTATATGTATACTAAAAATTTTAGGATGACCAAAATAATAATTAGAAATGTTCATGTGTACCCCACATGTATTTACATGTAGATAAAAATATGCGAAATTACCTAAATTGACCAAAAACTAAGTAAATAATTAAAGAAAATTATAAAATAATTATGGAAAAATCAGAAAAAATCAAAAGAGGATAAGATGAATCAAGATCAGGTCGTGGCAGGTCCAAAGCTGCAAAAGAAATTAGCCAATAAAAATTAGACAACCTAAAAGCCAAAAATTAAGGCAAATGGGCAAAGTCTTGTCAAATTAATGCATATTAATTACAACAAATGTCTATAAATAGGGGAAAAATTTCTAGAAGTCACTTGGTCAGTTTAGCATCTGGGAAAAATAGAAACACTGAAAAAATCGAGAGAAAATCCAGAAAAAAAAAAAAGGGAAAACTGTGTAGATTGGGTAAGTGAGCTAAACCCACCACTCACCGCCACCTGGGACCGAACCACCACCACCACCCTACACAAAACCCACCGTCTGGACCGGCTAACAACCTTGGACCAGGTTTGGACGGCCAGAAAGCTTCGAATCGATTAGTCATTTATTTACCCCGATTTTTGAATAATTTTGTAAAATTAGTTATTTTGCCCAAAAAATTATGAAACTTTTTATTCTGAGGTTTTATTGTATGTAGATTTAGGGAAAAATATTTATTTAGTTTAATTATGTTTGAAAATATAGAGTCCCTAACAAATTGTTCAAAACCGAGCATGATTAAACCGGAAAATAAATAGGCTTAGGAGTGTAGTTTGGAGCTCAAATTTTTTCTGTAGAATGCTCATATAATATAGAACAGTTCTATGAAGCCATTTTTTTAAAATTAATTTTCAAAATTTTTAAGTTAATTTCTAGCCCTAAAATAATGGAAAAATTGGGTGATTTGGGGTTAATTAGGTGATTAAGATGTTAATTACTAATTTAGATCTTAATTAGATGTTTAGGGATGTTAATCTCTAAAGTGGAACCCTAATCCTAGCCTTTGGGTATTAAGTATGGTTAATTAGGGAAATTAGGTAAGTAATATAAGAAATTAGTAATATGTGAAAGTGTAAATTAATAAATAAAAAAAATAGGGTTATTTAGATAATATTATAATAGAAATCAGAAAAATAATAAATTTGAAATAACATTTAATTTTAAGTAAATATCTCAAAATGTAAGATTTTCACACATCGGGAATAAATCCGATACCTTAATTAGGGTTAGCGTGTACCGAATAGTTTAGAATACTAAATTACGACCCAATAGGATATTTGAATACCCGAGCGTAATGTGATTAATGTCACATTGGGATTCGAGCCTATTTAAAACTTATGAATTAAAACTAGAATATAGTTTAGGATTCAAACCCCGAAATAGAGTACAACGAATCATTAGTACGTTATAGGTATACATGGGGAAAATGAGTTACATTATGAATTAGAATAAGAATCCATAAAATATAAGTACTAAAAAGACCTATTTGTATTATAGAACACCCAGAGACAAATTAGCTCGCGACTAAGGGATCGAGTGATCGAGCAATTTCAAGTAAGTTGGGTTATTGCTTATTGTAATAGAGTACTAGTTTTGTAGTACTCGAAGACTTAGGCTTGTATATGATTATGATTGTAAGTAGTTTGCGCATGTATTTGATATATCTGAATTCGTGCTGAAATTTGTATTATGAATAATTTTGTGACTGATTGATTTGGTATGAACTTGTTTGAACACCCTAAACGGAATTTAATCTTAGTCGACCCTAATAACCAAAAATATCATGCATTGCAACCCGTTAGGGGATCATAGGATTCTCCAACTAAATACCCACCCCTTCGAAAAGGATAGCGCAGGATTGCAAAATGCTCCCTTCTTCATCCTCAGTCGAACTAAGTGACAGGAGAGGAGGTCGCGGCGGGAGTGAAGTCAATGGTTCGAAGGTAGTCGTGGGAGGAGCGAGGTCTCCGTTGCACAAGCCCAGATTGGAGCGAGTGAAATTTCTTTGATTTCACAACGGACCGGACTACGTTGTGCGATGACACTTGATTGTTGCATTGCATGAAAATAATTGTTTTTCATAAGTCTCCAATTCAACTTATTGAGCTGTAGTTGCTCATACCCTTATAGATCCTTTTGCAGGTTCTGATTTGTGATCACTTCAAGTACTATGCCGCCCTACAATTACCCAGAGATTAGTCCTTTTGAAGTCAGGGGTGTGAGGATCAAGTTACTTAGTATAGTGTGTAACTAGACTGACCTTGTAGTTAAAGATTAAAGACTGATAGTTATTCTGTAAATTAGTAAACTGTGGTGATTATGTAAAACTTCCTGGGAAGCTCTGTGGACTTACTTATAATTATTTATGTTTATTAAAAATTTGTAATATTTATTATAATTGTAGTATAATTGTTAATCGGACAGTTTACTTTAAAGCGAGGAGTCGTCGACACCTTGTGTAGATCATGTCTATAGTAGGCACTATGAGGCCAGTTACTATCATAGAATGGTTTACACGACGGGACTGTTGCGACTCTGCGACTTCGGGGCATAACATTTACCACACTATCTCATGCATTATATGAGTTGTGCTGTGAGTCTTGGGAAATTCCTTAATGCATTATGTCCTTAGGTTGTACTTAAGTTACTTGTTTTACTTTTCTTGTTTTTGTGTTATCCCCATTGCTTTTTTCAAGCTTTTTATAAACTTAGACCCACTGTAGTATATTCACCCTTGTCAGTTCTCGACACGGCATATCAATTGTGTGGGTGATGGAAGTTGGACTTCTGCTCTTGAGAGGGAGAGAAGAAGAGGCCTTCCGGAGTGTGTGAGAGAGAGGGATCTAGCTTACTTGTTGGCACTTTTTATGCGAATTACTTGGACATGTGTCAATCAGGGGTTCGCTCATATCAATTAATGATAGATAGTGCGCTCTGTGGTAATGATAGATACTTGGACATGTATCAATCAGCTTTAGTAAGTTTATTGATACTTTCTTTAGAGTCCATTTGAAGTAGTTTGTACTGTCTTCTTAACGTTTGCAATCTAACCTTCTTCTAACTTTAAATCAATAAATTCTTTATATTCTTCAATAGCTACTACAACATAATTGAATCTTGGAGTTAAAGTGCGAGGAATCATCTCAATCAACATTACTTCAATCATTGTCTCCCCATTTGATTTCATTTGGTTTGGCAACGACACTACCCCCATAAAGTGTTTATTGATACTTTCTTTAGAGTCTATTTAAAGTAGCTTGTACTATCTTCTTAAGGTTTGCAATCTAACCTTCTTCAATTGATTTGGCCCTTTATAACACTTCTCAAGGGTGTCCGATGCTTCTTTAGCAAATTTGGCAATAGCTATCTTCTTAAAGTTAGAAGAATTAATGCATTGGTGAATGTAGAAGACAGCTTTACAATCTATTTTCTTAGCATCTCTATAGGCTGCATGTTGAGCATCAGAGGGAGTGTCGCCCAATTCTTGCAAGTCATTATTAACAATTTCTAGAACCTCTTGAAAACCAAAGATTACTCAAATTTAGATGCACTGTTTATCGTAATTTTTATCATCCAAAATATGAAGTGAAGCCGCAATGTTACCAGTACCATTTGACATAGTTTCTTGCACAAGAAACACAAAATGAACAACAATCCTCAAGAATCTTGATCTATATTCTAACTCTGGTACCATTGTTGAAAAAAAACTTAAAAGTAGAATCAAGAAAGTATATACACATATATCACCAGTATCAAATTTTTCACTATTAAATGATCAACACTTCACTTGTACACTCATTGCAATAGAACACTCTACACTCTTGTACACTACTTTCTCACACACAATGTACTACACTTTTTACACACTTTGTTTTTATCACTTTGCACTTAAACATCACACATACACTCTAAATTGCACTAGTATTTATACCAATATAAACACTTTTGACGAACTTAATTACACTATACAACTAATCAGAATTAAACACCTCAACGATCAAAGCATAACTCTAAAGTTTAATCCATCAATTCTCAACTAATCGAAAATTAGAGTTACCTATTCAACTATTTCTTTCTTGTAGAATTATTAATAGTTACAGGCTTTTTTAATTGTTTTGCTTACTCATTAAAGTATACTCTCTTTATAATTGATATCGGCTATCATCTAATTACTCATGATTATTATTAATATTATTTATTTTCTCATATACATACTTATATATATATATATATATATATATATATATATTTCACTCTAACACCCCCAAGCATACAATACACATATCATACACCACACACTACAACCCCACACACACTAAGCACAACAACATAATACATAGAATTAGATTTAGGAAGTAAACTCCCTAGACCTCCTTTTATAAACGTGTAAAATTGGAGATCTAATTCTTGGGGTCATATTATTGGTGAATTAAAATTGAGAATTAGAAATTTACATATTTTTATAGGGATTTATTGAATACTTAATTTTATAAAAAAAGCATATATAACCTTATATTTTCATCTTTTAGTATTTTATCCTTGACAAATACATGGATAGAGTTGGTATCAAAAAGATACCAAAAGGATAGGAAAAGAGCAAAATAAACAAATCAAATCTTTGAGGTAACAAGTTACTTTGCTTTCATATATTTTAAGATTATAGGTAAAAAAAAAGTAAGTCTGATTCCATCTGTATTTTTTCATACCACTGATGGGGGTATAAGTCGACAAGGGAAGGGTGGATATATATATAATTATAATGTCCGGACAATATTAAGGTCATGAATAAATTGTTTGTTCTCATGATTTTATTTGCTTTTCTTCTATCTTAAATCATATTTCGAGTTCTTGGTGGCAGAGTATATTCCAACGGTGGTGTAAGATTGGATTTCATAAACATGAAAATAATGTTTCTCCGTTGTAGCATGTGTGTGTGAATATTCATATAGTTTTCAGTTAGTTGTCATGGAAGTAAATGTGAAATGCATGAATTTTGTATCAATTCATATTTTTTCAGTATCTTCTGTTTTTAGTAACAATACAAAATACAAAAATATATTTTCGTAGGAAAAGGCACACTTGGAGACACTGGTTATACGTGCTCCAACCATCACAATCACAAATGAGGACTTGGTTGGTCTGCAGAATTTGAGGTTCCTTGTATTGACAGTTGAGAAGGTGGCTGGAGACTTCAATGGGCTTTTTCCAAACCTAAGATGGTTTTGTTGTTCGCATGCCTAAAGTTTCAAACTAGTCAATTTCAATCCCAAAAAACTGCTCGTTCTTGATCTCTCGCATTCCAATTTTACTGAAGATCCCAAAATATGGACAACAATCAAGGTATATAACAATTGGATCAATAGTGGAGGTTTTTGGTTTTTTTTTTTTTTTTTTTTCTCTTTTTTCCCTGGTAAACAATCACTAGTGGCGTTAATCAATGAGTTTTGTTCAATAATATTACTTTGTTTAAATATACCAATGCTCCTCAATATTCATTTCTTCTTGCAGGCGGATAAGTTAAAGGTTGTAGATCTTGGCAATCCTGGGCACACAAAGCTCCCTGTATCATTAATGTATTTAGAAGATCCACTTACACGCGTGGCAAAACTGATGCCTCAATTGTTCTTAGGATTGATTGATCTGCGTGAATTGTTCTTAGCATTAATTGATCTGCTTCGCTATTACTGGGAAAGCCGTCCCGTGAACCTTAAGTGGATTTCCAGTGCCAGAAATCTTGAGAAGTTATGTTTGCATGTTGTTTATCAAGTCACTGGGCTAGACGAGATAAGTAAGTTTTCACGGCTTAGGCACGTCGATTTATACAAGGTAAAATTTCAAAGGATTCAGCATCTTCCATCCAGCCTATTGTGTTTGACGTTACGTGAGTGTGAATTTGTCAGCGGAATCCTAGATGTGTCAAACTTGAAGAGCCTTGAAATTTTGTGCATTGGATTACCTAACAACCTGAATGAGATCGGAGGCCTAGGAGAATTGTGTTCCCTAGAGGTACTAACCCTCAACGGCTTCTGGGAGGTAGTTCCATCCGAACCTTTGCAGAATTCACGAACTTTCACTTTAAGGAATCCGGAATGTGTGCCCAACTTGGCAATTTTCCAAGCCTTACACAAGCTTACACGCCCTACCAGGCTCAACGTAAAGAACATCCTCACCCAAGCATACCTGAAGAACTTGAAAGAGTTAGATCTCACAACGTGCTTGCCCTTAAGCGAGTTACCTGATATGTCAAGTTTGAAAGCACTCTCTTCCCTATGCTTGCGGCCGTGTCTGAATGTGGAGAGAATAGCGAGCTTTGATGGACTTGAGTCCTTGACATCGTTATCCTTATGTTACTGTTTATACTTAGAAACGTTGCCAGATATTTCGACATTGAGGAAGCTACGACGCTTGAAGCTTCAAGGATGTTATATGCTCCGACGCATTCAGGGCATTCCAGAGTTGGAGTGTCTGGAGGCTGTACTGATTAATGAATGCGATGCCCTGGAACTCAGTCCCCTCGACTTCACCAAGCTGGAGAATATACAGTCAGTGTGCGTCAGCGCATGCGAGAAGCTCCCTAGCATTCGTCGGGGCCCTAGCATCCTTGACCTTGATATTCAACTTTATCGTGTCCCAAGCGTGGATACATTAAGGTAATCCATTATTTTCTCCCTCTTTTGTTTGTGAATTATTTGTTATGTCATGTCAGTCTTCTTATAGAAATTTCTATGATTTCGGTATTTTATTTTGATAGGACTATAGAAGGCACTTCTGAAGGAGCCCAATGATTTTCCTATGGTATGTTTTTGAAAATTTTCTAAACTGAGTTGAAATATGCGTGCAATATTCGTTATATTTTGCATCTTTCCTACATTTTGATACGAGACAGATATAAGGAATATTTTAATTACTATTATTTTTATTACGGGTTATAATGCTTCCTTAGTTTATATAATATGAGTTCTAATACATAGTTATATAAGATATCCAGGGAAGAATGTGCTAGACCCTATCCTAGATTAACTGTTCTCATATGTTACTATTTTTATTTATAACAGTATTACTAAAGATCAAATTACTAAATAATGGATTTCGATACAATCACTAAAATGATAGGCTTATAGACATGCGAATAAGATTCCAAATAATAACAAAATGGTAATACAAAATTGAAAAAAAGAAAAAAAAAAAAAACAAAAACAAAAACAACAACAGATTTTATAAAAGTCATTGGGTAATACTCATAAATTATTATAATTGCTATTACTATGTCTTAGTTTTATTTTTCTATTGATTTAAGGTTTCACGGATAAAATAATTAATAAATGAAAATTAGATGTTGTGTTAACATGATAAAATTTGTTTTTCCGGTGTTTGATAATATTCAACATAATATGCTTAGGACAGGTAATTTTTCATTTGGAAAATTAATAAAAAGTACACTCGATAATTAACCACACCACATATATGTAATTGGGTTCAGACCGCGAAAAACAAAGCTAAGACAAAATTATGTATAATTTAATCCTGAAAAATAAATAAAAGCAAGTTTATGCGGCAAGGCAACCAAACGCAACCCTCTTCAGCAGGTTTTCTCCAAAATTTGCCACCTCAAGGTAAAATTGCAGATCAGCAGCAACGACTTTTCTTGTGGATTTTGGAGGAGCCGCTTGGAAATGCATTCTCAAAAATTACTTTTTCCTAAAATTATAAACTAATTATTATTATTATTGTTTAGACATTTAAAAAGAATATCACCTTACAAAGAAAAAAAAAACTCATTATTGTACATCCTCCATCAAATTTAGGTTCTTTACTTTCCACCATCTTGCTCCGCTGCTCTCAATTCGGTAGAACTCCCTCAATTCCTTCTTATCAGTGATCCATTCATTTCTTACCGAAATTGAGTTCTTTTAAGACCCTGATAAACTTCTTAAAATCATCAAGCTGAGCTACAGATTTATCAGCCTTGGTGTGATTTCAATTGGAACATGCTATACTTTTTTTTTTTTTTTCACCTTTCTCAATAGCTCGAATTCTTAATCTTTGCCCGACTCATTGTAATTCTTGTAACCTGATAAGGTTCGTTTGAATCACTTCCTCAGTAATATATTCTGAGTTTCAAGTTTCGAACTCGACTAAAACAACGAGAAATCCGACGAAAAGGTGCAAACAAACGAACGCGTTGAAATCTTGGAAATTTTAGGGAAATAGCATTTTAGAGACAGAGGTTGCTAGTTATAGGTCACTCCACTCGCATGAAAGAAAACGATCTTTTTCACGATATATGCAGATGGAATTGGTCTTAAGTGAACTAAAGTAAAAGGAAAATCATATCTGCATCAGAAATTTGCATACCAATCTTCTCTAGTACTTATGCTTCTAGTAAGGCATGTCTTCATGAACTTTCTCATATGATAAAAAGTAGAAGGAAAATCATCCCCATATTTTATATTGTGACACCTGACGATGTTAAACTCAAAACATCTTTGTATAAAAGTGCTCTTGAAGAACATTGTCGTAATTCTAGAATTGAGTTGGATGAAATTAAGAAGTGGGAAGATGCACTTACAATAGCAACCGAGAAAGCAGGATTCGATGTTGCCAACAAAAAGTAAGTATATTCATCCATCTTTTATGTATGAAAATTTTATGTGATTGTTATTATTATTTTTTCTTTCATAATAGTAGATATAATCTTAATTAAACTAATGATTAAGTATTGATAAGCATTTCAACTATTATGGTTTGACTTTATTGCCCCTAAATTCCCATATTGTGTGTTATCAAAATGGTTTCTTCCCAAAATAGTGTTAAAAAGAACCATAAATAGTGAAGGTTTAACATTAACTGTGTATATCTTCAAAAGTGATTAGTGGTATTCATATCATTGAAAAAAAATCAAAGTATTTATCTATTTCTGATAAAAAAATTTGGCGAACATTTACAATCTATCTAATATAAATATTTTATAACTTGGAGATAAACTTGTCTTTCTTTCTATAAAGGCTATAATGATTCACATTATATTCAATGGAAAAATAAATAACCATATGTGAGTTCATCAAATGAAGAACTTATCTACCTTTCCATTTTAGAGATTTGAACTTGAGGTATTCATAACTGTAGCTTCAATTTAGATTGTCAAAGGAGATTTTACCATTGATTTTCTAGCATTAAGCACTTCCTTAATGTTGTGCATTAAATTGATTCATCTTTAAATCTTTAAAACAAAAAGCTCGACATTAATGAAATAATTTCTTCATTTATTGAGCTTAGCTTCATAATTTGATTCTTAAGATATGAGTATAAACGGACGTCATAAATTAATTGTTCAACTTGTAGTAAATCAATAGCATTGCCCTAAGAAAATGAAATAGTATAAAAGCTCTAAATATGATCTTGGTTTATCTCATCAGGTAACCTATGCATAAAGTACAAACTCATTAACATCATATATATATTTTTATATATTATGGGGAAACGGATTTTTGGTATATATAGAAAAATTAAGTTTTTGATTATGGTTCCTTAAAATTTAATCAAATCTCTCTTTTATCAACACTACAATTTAGAAGGTTCTAAAGGAAAATAGATCATTTCATGTCTTAAACCCTAAAGGGTGTAAATATTATGATTATTATTTCCTCATCTAATTATACGTAAGAAATGGAGAGGGTGGGGGTGGGGAAATACATAAGTGGAAAAGTTCATTTGTTTTCAGCTAGAGCTATTCATGCTTGATGATGGTTTATTATCATATAGGCGAAAAGTAATACAAAAAAGATCATGTAGTAGTTTTATTATTTTTTCTTATAATGCTTCAATATATTTATTTTTAAGCTACACATTACAGTATCACTGTCAGTTTTAATGGATATTATACAATAGTGAAATCACTATTTTGAAATGACTTGTTTATTTTAGCATATGTAAACATATTGTATCTCTATATATTGAGGCAAAATGCAAATATACCATCTAAACTATTAGTTATTAATAAATCTTTAAAATTCTCAAAGTGTAACTTCATCACCCCATAATGTGCACATACTCTCTAGATTGACACTAAATCTCTCAAAACTATGGTTCTTTTTCCTTCTTTTTCTTTTTAATGTTTATTTTATTCATGAATAGTTTTGATTTTCCAACAATTTTTTAGAGTTACTTGTATATCTATAAAATTTATGGGATGTAAAGTGATAGTTTTGAAGCTACTTAGGTCTAGCTATACCTAAATAATAATTTAGGAGATGTATCTAATATACTTTATGTATATGTATACCTTATGTACATATATGCATTTATCTATACATGTGTGTGTATATGTGCATGTATATATATATGAATGCTTTTACATAGCAAAAAAATACGGTGCAAATTGTAAATACAACTCTGTAATTATTAATCAACTATAAATAGACCTTATAAACTTCCAAGAGGATCTTAAAAACATGTACTTATGCTTTAAGCTCATTGCTAGAGCTTAAGACCATTACAATGATAGTTTTGAGAGCTTTAGTGATAAGTTAGGAAGGTGAATGAATAATTTCAAGATAATTTGAAGGTGATTGTATTTACATTTGGAGATTGGTTTATGACTAATTATTTTTTATTATATTCATAGTTATCCCAAAAATAATATATATTCCTACTAAATTATTTTTCTTTTGCAGATAGTTTTAGGCTTGTACTTGTTGCTTAACCTTCGAGATGCATAAGAGTCAAAATTATATACTTCATAAAGCAAATAGAAAGGTTGTATTTGTAGTTTACTTTTGTTTTATCAATTATAGGATATATTAACATCTGATATTACAATAGTGAAAATTTTATCCATATTGAGTAAAAAGCACATCCATTGAATATGCCTATCTTATGTTTTAAATCATATGACATGGAAGATATGCACACACGCATATTATGTGAAATTGAAATTTGTTTGTTTATGTTGCACTGAAGCAAAGGAGATTACATCGATTCCCCAAGAGCTTATCAATCAATTGACACCCAAATGTCAAGATGTAACTAATCTTTTAGTTGAAATGGATAGTGAAATGCGTTCTGTTGAAACTCTTCTAGACTTGAATTCTAGTTGCTTTCGGATTATTGGAATCTTCGGAATAGGAGGTATCGGAAAGACAACTCTAGCCAAGCTCATATTCAACCAATATTGTTCCAAGTTTCCTGGTTGTTGTAGCTTTCTAGGGAATGTTCGAGAAAATTTACAAAGTAAGAGACTTTTAGAGTTGTAACGGCAATTGTATAAGGACATCATTGGTCCCTTGTTTGCTGGTGTAATTGATGACTCTAATGATGTGATCGATAAGATTAAGAAAAGACTTGAAAATAAGAAAGTTCTACTTGTTTTGGATGATATGGATAGTGCAAGTCAATTGACAGACTTGGTAGGCCATCATGTTAGCTTTACAAGTGGAAGCAGAATCATTACCACAACAAGGGATAAGAGGACTTTGGATATTTTGAAGCAAGATATGGACCTACTAGCTTATGAGTTAGAGGAGATGGATAATGATAGGGCATTTAAGCTTTTCTGTAGGCATGCTTTTAGGATGGACTATCCTCTTAAGGAATTCCAAACCGTTTCACAGCATGTTGTTTCTTACATTGGTGGTTTTCCATTGGCTCTCGAGGTTTTTGGTGCATCGTTATGTGGAAGAAGTATAGAAGAATGGGGGGGGAAAATTGGAAGAGTTAAAGAACATCCCCGATAAGAGCATCCAAAATAGTTTGATGATAAGTTACCAAGGATTAAAAGATAATCAGCAAAAGATCTTTCTTGATATAGCATGTTATTGCAGAGAGTTAAAGAAATGCATGCATGCTATATGTGGAAAGATTGCGACTGGTACCCAGAACCTGCAATACAAGCTCTCAAAGATCGTTCTTTGATTAAAGTCGAGGACGACTATCATTATGGTGGGAGCATCTGGATGCACGATGTATTGAAAGATCTTGGGAGGGCTATAATCCAAGAGGAAAGTAACAGGAGTGGTGGGATTTTTAGTAGACTACAAATCAACGACCTTGATGTTCTACATCAGAAAATGGTAAGCACTTAACCTCATAGGGTAATGCCTATTGAGTATCCACCTCCTTGTAGTACATAGCTTACATAACAAATACATTGGCTTTTCCTAATTTTGATATGGTTACATCTTGCATCGTTACAACCAATTTTTATCTTAATTCTTTTATTACTAATATGTATCGAGAAAAAATACAGGAAGATGGAGAAAAAAATGAAGCAAAAAATACATGGATGTTTGATGCAAGGCTTCAATTTGATTTTATCATAACTCAAAATGTTTTTACATAAGACATACCTATACATGCACAAGCATGTCACGGGTGCTTTTGACATGGTTAAACTTAGAACTAAGCCTCTAAGTATATCATTCTTTAAACCAAGCTCGTGTTGTTTTAGAATTTCTGTTTATAAGTTCTACGTTGGATGAATTTTGGCTAGGATAGATAGAATTAAGATAAAAGTTATAAAAAGAAGTCTCGGTTTCATAAAATACACGAAGTGAAAACGGTAATTTAATATCTCATCGTCAGTGTGCATAAGATACAAATCAATTATAAACAGTGTCATGCAAGTAAAACATAATACAATTATTAAATTGGTTAAACCTGTTTATATATGAGTCCAACACCTAAAACCATTTAATAAAAAAGCATCTTAATTACGTCAGGTTTGATCCAAACATGCTTAAAATTAAGATTTATAACATTTATAATTTAATTTAGTAGTCAATTTGCATACTTACTCTTCTAATATCCACTCCTGTATATCATTCTCTTAATTTAGTGCTATTGATCCACCATTAGTTTCCTTGATGATCGCCATTCTTTCTATGATTATCAAATAAGTTAGATTATGGGTTAAGATTTCTAAAAAAAAAAACCTACATAGATTAGGCAGAATACTAGATATGACTTTCTAACACGAACTTAATATGTCGATTTGTTTCTTTGTTTTTTTTTTTAAAGCATAAAATGGCACGCGTGGAGACGATGGGCATCTCTGCTACAACCATCAAAATCAAAAGTAAGAACACGGAAGGTCTAGATAACTTAAGGTTCCTTGAATTGAGAGCTCGTGAAGTGAAGGGGAATTTTAAGGGTCTTTTTCCAAATGTGAGATGGATTTCTTGTGTCAATCTCAGCCATCTTGAATCAATTTTAATCTAAAAAATTTAATTGTTCTTGATCTCTCACGTTCTTAGATTAACCCATGCCGGAAAGGATGGAGCACAATCAAGGTACTTTTAATGCATCAAGATTCGATTAAAGTTTGTAAATTATTTTCCATTAATAACATAATTTGGTTCGTCATCTGTGCTCATTGATGTTCATTTATTTTGGAGGCTGATAAATTAAAGGTTTTAGATCTCAGCTATCTTGAAAACATGACCAAGACGCCATGCTTCAAGAAGTTTCCAAGTTTAGAAGTATTGATTCTCGATGGATCTAAAAATTTGACCGAAATCGACATCTCCATCAGCGAGTTGAAGAATCTGACCCAGCTAAGTGTAAAAAATTGTTTTTGTCTTCGATGGTGCTCGCATAGATGAAGCATTCCGTTCGGACCATCATATTCAAAAGATTGGATTGGTAACTTAACATCCTTGTGCAAGTTGAATCTATAAGGTACAAATATCACCGAGTTACCAGATTCAATTGGACTCCTAAAGGAATTGAAGGTGCTCCGCTAAGATGGTTGCACATCGATGAGGAGGTTTCCTAATGCCATTAAGGAGTTCAAAAAAGCTTAAAGAATTACAAGCTAATGGTTCTTATGCTTTTGATGGAGAGGTCTTAATAGAATTCATTTGTCTATCCTTTTTAAGAATCTTGGAAATGAGGGGTATTGTAATGCCCCGAAACTTAAGACGCCACAACCCCGTCACGTATGATAGGGATTAAGGGCTGATCACTTGCTCCCGAGCCAAAGGTCTCTCTCTCATGATCTGCCGAGCTGTCTGAAGAGAGTTAAGCGTCGAGGAGTAGCATTTTCCCCAATTTAATCTGCCGAGCTACTTTGCTCTCTATTCTATTTAGGAAGCAGCCGAGGTGATTAGCTCGTACTTAAAGCTAATCCCTCATCGCATCTTAGTCAAAGCACCAAACCAAGAAATCAACTGTTTCCAGAGTATCAAGGTCGAGTTGATAATTGCAGAGGGCCGACCATCCGAAGTCGATTCGACTATGTGCTGCCCTAATCCATCCCCTATCTAGCCTCAGCCATCAGGGCGCCAAGCTACCTATGACAAACAAGCCTGATCAGAGGACTACACCTGCTCAATCCACTACACTGTTAGAATCACAAAGTAAAACATATGTGTAGTCCTTTCTAATAACCGTACTGTCCTTTTTGACAAAGGATATTCTCTACATATGATTTCGCATTTTTCCCTATACATTCTTCTTCTTTTATTTAACGAATAGTGATTCTTTTTGTCACTTTCTGTAACATAGAATTTTCCTTAATAAGGCATTATAAATAATCACATAATGTAACAGCCGCAAAAACAAGATATTTAGAAGAATACACTGAACCTTTTTTCTCTTAAGCTAAGTATCATCCTGCTTTCTCTTGAGCTACTCTCATCTAGCCCATTCAAGTATAAACTAGTGACGAGTAACCTTAGTCCATACTTGTATGTCATATCTAGTGTGATCCAAAGTCGTGTGAGGTGTTGGTATGTCATATCCTACGTCAGTATACGAGAAACCCTGCTCAATCCTCAATTGTCATTTATTCTTGAAGCCATCTGGTAGCTTAGACCCATCCCTTAGTTATGTGTAATGTCGAGTTCGTGTGTTCATTCATAGATCCATATTAATGTGTCCCTAACTTCTATTGATATATGAAGCATATAGAAACCTGTAACTTGTCTAAGATCCATAATATAATAACATGAAACCTACCAATTCATCATTTAACATCCATTGAATTTAAATAAGAATGAAATATCATTTATTCAACTCCATAAAACACAAAAGAACTCTAGATCAATAATTAGAGTTTCGTAGCTCCAATAACAATTAAACTATTAAATCTAGCAACATAAGTCACAAGCAACTCTATAACCACATAAGTCTCATCATAAACCATTACAATGAAAATAAACACAACTTAAGTCCACCCCTATGATTAAACTACAATGCCTTAGCTCCATAATCAAAGTAATAATAATCCATCTGCTCATCATAGTATAGCTAGTCAAATCCATAATCCTCCGCATAAATCTCATCATCTACCTTGTAACCTGTCCTTGCAATTGAAAAGTAATAATCCTCATAGAGTGAGCCAAAGCCCAATATAGGATACCATTTACATGCATATGTAATTCAAGTATCAAACATATACACAAATACTGCTACTAAATGCAATAAGCAATACATTTCATGTTTCATTTAGGCTCATAACTATCATAGTCCCAGCGTTCTAAGACTTGAGGTTATTCACGACCCCTAACATACAATATATATATATATATATACAATATAAGTATTGGTGTTTGAATACTCCCTAACACCCGAGTGCCATAAATCGACCTAGATCTACCTAAGTCCTTTTAGTATGAAACTTCACCAAGGACAGTGATAGGAATCAACCCCCTAAACAAATCATAAGAAGCCGAGCTAGAGGACTCCAAGGGCTTACACAGAAAATACTAGCTCTAAGCTATAGGCGAGATGAGGACTCTTATCCCGACCTGACCTCTTGCCGACCTATCTGTCATATCTTCACTTGTATTCGACATTCTCCTGCCCAGCTGCGAATCCATCCAAAAGGTAACCCAGGAAAGGCTAACCGAGCCGAGCTCTCCAATCAATCACTAACGCTTAACTCCCATACAGCTAACTTCCTACTTAGACTATTTGGCTCCTGACCTGATCTAGATTAGGTTAGCCCCTGACCGCTAGCACTCTTGTTTTCTCCTGCATTGTAACTTACTCCCAAAATTCAACCAAAAAGCGACACATATCTTTTCATACATGTAAAATAACCCTAGCAAGAAAACATATAAACTTCCGCTCTCCTTATATGCACATCATCAACTTATGATACAGAATTATTCACTTTAAGTAACCTTAGTGTTCTCGTTATAATCTAACTCTTATTTATCCCCTTTAGTAAGGAGTAATGGCAAGTGACCTTATAATTCGAATTGATGTGTCGTATCCAGTAGGTTGTAGGTCGAATAGGATCGAGTGGTGAGTCATATCTATTCGGTAGCTGACCGAACTTTGCTAGTCTCTTTTCTATTTTTTCCTTTTGGTTCGTTTGTTGTAGTGCTTCTCTATATGTTCAACCCCGGAGACACATCAGCTTCACTAGTATCAAAGCACGGTTTTGCAAGAGAGTGTATGAAGTTGCAATAAATTTTTTGTTCGCCTTACTGTCTATAGCTGCTGTGTTTCTTGCGTAGCTACTACAGTATGTTAGTATGATAGCAAGTGTGGTTTCATTATTACTCTGTTTTTCATCACAAAAATAGAGCAAGTTTATTTCTATTTTATTTAATGACTATTGGGTATTAAAGATTGTTGGTAGTTTATTAATCTGTTCAAAAGTATTACATTATGTCAGATTTAGGTGTTCAAGAAGTTATTGGTAACCAAAGCAGTAGTGCTTAACCTGGTCGTAGCCATAATGGTAGTAATATCCCAAGGTCTGTTGACGACAAACTTGACAGGCTTACAAACCTTGTTGAGAGCTTAGCTACCGCGATACAATTTAATAAGCAACAACCCCCATATGTACTGCAACAAAACCCATAGGATGACGCCTTTGAGAAATCCTATGGCTAAGGCAATCGAATTAACCACCCAGTTTAACCCTCTATAACTAGAGGAGCTGCTAAACGAAGACTGGAGTTAGAGGAGATTGCGGAGGACGATGAGGAGTTGGATGTTGAAAGGTTTGGTGAGGAAGCGAAATTTGATTATTACCAAGCATAGGGACGAAGGCGTCGAGTCCTTCGAGGGCTAGACAATATCAAAGTTCAAATCCCACCCTTTAATGGAAGTGGAGATGCTGATGAATACTTGGAGTGGGAAGAAAAGATCGAGAAAGTATTTGACTGTTATGGGTATATTGATGCTGTTAAGGTCCGACTTGCTACATTGGAATTTATTAGGTATGCGATAATGTGGTGGAAGAATTTGAATGTAGCACAACCTAGGGATGGAATACGAGGTGTTAAGACCTAGGATGAGATGAAAAGGTTATTAAGAGGTAGATTTATGCCCGAGACGTACTTGCAAGATATGTTTACATTTGCAAGAGCTTCGCTAAGGAAACAAATCTGGTGATTACTATGTCAGAGAGCTCCAGATGTTAATGATCAAAGCTGACATGGAAGAACCAAAAGCTCATATAGTATCAAGGTTCATTTTTGGACTCAAGTGTGAGATTTGCAATATCGTGAAAGTACAGAGGTTTTATACCTTAGAAGAGGCGATCAAGATTACACAGAGGGTTAAAAAGCAGAGGAGGAGTGTTTCGATCCAAACTGGACAAACATTCTCCCAAGCTCTAGTATCGCGTTGACCTGTTTAAGTCAACCCGAGGAGGCCATACCGACCCAAGGACAGGAGTGACAAACCTGATGACAGTAGGGTTAGCCAATAGGGTCAAGCCAATCAGCCGAGCCAATTTGATGACAAGCTGACCCCAAGGACATATTAAAAGAGATAAACCTCTGGGCAAAAGACTAGCAAGGTGAAATACTTCAAGTGCTTAGGTTTTAGATACACAGTTGCTGAGTGTCCGAACCGACACGTTATGGTGCTCCGAGAAGATGTCGTGGATAGCACTAACGAGAGTGAACCCGAGGAAGATGTTAAGAAGCCCGAGGTTACAAAGGAGGAGGAGAACTGTGTCTATGCCAACCTAGGAGAAGTGATGACCCTAGTCTTGAGACGAGTATTGAGTTCCTTGCCAAACTTGGATGAAGACTAGAGAGAGAATTTGTTTTATACCAAATGTACCGCCAAGGGCTAACAGTGCACATCATCGTAAATAGAGGAAGTTGTACTAATGTCGTTGAACAGTCCTTTGTGCAAAGGTTGGGTTTGCCGACCTCAAAGCATCCCTGACCCTATAAGCTACATTGCCTTCATAATAAAGGTGCTTTGCACATAACTGAACAAGTGATCATATCATTCAGTGTTGGGAATGTACACAGGGACGAAGTAGTGCGCGATGTCGTCCCTATGGGAGCTTCACACTTGCTGCTTGGACGACCTTAGTTGTTTGACCAATGTGTTACACATGACGGGTATAAGAACATCTATGCCTTTTGGTTAAGGACGGAAGGAGGATAGTGTTGTAACCCCTAACCCCGTCCTAAGTAAATGAAACCCATAATCAACTCACCCGAACCAATAAGAAGAAAGCCATAGTTATGAGTCGTAGAGAGCTCCGATCTGCTGAGAAGGCTGATGAACCGATGTTCTTGTTAGTTAGAAGATTAATGGAGATGAGAGAATTACTAAATATTACAAAAGAAATCCGAAGATTGCTAAATGAGTTTTTCGATCTATTTTCGGAAGAACTGCCTAAAGGACTGCCATCAGTCCAAGGCATAGAGCACTGTATCGATCTACAGCCAAGTGCTGCTTTGTCGAACCGACCTGCATATAGGATGAACCTAGAGCAGGCTACCGAACTGAAGAAGCAAGTGCACGAGATTGTAGAGTGAGGATATGTGAAAGAGAGCATAAGCCCTTGCGCTATACTAGCTCTGCTTGTTCTGAAGAAGAATGGTTCATGGCATATGTGCATCATTAGCCGAGCAATCAATCGAATTACTATCAAGTACAGATACCCAATACCGAGGCTCGATGACATGTTAGATGAGCTTCATGGTGTAAGGATTTTTTCAAAGATAGATCTATGGAGTAGCTACTACCAAATTCGCATGAGGCCGGGTGATGAATGGAAGACTGCCTTTAAGACTAGGTACGGACTTTACGAATGGTTGGTTATGCCATTCAGACTTACAAATGTGCCAAGCACATTCATGAGGTTAATGAGTCATGTGATGCACCCCCTACTTGGAAGAGGTGTGGTCGTGTACTTCGATGACACATTGGTGTATAGTACTGACCTGGACAACCATGTTCAACATCTTCGCGAAGTATTTGACATTTTGCGAGTTGAAAAGTTGTATAAAAATGTAAAGAAATGCATGTTCTGTTAAAAAAAGGTGATGTTCGTAGGGTTTGTAGTGTCAAGGGATGGAATTCAAGCAGATAAGGGGAAGATTCGAGCTGTCCTGGAATGATCGGTGCCAAAGAATGTCACTGAAGTTCGAAGTTTCCATGGCCTAGCTTCTTTTTATAGGCGATTTATTAAGGACTTCAGCACGATAGCTACCCCATTGACCGAGCTAACAAAGAAGAATGAAGGGTTCATGTGGAAGGATCGAGTTGAGTGAAGCTTCAGGAAGATTAAGGAGAAGCTCACCTCAGCACATGTCCTTTCACTACTAGATTTTGACAAGCCCTTCAAATTGGAGTGCCTCATCGGGTGTTGGAATTGGTGCTGCCCTGATGTAAGAATGACGGCTCATCGCTTACCACAGTAAGAAATTGAGTGGACCAGCCCTGAACTATTTTATGTACGAGAAGGATTTGTACTCCCTTTTTCAAGCCCTCACCGTTTGGCAACACCATCTGCTATAACGAGAGTTTGTTATTTACACTAACTACGAATCATTGAAGCATCTTGGGAGTTAGAACAAGCTTTTGAAGAGGTAAGCTAAATGGTTAGAGTTCGTGGAAGTTTTCTTATCAATCATTCAACACAAAAAGGGAAGTGCAAATGTGGTCACCGATGCTCTATCACGACGACAAACCTTGCTGACCACTTTGCAGACAAAACTACTAAGATTCTCACTCATTACAGAGCAGTATGCCAATGACCCCCTCACTTTGGTTCCATTGTTGAACAGTGTCGCGAAGGATTAGTTGTTAGAGGATATTATCTTAAGGATAGCTATCTGTTAAAGGATCGTAGGCTATGTATTCCAAACTGCTCTACACATGAGATGTTGGTCAAGGAAGCTCATAGCGAAGGACTTTTAGGCCACTTTGGGAAAGTCAAGACAGCTAATCTATTGAAAGAGAACTTTTATTAGCCAGGTTTGGCCAAGGATATCCATAAGATAGTCGGTAGTTGTGAAGTTTGTAAGCATGCTAAAGGGAAGAGAGAACCCCATGGAGAGTATATGCCTTTAACAACACCTACCTTACCATAGGTCAACCTCAGCATAGACTTTGTCCTAGGGTTACCTCAGACATCGAGAGGAAAAGATTCTATTTTTGTTATAGCGGACCGTTTCAACAAGATAGCCCACTTCATTCCATGCTATTAGACTAATGATGCTTTATATATTGCTGATTTGTTTTTGTAGAAGATTGTCTGACTACATAGGGTACGGAAGATTATTGTCTCAAATCGGGACACAAAATTTTTGAACTATTTTCAGAAGACTCTTTGGAGAAGACTTAAGACTAAACTAGTATTCAGCTCAAGTAGCTACACTCAGATTAATAGCTAGACTGAAGTGGTGAGCAAGACGCTAGGCAATCTACTCAGAGCTATTGTAGAGAAGAACCTGAGGGATTGGGATCTATGTCTTATGATTGTAGAATTCGCATACAATCGAACTGTCCATAACACCATTAGGAAGACCCCATTTGAAGTAGTTTATGGCTTCAACCCTACCATCCCCCCTGATATGATCGGCACCCCAATAACTGCTGAAGAAAGTCAATCCAAAGTAGACTGAACCTAAGAATTATATGAGGTATACCAGTCTGTAACGAGGAAGATCGCCAAGTTCAATCAAAGACAATAAGAGATTGGCAGCTAAGGCCGCCAAACTATTTCCTTCCAACCAGGAGACTTAGTATGGGTTCACCTCAGCTGAGAGTGATTCCCATACTTAAGATAAAACAAACTATCTCCTTGAGCTGATGACTCATTCAAGGTCCTAAAGAAGATCAACTGCAACGCTTACCAAATCGAGTTACTTGATGACTATTGTGTCTCTTCTACCTTTAATGTGTCTAATCTGATTTCACACCACCAGCCTAAGAAAACCCTATGAGCGCTCTAGAAAAACGAGCAGAAACTACTTTAGATTTAAGGACAAGTCTTTTTGATCCCTAGGTAAATGATAGGAATCAACCACCTGGATCGATCACAAGAAGCCGAGCTAGAGTACTCTAAGGGCTCGTATACAAAATACAAGCTCTAAACCATAGCTAAGATGGTGAATCCTATCCTGACTCAACCTCCTACCGACCTGTCTGTCATATCTTCACTTGTATTTAACATACTCCTACCTAGCTACGAAGCCATCCAGAAGGTAACCTAGGAAAGGCTAGTCGAGCTGAGTTCTCCAATCGATCACTGGCGCTTAACTCCCATACAACTAACTTCCCACCTAGACCGTTTGGCCCTCGACTTAATCTAGATCAAGTCAGCCCCTAATCGCTAGTACTCTTGTTTTCGCATGCATTGCAACTTACTCCTGATGTCTAGCCAACAAGCGATATATGTCTTTTGACACAATGCTTTAGAATGATTCTTCCTTTTCATATATGTAAAATAACCCTAGTAGGCAAGTATATAAACCCTCGCTCTCCTTGTACGCACATCATCTGCTTCTAATACAGAATTATTCACTTTAAGTAATCTTAGTGTTCTCGTTATCATCCAACTCTTATCTATTCCCTCTAGTAAGGAATAGTGGCGAGTAACCCTACAATTCCAATCGGTGTGTTATATCCGACGGGTTGTAAGCCGAGTAGGATCAAATGGTGAGTCATATCTATTCGGTAGCTCTCCGGACTTTGCTAATCTCTTTTCTATTTTTTCCCTTCGGTTCATTCGTTGTGCTGCTCCTCTGTGTATTCAACCTTGGAGATGCATCAAACAGCATCACATAAATATCACCATGTGCCTCACCAACACCAGTGGACCTGACCAATGAATGGTCAAAGCCAAGCATAACCAACAACACAATTAAGTGCAAGTTTCAATTAATCCAGTTTATATTCATTAATCTAACACAAACATTCAACAAATACGTATCCCGTACCTAAAGTTCCAAGCCCAAGTTGATCCAACACCACGTGTTCTCTAGTATCTATCCAAGATATAAAAGCTAGCTTAAAATTTAATAGTTTCATGACTCGGTACTTCTTCCTCCTTAACTCCATACTCTAAGCTTCCAAACTGTATTCCACATATCTTCCCAATATCCTCCTAACATAAACACACGCGACATTGACATTCACACAAGTCCTAGCATGTTGTCCCATACACATACCCACAGTACATATCACGACTCTAATCTACGCATACACACACATATTACTCGAAACCACAACTTTTACACATATACATACATAGAAATTTCATGACATACACAGAAATTTCATGACATACACATACCCATACAGGACATGATATATGTATACTATACATCTCAACGCTACTTTGCAACACCATCAAGATATAATTACATTATAATCACATCATCACTACCACCATACTAACAATAACAACACTTCCATTCCAAAACTTAAAGGAACTCTAAAAGCATAAATGGAAAAAAGTAGAATGAGGATAAAAGGATAACTTACTTGATTATGGAGGAAAGATTAATTCTTGCTAGATTTCTCTTTTAAGAACATGAATCTTGATTCGAGAATTTGGGTTAAGATGAGTTTAGCAAATTCTCTAGAAAGTATCGTAAGTTTCTATGAGAGGGAGTTATGGTAACTATAATGTACGTTTAGATGATTTAGTGGGGAGTAAACTTTTTCCTAGACTAAAATTGGTGCAAACCGTGACCAAGAACAGATAAGGCCGGTCAATGGGTGGGTTCGAGCTTGTAGAAAGCTCGAAAAGGATCAATGGGGAAAGTGTGAAGAGAGTAACAATGATGAATGAAACAGTAAGCAAAAACCCATAAATAGCTTTAGAGGAGATAACGCACTAATGGAACTTCTGAGGACTCACAGTACAATTCGATATGATGCACGAATTGGTTCAGTGAGGTTACTCACCACCTAACCTTACTTAAGAAAAAGGATAAGAGTGATGCTAAGAGTAAATAACAGTATTTATGCAAGGAAGAAAGTACTCAAAAAGTTTATTGAAGATAAATCTAATTTGTTACAACAATAAGCACAGGGGTATTTATACCCACAAACTAAGGCAACTTGCTCAAAAAGGAAAAGACAAAAAAGATATTTCATAAAGGGGTAATGTACATGTTACAAAGGGGCAAAAATGAATATATAAGGAAAATAATCATTAGTACTACAGATTCTACATGTAATATTGTACACGTGGTGATGCAACATTGGTGGGGTCATTAAGAGATGTGGAAAAAAAAGTGGAACAAATGGGCTTGTCCAAGCAAGGATAGCTTGATCAGTCCGGATTCTCTCTCTCAGCTTCTCAACATAGATGATGCCGAGTGATTGGTTAGCTTGGCAATAGAGAGTAATCGTCAACTTGACATGCCACAGAATAAGGGGTAGTCATATGGCATGGCATTAGAGGTGACTCAAAAAGTAAGTATTCAGCCTCGGCCGGGGTTAGTTGGAACATAAGGATTTGTCATGCCAGCCCCTCTAGTCCTCGAACTCGGCTACGGGTCAAAGGTTTCATAGCTTGATTCCTATCATTCCTTCCGGGTTGTTTTGGATTTTGGATCGAATCCAAATAGTGTTCACTTAGTCCTCCGTCAAGGTGATATGAAATGAGGTTGACAGTGTTGAAGGTGTCAAAAACCCCATAGTCCTCAGGTAGTTCCAACATGTAGGTGTTCTTACTAATTTTCTAAAGGATTCTGAAAGGTCCTTTTGCCCTTATAGATAACTTTTTCTTCCTTTTGTTCAGGAACTGCTCCTTGTTGAGGTATAGCCATACTAAGTCTCCTGGTTGAAATTGTTTAACCTACTAACCCTTGGTCTTTTCACGCATTCTTTAGGCAGCTTGGTTGATGTGTCGAGTAACCTTATCATAGATGTGCTGAAGAGATTGTGCTCTAGTCGAGACGTTAGGGTCCTCTAACATAGGTGCAGGTATAGAGGCGTGGTCAAGGGGCAACTCAGAATTAAATCCATAGACCACTTCGAAGGAGGTCTGTTTAGTGGTGTCATGTACAGTTCGATTATAAGCAAACTCGACCATCGGTAGGCAAATGTCCCAATTAGCCAAATTCTTACCTATTGTAGCTCGGAGCAATAAACCCAAAGTACAATTAACCATCTCTGTTTAGCCTTCAGTTTGGGGTTGACATGAGGTGTTGAAGAGTAATTTGGTTCTCAACCGACGCTACAGGGTTCTCTAGAAATGGCTCAAGAACTTCGGGTCTTTGTTAGAGACTACTTTTCTCGGCACACCGTGTATCTGCACAACCTCCTGTAAGAAAAGAGAAATAATAGCCGAAGCGTCGTTAGTTTTGGTATAAGACATGAAGTCTGCCATCTTACTGAATCGATCCACGACAACTATTATAGAATATTTTCCCTAGGCAGTTCTCAGTAATCTGAGAACAAAGTCCATGCTTAGTTCAGTCCACGCTTAGTTCAGTCCACGGCCTCATCAAAATAGGTAAGGACATTACTTTCCCTTATTCAGCTCAGCACTTGGTCTTTTTGCACATAGCACAGCTTTCGACCACTCAGTGTGCATCTCTTCGCATTCTTGACCAAAAGAATCGGCCATTCAATAGTTTATAAGGCCTCCTCTCTCCAAAGTGTCAAAAGAGTCCACCGCTGTAGGCTTCTCTGATTAATAATTCTTATAGGGAATAAGTTGGCATGCACAATTTCCCCCCTTAGAACAAATAGCCATCCTTCACATAATACTCATCCACTATCATCCCATCTACGCATCGCAAAACTATTGGTCTAAAGTGTAGATCCTCGGAGTACTGTTCTTTGATATTAGCAAAACCAAACAGTCTGGTCTGTCTGTAGTTTTGACAAGAATGCATGCCTCCTCGAAAGAGCATGTACAACTATGTTTCTCTTTCCTTGCTTGTATTTGATCACAAAATTGAATCCCTTAAGGAATTCAACCCATCTCACTTGTCACTTAGATAGTTTAGTTTAACTTCGGAGGTACCACAGTTACTCATGGTTAGTATATATGACAAATTCTCTTAGCAGCAAATAGTACTGCCACACTTACAATGCTCAGATTAGTGTAAAGAGCTCTTTGTCATACACTGAGTAATTTAACTGGGGTCCTCAAAGCTTCTCACTATGGAAGGTAATTGGTTGGCCTTCCTGCATCAAGACAGCACCTATTCTAATGCCTAACGCGTCGTACTTTAGCTCAAAAATTTTATTGAAGTCGGGGAGCACTAACACTTGGGCGGAGGTTAACTTCTTCTTTATCTTAGCAAAACCCCTCTCTTCCCTTTCTCCCTATCGAAAGTCGGTGTTTTTCTTCATTAATTTAGTAAGTAGTGCAACGAGGGTACTGAAGTTCCTGATGAACCTTCGGTAAAACGAAACCAGTCCATGGAAACTTTTCTCGTCGGCACAAGTAGTAGGGGTCAGTCATTCAACAATTGCTCGGATCTTCTCATTATCGACTTGCAAGCCTCCTCCACTGACTACATAAGCTAAGAATACCACTTGCTCTTGGTAAAAGCAACATTTCTTTAGGTTGCCGAATAATCTCTCGGCATAGAGAATATCCAAGACTGCTCTGATATGTTTACAGTAACTCGGCATGTCGGCATTGTAGATTAGGATGTTGTCGAAGTACACTACGATACACTTCCTGATAAGATGTCTCAGCATATGGTTCATAAGCCTTATGAAGATACTCAGATCATTCGAAAAAGTCGAAGGGCATGTAGTATTGCTGATAGTGATCGGCAGTAGTATTTGCCGAGTGATGTATAATGCTCCATTCTCACTCAACCAGTGCAACTTGTACTACTTCGGATGTGCAATAGTAGGCAACCTCAGTTTTAAGACGAGGTCAGCTGACGCCACATTAATGCAGCTCCTACTATCCACAATGAGGGCGCACATCTGTTCATTCACCTGGAAAGTGATATAAAATAAGTTCTCTCTCTGCTTCTCCTCTCGTGAGGGTTTCACGCTCATAATGCGTTGGACAACCATGAGTAGCTGGTCCAAGTCCTCGGCATACACATCTTCCTCAATCAACTCTTTCCCGGCATTCTTATTCTCGATAGGAACCTCCTCCTCCTTGGGTTCCTCATCCATACTCTTTACGTCTAACTTCAAGACGTCTCCCTTAATGACCATTGTCCTTCAGTTCGGGCACTAAGTAGCCGTATGCTTGAACCCCTGGCACTTGAAGCATTTGATCTGGCTGGTCTTCCTACCAGACCCTTACCCCTTCTCATACATTTGAGCAGGCACTGCATCTTCAAGTTGGCTTTTCTGCTCGACTTTGACAGCTATCCTTCTACTCGGCTCGGTACTCAGCAAAGTCCGATAACTTACCTATTCGAGTCAATTAGTCGGCACTCTAGTTACTACTTGGCTTCTTCTTTGCCTCTTTACCTGCTGGGTAATCTTAACAGCTTCATCCATCGTGTCAAATCGTTAGAGCTCCACAATATCTCGAATGTCTCCTCTTAACCCAGTAACAAATCTTGAGACTGTTTGGGCTGGTGGTTCCTCCACTTCGCATCATATCATAACCATTTGGAATTCCTAAACATATTCATTAACAATTCGGCCTACTTATCTCAGCTCTTGAAGTCGAGTGAAAATATTTTGGAGATATGTTTCCGGCACGAATCTGTTTCTGAGCACTCTCTTCATCTCGGGCTAAGTATTAATCTCTCGGTACCCCTCTCTTCTTCTCGTCGGCGGCATATTCAGAGAATTCAACAACAACAGTCCTCACTTTCTCATAATCCTTGTACTGATAATAATCAAACACACATTCTACCTTCTCTTCCCAATTCAGATACTCGTCAGCATTCCTAGATCCATTAAAACTTGAAATCCGAAGCTTCACATGGTCGAATGCCCTGGGGACTCGTACATGCTCCTCTTCAAAATACTCTTCTTCCTACTCATCAAGCTCTTCCAGGTCTATCCTTCACCTTACTCGTCCGCTAACTCCTCTACCTCGAAATGGTTAAGCTGGGTTCTGACGTCTAACAGATTAAGCAACTTATGGAGTATTTTGCATGGCCTCAGTAAGTCAGTAAGATAGTGCATGGACAGCTCGGGTTAGATCTATCAAGAGGTTAGTTACCTCATCAAGCCTCTCCTTAGTGCTTTTGAAAGTTCCCTAGGATTGTCGTCCATAGTGGACAACTCCACTGTCATCACCAGTACCAACATTCATGTTTAGGTCTATCATTTTCCTCACAGGTTCAAAATTCAAACAAACACTTCAAAAAGTAAACAGCTAATAACACAGCAGTCAAGTAAACACAGTAACTTGCTTTGTATCACATACGCAAAACAGAACTCAAGAAGAACTAATTATAGCTCTCACAAAACCCCCACTTTAATACTAAGATGGTATGAACCGTAACCAAGAACAAACAAGACTGGTCGCTGGATGGGTTCAAGCTTATAAAAAGCTCGAAAAAAGATCAATGGGGAAAGTGCGAAGAGAGTGACAATGATGAATGAAATAGTAAGCAAAAACCCAAGAATAACTTCAAAAGATATAACACACCAATGAAACTTCTGAAGACTTACGATACAATTCAATATGACACACGAATTGGTTCAGTGAGGTTACTCACCACCTAACCTTACTTAAAGGAAATGATAAAAGCGATGTCAAGAATAGATAACAGTGTTTACACAAGCAAGAAAGTACTCAAAAAGTGTATTGATGATAAATTTGTTATGTTACAACAACAAGCATAGGGGTATTTATACCCGCAAACTAAGGCAACTTGCCTAAAAAGAAAAAGACAAAAACGACATTTCCTAAAGCGGCAATGTACATGTTACAAAGGGGTAAAAATGAATATACAAAAAAAATAATCATTGGTGCTACAGATCCTACATATGATACTGTACACATAGCAATACGGCATTGGTGGGGTTATTAGGAGATGCAAACAAAAAAGTACGGATAGATGGGCTTATCCAAGCAGGGATGACTTAATTAGTCTAGATTCTCTCTTTCGGCTTCTCATCAAAGATTATGCCAAGTGATTGGTCGACTCGGGAATAAAGAGTAATCATTAACTCAGCATACTACAAAATAAAGGGTGGTCATGTAGCACGGCATTAGAGGTGACTTGGAAAGTAAGTATTCAACTTTGGCAAAGATTAGTTAAAACATAAGGATTCGTCGTGATAGCTCCTCTAATCCTCAAGCTCGGCTACCGGTCAAGGGTCCTATAGCTTGATTCCCATAAAAAATACCCCTAGCATTAATGTGTAAACACAAGCCATGCCGATATTTAGATCTTTTCCTATGACCGTTTTGCCCCTGATGCTTAATACTTAATTACATGACATACCAAAGGTTAGATATAAAAATTACTTATTTCCTTTCATTTGCTTAAATTAATTTATTTGTTACTTTTATTTTTAACTTGGATTTTACAATTTTCCCCCCTCAACAAAACTTTCATCCTTGAACGTTTACATACTTGAGTCCTCAAATAGTTTTGGATATTTGCTCCCGATCACCTCCTTAAGCTCTCAGATTGCTTCTCTTTCCAACTGGTTAAGCTACTGAACTTTGACATAAGAAATAGTCCTTCTCCTTAGTTGTTGTACTTTAGTATTGACTATCCTTACCAGTCGTTCCACCATCGTCATGTCCAGCTGCAACTTTAGTGACTCTAAATCTACTACTTACACATGCAATTCTTTCGCGTAATACAGACCGAGTTTCTTATATTTTCTCAACATAGACACATGGAAAAAATTGTGCACACCCTCCAACCGTGGTGGAAGCTCCAACTTATAGGCTACCTTGCCAATCTTTGTTATGATTTTGTAAGGGCTTATAGACCTCGGTTTCAACTTACCCCTCATGCCGAATCTGACTACACCCTTGGCTAGGAAAACTCTTAGTAGTACCTCCTTACCCACTTCAAACTCTAGGGGGTAACGCTGTCTATCAACATAACTCTTTTGCCTACTTTAGGCAGTTTGCATTCTCTAACGAATCAACCTAATCTTATCCATTGCTTCTTGCACCAAGTTCAGTTTCGCTAACTGTCTCTTACCTACTTTGTCCCAATGAAAAGGCGATCTGCACTTCCGACTGTAAAGTGCTTCTAACGGAACCATTTAGATGGTAGCTCGATAGCTATTATTATAAGCAAACACCATGAAAGCTAAATGCTCATACCAATGTTTGCCAAAGTCAAGCATGTACGCTCTCAACAAATCTTCTAGAATCTGAATAGTACAATCTAACTAACCATCTATCTGTGGATGGAAAGCAATCCTAAACTGTAGTTTGGTACCCAAAGCCTTCTAGAAGCCTCTCCAGAAGTGACTAACAAACTAAATGTCCTTATCAGATATGATAGACACCGATACCCCATGCAATCTCACTACTTCTTGAATGTACAAATTGGCAAGCTTTCCCAATTAATACTTAATGTTTATGGGGATGAAATGTACAAACTTGGTCAACCTATCTACTATCACCCATACAGTATTATGTTTCGCCAAGGTTCTTGGTAAGGTAGTGACGAAGTCTATGGTCACATGCTCTTACTTCCATTCTGGTATTGGTAAAGGTTGTAACTCACCAGCCTACCTCTAATGCTCGATTCTAATTAACTGGTAAGTCTGACATCTGGACACATATTTTTCTATTTCTCTCTTCATATTGTTCCACCAATAATGATCTTTCAAGTCTTTATACATTTTCGTGCCCTTCGGATGAATAGAACAGGCAGAATAGTGCACTTCTTTCAAAATCTCATTTCTTGACCTTGGTTGCGCTAGTACATATAATCTGCCTTTAAACTTCACAACTCCTTTAGCATCTATTGTAAAGTTTAGAGCTTTCCCTACTCCTATCTTGTCTTTGATCTCTTAAATCCCTTAATCTTCTAACTATGCAGCTTTAATTTGATCTATCAAGGTAGGCTGTATCCTCAAACTTGCCAATCTGGCTCCAACCGCTCTAGTCAACACCTCTAACTCAAGTTGGCGCATTTGCTCGAGTAATGGCCTCTAAGTAGTGATCAAGCTGGATAGATTTCCCTGTCTTTTCCTACTTAAGGCATCAGCTACTACATTGGCTTTACCTAAGTGGTACTGAATATCTAAATCATAGTCCTTGATCAACTCTAGCCAATGCCTTTACCTCATATTTAAGTCTTTTTGAGTGAAGAAATACTTGAGGCTCTTGTGATCTGTATACACCTTGCACCTCTCTCCCACTAGGTAGTGTCTCCAATGTTTTAATGCATGTACCACAACTACCAATTCTAGGTCATGAATTGGGTAATTTTTCTCATATGGCTTAAATTCATGAGACGCATATGCTATCACTTTACCATTTTGCATAAGAACACACCCTAACCCCTATATTGAGGCATCACTATAAATAACAAACTCTACCCCTCTATGGGTTAAGGTTAGTATCGGGGCTGTCACTAATTGATAGGAATCAACCCCCTAGACTGATCACAAGAAGCCGAGCTAGAGGATTCCAAGGGCTTGCACGAAAAATACTAACTTTAAACCATAACCGAGACGGGGACTCCTATCCTGATCTGACCTCTTACCAACCTGTCTGTCAAATCCTCACCTGTATCCGACATACTCCTTCCCGACTGTAAAGTCATCCAAAAGGTAAACCAGGAAAGGCTAGTCGAGCTGAGCTCTCCAACCGATCACTAAGGTTTGACTCCCATATAGCTAACTTCTTACTTAAACTGTTTGGCCCCTGACCTAATCCAGATCAGGTCGGTCCTTAACCACTAGCATTTTGTTTTCGCCTGCATTGCAAAATAATGATTCTTTCTTTTTCGTACTGAATATTCTTTATCCTTTTTGGTTAAACAATTAATGGAGATGAGGGAATTGTAAGAAGTCCCGAAAGAAATCCAATGCTTGCAAGATGAGTTTTCTGACTTGTTTCCAAAAGAACTGCCTAGACGACTGCTACTAGTCCGAGGCATTAAGCACTGTATTGATCTGCAACCGGGTGCCACCCTACCTAACCAACCTGCATATAGGATCAACCTTGAACAGGTTGCTGAATTGAAAAGACAGATGGACGAACTCGTTGAGTGAAGATATGTGAAGGAGAGCATGAGCCCTGTATTGTACCAACTTTGTTCATTCTGAAAATGGATGGTTCATGGCACATGTGCATCAACAATTGAGTAATTGACCAGATTACTATCAAATACAGATATCCAATACTGAAGCTTGATGATATGTTGGACGAACTTCATGGTGTAAAGATATTTTCGAAGATTAATCTATGGAGTGGCTACCACCAAATTCGCATGACATCGGGTGATGAATGGAAGACTGCCTTTAAGACTAGGCATGAACTCTACGAATGGTTGGGTATGTCATTTGGACTAACTAATGCACCAAGTACATTTATGAAATTAATGAATCATATAATGTACCCTCTTCTTGGAAGATACGTTATCGTATACTTCAATGACATATTGGTATATAGTGCCAACCTAAACAATTACGTTCAACATCTTCGTAAAGTATTTGACATTTTACGAGTGGAGAAGTTGTATGGGAATGTAAAGAAATGCATGTTCTACCAGAAAGAGGTGATATTTCTAGGGTTTGTGGTGTCAAGGGAAGAAATTCGAGTAGATGAGGAGAAGATCTAAGCTATTTTGGAATGGCCAACGCCGAAGAGTGTCATTGAAGTCCAAAGTTTCCATGGCCTAGCTTCTTTCTATAAGCGATTTATTAAGGACTTCAGCATAATAGCTAACCCCATTAACCGAGCTGACAAAGAAGAATGAAGGGTTTAGGTAGAACGTTCGAGCTAAGTGAAGCTTCAAGGAGATCAAGGAGATCAAGGAGAAGCTTACCTTGGCCTTTATTCTTTCACTACTAGATTTTGACAAGCCCTTCGAACTAGAGTGCAATGCATCGGGAGTTAGAATTGGTGCTGTCATGATGCAAGAACGACTGCCTATCACTTACCATAGTGAGAAACTGAGTGGCCTAGCCCTGAACTATTCTGTATATGAAAAGGAGTTGTACTCTTTTTATCAAGCCCTTATTGTTTGGTAACATTATTTGCTGCCACGAGAGTTTGTTATATACATTAATCATGAATCATTAAAGCATCTTAAGAGTCAGAACAAGCTCTTGAAGAGGCAAGCCAAGTGGTTGGAGTTCATAGAAGGTTTCTCGTATGTCATTCGACATAAGAAGAGAAGTATAAATGTGGTCGCCAATGCTTTGTTATGACGGCAAACCTTGTTGACCACTTTGCAAACAAAATTATTGGGATTTTCACTCATTAACGAGCAGTATGCTCATGATCCTCATTTCGGCCCCATCATAGGACAATACGGGGATGGAATTGCTGTTAAAGGATATTGTCTTAAGGACGGCTACCTATTTAAGGATTGGAGGCTGTGCATGCCAAACTGCTCTACGTGTGAGCTATTGGTTAAGAAAGCTCATAACGGAGGATTATCTGGACATTTCAAGGAGACCAAGACAACCAATCTGTTGAGAGAAAACTTTTATTAGCCTGGTTTGGCTAAAGATGTCTATAAGGTCATTGGTAGTTGTGAAGTGTGTAAGTGTGCTAAGAGGAAGAGAGAACCCCATGGAGAGTACATGCCTCTACCAACGCCTACCTTATCATGGGCTGACCTCAATATGGACTTTGTCCTAGGGTTACCCTAGACATCCAAAGAAAAAGATTCTATCTTTGTTGTAGTGACTGCTTCAACAAGATGGCATACTTCATTCCGTGTTATCGGACTAACGATACTTTATATATTATTAAACTGTTTTTGCAAGAGATTGCCCGACCATATGGAGTACCAAAGACTATAATCTCAAATCGGGACACAAAATTCTTGAGTTATTTTTTGAAAACTCTTTAGAGAAGTCTTGGAACTAAATTAGTGTTCAGCTCCAGTAGCCACCCTTAGACCGATAACTAGACTAAAGTGGTGAACAGGATGCTAGGCAATCTGTTCAGAGCCGTTGTAGGGAAAAACTTGAGGGATTGGGATCTATGCCTACCAGTCGTGAAGTTTACATATAACCAAACTGTTCACAGCACTACAGGACAGACTCCATTCAAAGTCGTCTACGGCCTTAACCCAACCATCCCCCTAGACATAATCAACACCCTAGCAATTAGTTGCTGAAGAAAGTCAAATTAGAGTAGATCGAGCCCAAGAATTACATGAGCTTCACTAATCTGTAACAAGGAAGATCGCTAAGTTCAATCAAAGACAACAAGAGATTGGCAACTGAGGCCGCTGAACTATTTCCTTCCAACCAGGAGGCTCAGTATGGATTCACCTCAACTGAGAGTGATTTCTGCACTTAAGACAAACTAAACTATCTCTTTAAGCTGATGGCCCATTCAAGGTCCTGAAGAAAATCTATTACAATGCCTAATAAATCGAGTTACTTGATGACTATAGTGCCTCCTCTACCTTTAATATGTCCGATTTGATTCCATACCAACCAACCGAAGAAGACCTCGCAAGCACCTTAGGAGAATGAGCAGAAACCGCTTCAAATTTAAGGACAAATCTTTCAAACCCCTAGGTAGATGATAGAAATCAACCCCCTAAACCATTCACAAAAAGCCAAGTTAAAGGACTCTAAGGGCTCGCACAAAAAATACTAACTTTAAACCATAGCCAAGATAGGGACTCTTATACCAATCTGACCTCCTACTGACTTGTCCGTTAGATCTTCACCTGTATCTGATATGCTCTTACCCAGTTGCGAAGTCATCCAAAAGGTAACCTAGGAAAGGCTAGCCGAGCCGAGCTCTCCAACTGATCACTAAAGCTTGACTCTCATATAGCTAACTTCCCATTCAGACTGTTTAGCCCCTAACCTGATCCAGATCAGGTCAACCCTCGACCACCAACATTTTTTTTCGCCTGCATTGCAACTTACTCTTGACGTCCAGCTAACAAGCCACACGTGTCTTCTAACACAATGTTCTAGAATGATTTTTTCTTTTCCGTATTAAATATTCTTTGTCCTTTTTACCCCTTTTTAGTATGATTCATGTAACCTAATTGTAAAATACCCTTTTGTCCTTTCATACACGTAGAATAACTCTAGTAGGCAAGTATATAAAACACCACTTTCCTTATATGCACAAACATTCAACTTTCAATACATAATTACTCATTTGAGCAGCTTTAGTGTTCTCGTTATCATTCAACTCTTATCTATTACCTTTAGCAAGAAGTAGTGGCAAGTGACCTTTCAATTTAGACCGGTGTGTCATATTTAGCGGGTTGTAAGTCAAGTATGATCGAGTGGTGAGTCATATTCATTCGGTAGTTACCCGAACTTTGCTAGTTTCTTTTCTGTTTCCTTTTGGGTTCATTTGTTGTGGTGCTTCTCCATATATACGACCCTAGAGACACATCACTAATCTATCCTTCAATTGCTGGAAGTTTACTTCACAATTGTCATCCCCTATGAACTTTTTTTGAGTCAATCGAGTTAAAGGCGCTGCAATCTTAGAAAAGACCTCTACAAACTTCCGATAATATCCTGCTAACCCCTGAAAACTTATAACCTCTTACACTGTAGTAGGCTGGGCTACTCAACAATTGCCTACACTGTAGTAGGTCTGGGCCACTCAACAATTGCCTTTATTTTTTCTAGGTCTACAACTATACCATCTTAATTTACTATGTGAACGAGGAAAGCTACTTGCTCAAACCAAAAGTTGCACTTACTAAACTTAGCATAAAGCCTTTCTTCTCTTAACTCCCCTAAGCTACTTGATAAACCGGTATGGACACTTCACGTCAATGGATCATCCACCTTAGGGGTGGAGGTGTAAGTCTCATTTTGATCAGCCTACATAAGGTCACGGTCTGTTACACCTTCAAATTCAGGTTCGATACCAGCAACAATGAATTAGAATACAAGGCTCTCATCATCGGTCTCAAGTTGGCCAAAGAGATTAGCATCAAGCATTTACAAATCTTCTTGAACCCTATGCTAGTCGTCCAACAAGTTCGAGGTGAATACAAAGCTAAAGATGACACAATGGCAAGGTACCTAAAAAAGGTGAAGAGCTTTTTAGTTGAATTCCCTTCATGGAACATCACAAAGATCCCTTGAATCGAGAATTCAATAGCAAATTGGCTATCCAAACTTGCCTCCACTTAGATACAGAAGCATGAGGTGAAGGATTAGAAAATCTTTAGAGTACTTACCGGAAAAAAGTATAACTCGGAGCTCGGCTGAAGTTTTTACTACAATATCATTGATTAAAGTTTTTAGTTGTGTAAATATACAATTTCAATATTTCCACCTAACTCTATTATTTTGTCTAACTTAACCTACTATACATGGGAATCACAATTAAATTATAACATAATAATATGCTACAATAAAACTTACGAAAAGTAAAGAGATCTAAACTCATATAATATTTACTAAATTACATATTATTACTTATACAATGAAATAATATTTCCCAACCATCACAATAAACAATTTAAAGCATATTTATACCATACTTGGGTCATAATAGGAAAATGGGCAAACTGTAATAGGCATTTAGTTAAATGAGAAACCTAACTTTTTAGAATACTTATAAGTCGTTTTATCTTTTAAGTACTCAATTTTCAAGTACGGAAAACCTCAAAGGCTTGGAGAATGAGCAATAATTCAGGTGAGGGAGTTCTAATGGCCTGCTATCTATTTGTGCATGTTATTTGTGTGATGTTTTGCTGGTTGTTATTGCTTGTATGTCCAAATGATTACTTTGCTTGTTTACTATCATCCATGTGATCACCTTTTTAAACTGGTAAATATATTCGTCGTATGTCTATGATTCAACTGATATATTGATGGAGAGTGTTAGCCTTACAAAATTTAGAGAAAAATATTTTTGGAAAATGTTTTTCCAACCTTAAACATAATTTTGTATGATTTCTATAAGGACCCGTAATGCCCATAAATAATATTTTTATCGTTAAGACAAAGCTAGTATGAGATCTCCAATAGATAGTGAGAGGACTCGCTTTATTAGGCCCATAAGGTCTTGGATGGATTTTGATTGCGAGAAGACCCGCATATTTGTGCCCGTGGGGCCTTGAATATATGTTGATAGCAAAAGGACTTACTTAGTTGTGCCTGAAGACCCTTAGATAGTGGATGGCTCTAGTTGGAGTCCACCTATTTGAATTGGTATTTCTTTCTTGACTATGATAATTGTCAAGTGTTGCTTGGAGGGGTGATGCTCTTCGGTAGCCTCATGCAGATAAAGTGAGGTGCCATGTACAGATAAGTATAGGAGATAATCGAAGTATAGACAATATAATTCTACACCTTTCATAGTTCTAAACTCCTATAGATATTGTATTTGCATTCATTTTGTATGTAGATAGCTTATATTTGTGCTAATAATGTTTGATAACTTACTTAAATAGTAGTGGTAAGAAACAAACCTACTAAGCTGTGGTTTGCCCATTCCCTTATAGTTTCTTTTGCAAGTTCATTTATATTGAGATTGAGATAAATCTCGAATGCCGAGTGCAAAGTGAAAATAAGTATGTTAATGTTAGAATTAGTTGCAACTTTTATAGGTGATATTAAAACATCCTTTGTAGGAAATGTTTGTATGTTAAATATTAATATAATTTAATATTTTTTATAATTTTATAAAGTTGATATACCTTGTCTTATTATTTGATAGAAAATACCGATTCTCTACGGTTCTAAGGAACTGTAAGATAACGGATATTTATAGATATTTATATTTTACAATAAATTAATTAATTAAAAATCAGAAACCTTAATGATTAATCATTTAGAGTCTTGCAATCTCTGGCTTGCAAGATGGTTTTTGTATCATGGGTGCACATATAATATGAAAATTTTAGATAATTTTACTAGACCCCTCATAAAGTACTAATAACGGGTAACCGTGGGAGTTAAATTTTTGCCTACAAAAACATATCGAAATAATGAGGTAAAAGAAAAACTAGGCAAAAACAAAAGAAACAACTACTACCATTCTCTAACTCTGCCGTAACCGACATAGATAAGGAAGATCCCCCATTTTACAAAAAGAAATGTCAGACGAAGCATCTCTACATTAGCATAACAGACGAAAGCATTCGTAAAAGGAACAAACCTATATCTGTAGCCCACTTCTTCACTACAGGTTTCTTCATGCTGGGGAAGAGCTCGGAGATCGGATATCGGATATCGGAAGTATCTCTCTATGGTCTCCGCGGCATTTATCTCCACGCCATGTTTGAGGGACATGAAAGCTTAAATCTCTTCTGCGGCCTCAGCATCACTTAGGCTAAGCCCCTCTTAAGCCCTAGTCTAAACCAACTTGGTCCACCACATCCAAAAATCTACCTCCTTCGACAATTTAACCACCATAAGGCCGCATAATAGTTTCTTTCCAAGATGGTATTGGAGGTACGGCCATCCCCTAATACTTTTCCACATGTAGAAGTGGTTGAAAAGTTGGGGAGTGGCCCTTATCACTAAATACTCTCAAAATGCTTGGAATGCTTCAACATCCTTTACCCACTAGGAGGGACCTATGTTGAACTGCATTGGTAGAAGTTGAAGAGTTCCTTCTCGAAGCTACTTGGAGGGAGGCGTTGCCCAAACTCTAGGCACTTCTCAAACACTGCAAAACGCCTACCTAATAGAAAAGCTACCCACTCATCCCTATCCAGCAACCATACTTACTACCTAAGGATCGCCTCAATAATGAACTTACCCAAGATCCAATTTGAGGTAGAAGGTTTACTCTTACTTATGCAGCCGCTAGGGCCCTTTGCCGTCCTAGGCACCTCAAACAAATCCCTGGGAAGAGGCTGGAGGGCATATGTATACACATCTCTAAGGATGACATTGATGAGTCTAGCCTTGTCTAACGCCTCTATTGTTATCCTAGTAGAGTCGTCAAGTTATGCCAACAATGAGACCTCATCCTCTCTTGCTTGGGGGAAATCACTCCTTGTACACTCGAAGTCGAAGATGTACTGTGACGAAGCTGAACTAGTCTCACCTGTGTTGCTTGACATGGTTGCGAAGTGTGTGGAAGAATGAAGTTTGACAAGTTTTCGTAGAAAATTTTGACGCTAGAGAGAGAATTTTGGAGCTTTAGAACAATTAAAATCATGGAAAAGTGATCTCTCATTGTAGCCGTGTTATTTATAAGCCAAGCACTTAGGAAACCGTATAGGTGGTTATAGGGATTTGTAGAAGCACAAATCCCTTGGAATGCTGTAGAGTAAACACATGAGGTTAGGTTTGATCAGACGATCACCTTTAAAAGGCAAAACTCTTAAAGTTGTATGCTAGCTTGCAAGGACAGGATACTTATCACTTTACATTAACACTGAAAACAGGCATGGTAAGGCTAAAATTTGAAACGTTTCTTCCATGAGAAGCTTCCCCGAAGTCTCTCCAACTTCCACTTGGTCGACATCGTAGAAGCAAGGCACCCCGGATGGAGTAATCACATTCGTTCGACCCATGACGAGATCGATTCAGTCAATTCTACTCAACGCCTTGAATTGCTTACCAAAGGCCCCAGACTCCTTACCTTAGAATCAACTACCCAGCTAAATGTGAAGGAATCCTACTCTAGCACTCCAACTAAAGCTACATCTTGCTCGAGTTATCAACACTTTGCTTCAAGATAGTCGCCTCAACCTTTCTCACTTCAACCTTCTGCCTGCTCGGACCTGGAGCCTTACTAGGTCAGCATAGTAATATAAGCTCGAGCTCCTCCGAGTTAGATTGGCTACGTGCCTGAATGGCCCATATATCTCTTTTCCTTGCCTTTACCTCGACAACAAGACTACAGAAGGTAAGTGTTAATAGGGCTCTGTGAACATGAGCCCCTCAAGCTCGTCCAGATCTGACGTGCCTCACTATTTAAGGCTTACTGCCCTAGCCTCAAGCCTTAAGCCTAGCTTAACTAAGCCCAAAAGTCTCCTTAATGGTAGAAGATAGCAAATAAGGATAAGAGACCAAATCAACACTCGTCACTGGTATATGTGAAACACGTTGAGCACTACGAGCTCACTCTTCCATACTTACGAGAGAAGATTCTGCCCACTAACTACTCTCCAATTGTTGGCGCTACTCTTCTAAAAATACAAGATCATCACTTGATAGTAAAGATAACTTAACACTTTACGCACTTAAATCTGCTTATTGCTCTAACATCTCCTACTCTCTAAAATACCTTATTGACTTAGGCATCAAAATGGTCATACTAGACAATCCTCCGATATTCCCTCACAGTGTTCTTTTTTGCAGGCTTAGCCCAATGTTCTTTTTTGCAGGCTTACCCAGCACGCAAAGCCCAATCTTTACTAGTAAAAACCCCGAGACAACAATAACCATTAGCATATGGCTAAATTATCGAACCCTTGGAAACTTTTGTATTTAAATTCATCCTACATTATTCGCAATTGAGAACTTTCCCCTTACAAAAGGCACGAGCCCTACCTTTTTTCTCTTTTAAACACATTGACATCTTAGGTCGATGGAAATCCTAGCTGCATCTTTCTCTCTAGTCCTAGTCATGGTTTTTTCTTTTTTAATCTCTTTTATGATGCCTGCAATATATAGCTACCCCAAGAAAAATTTATTTGCCAAAATAACCCCAACCCCCCTTTTTTTCGGCTAGAATTAGCCTAAGTGGCAAAAAAACGTTTGCTAAAATTGCTGACTAAATTCACAACTTTCACTTTTTCGTATTGGTGAACCTTTTTCACCTAAATAAACAAGAAATTGCTAGTAGCAAACTTTTGTTGCCAATCAATTTGGGTGCCATGTGGATAACTACCATTGTGTGGCAAACTAAATTCACAACTTTCCCTTTTTCATTTCCTAGCACCTCCCAAATCTACTTTGCCATTTAACTTATTTCTATTTTTGTTGGGCCAACACTTATTTCTATTTTAAATATTTCTTTATTTGTTTTATTTTTAATTTTTCTTTACTTCGGTATTAAATAATATTATTAGTTGCTTTCCAATTGCACTTTCGGTTGAGAAACAATAAATACAAAGGAATCACTAGTAATTCTTTATTCGTTAAGTACTATATATGGTATTTTAACAATCCCTAACAATGCTTTAAAAATTACCACAACAATAAAATTAAACTAAATATCACATAAGTGGGTTAACAAATATATATAATTCAACAAAATATTATATAAGTATACCAATACACAGTCCATAAAAAATGCACAAAAGTGAAATTAACATAAGTGTCTAGTTCAAAAAGTACAGGTTTCTAAAACATAGGCAATCATTCAACAATCGACAAAAAAATTACAGAAGCAAAAATAAAATGGATATTTTGTTCAGCAAGTACGAGTGTCCGCATAGATCATAACTGAAAAGGCATAACGTAAAAGGAATGCTTGGTTACTGGATTTGGTTCGGGCCAAAAAGACCCTTGCTCCCACCTCAATGCATGATAGGAGGTGAAATATTGCATCAGGTAAACCCATTCACCTGCATGTCTCATTTTCCTTCGCTTATGTATATATGTAAAAGCTTCAATGTCTGATGTAAATTCCTGAAAATTTTTAAAATGTTAATATATAGAGAAGGTTAACACTCTACACCTTTTACTTTAAATACAAGCACTCTACACCCTTTACTTTAATGTATTTTATCTATTTTGGATTGTGCATTACAATGTATAATATGTCATGGTCTAAACTATAAAAGAAGTTGCAGGATAAGAAACCCCAAATTCCAAACTTTTGAAAGAAATTTAAATAAACTGCACATCTTCAAATGTCATATAACACTAAAATAAACATGGGCAAGAGGAATAACATTGAAATTTCCCATTATAACTTTCAGCAGTAACAAAGGTGTACATCTTCGAAAGATATATATAGATTACAATAATATATTCTCTGTCTTGTAAAGTAAACAAATCCTTAAAGCTCTATGATTGCTCGTAAAATCAAAAGAAAACCAAACTTATAAATAATATCATGAGATGTATATTTGAAGTCAAATGGTTTCCCTACCTTCTAATAGTTTAGATGCTGTTAGGATATTAGTATTGAGTCAGCATACAGTAAAAGTTGTTCCTAGGATTGCAATTGCTACTAATTATATTTAATATAGAGCCTACTAATTTAACGAAATCACGTAACCTACTAATATACATCTTGATAACTTAGATGACTTCCTTAGATTAGAATAGTATATATTAACAAATGGCTCAGCTGTCGAATTGTCAAAACGAAACGATAAATTAAACTCCCAAACAATCAAGCAAAAAAAAATACAGCAATCATGAGTAGAGAAAATGACCTCTAGAATCACTAAAACTGCTTTAGTAGATAAGAATGAGAGCAACAACATACAAACCTCATATTTGATGATATCAAGGAACACAACCCAATCAACCTATCACCATGACTTGTGCCCTTGGAATATTGAACTGGTGTATTTCTAAGCTTACGATAAAACAAAGCCATCACTTCAAATGGTCTAGAATCCACCAAAGTTTATGGAGTCAAAATTTATCAATATGAATATAGTTACTCTCATAATAAGTTCATGAGAACTCTTAGTCTTAATTTAAATTTTCCAATATATTTAAGAGATCCTAGCCTATGCTAAACTTTCTTTAATCTCAGCATTATCTTTTGCATGGGAAGGTACACAGAGCAAATCCAAGATATATACTATTTCCCTTAGTTTGACAAAGTGGTTGCCAAAAGATAATATATAAGAACCATACACATCAGGAGGTTTAAAATTTTAAATGAATTGGTTGTAATTTATTCTGACTTTAATGTAGAAACAAAACTCGAATAAAATATAGTTTCATGGGAAGTATTCCAATAAAAATGCTTCCAAACATTGCTTCAACACCATCATAACAAAGTTCATTTGCAGTAGAGTTTAGTTTATAACAATCTATGTTAATATGTGGACCAAAACAACAATACTCCTGAAAACCATAAGCTTCTTTCAGTGTAGGGATTTCGAAGCTCCTTCAAATATGGGAGAAGATATTGACTCTTTTTTTTTAACTAGTGAAAATTTAAAAGCAAAATCCATCTCTAATAAACCATAACATAATATTAACATATCAAAATTATAATTAACCTTTTCCCATTTTTCTCATCACTAAGTTTAACCCTATAGCCTGCATCAATAACAAACTATTCTATGTCAATTCAAGGACAATTCAAATAGAAGTTTTCACAAACAGATAAAATTTTAAATTTATTCAGATGAGATTTTTCCAGCATTGTAACTCCAACTCAACCCAACTCCATTTCAACACCACAACAGAAAAGCAACTATTTCCTCTTTAATGCAAAAGATTGACTATTCTCCAATAGAAAAAAATGTCAAGGCAACTATCCACATTATTAAAATTGATTTATTTGATAAAAAAATCATGCCCATACAATCTAGTTTTTTTGTTTCCTTCTTTTATTTATTTTTAATGTAGTCATGATAACAATTGACCTCAAAGAAATGCTCGATAATATAGAAAAATAAAACAGCATTTTTCAAGTCACTTAATAGCAACGAGATTGAAATAAGAAAACAACATGCTTTTACTTGTTTATTTTTGTAGGACAAGAACGAGTGTACTCCTGCTATATATGGATACCACTGTTTTTTCTTATTTTGGGTATTCACTGTTTGACCATTCTACAATAAAAAAAAGTACAAAATGGTGCTAGCATTTAAAAAAACATATTAAAATTGTGCTAGGATATAATTTGTCATACATATACCTTGTAGAATGGATCATTGTTGGAAAAATCATAAAGTTGCCTCCGTTCCTTTGCCCAATGCTCTAATCCAAGTAGTGGCATCTTCCAAGCATACTTTCCCTCTCCCATCTTCTTTTCATAGTATTGTCAGAAATTAATTCGTACATCACTGTAAGACTTGGAAGCAATTCTCTTCACACTCCTCCTCCATAATTTACTTTGCTCCCATGCACCTGCATCAAACTTAGATTACAAAATTGAACAAGATAGAATAAGATAAATTAATCCAGTACAATTTTTTTATTCCTTTTGATATATGGCACTTATCAGGATATGAAAGCAAAGAACAGTTTCTATAACCAACTTAACAATTTTCCAGCGTTCCTTCTTACTAATTGCTGTCCAAGCTTTCCTACCAACATTCAATACAAATAGTGGGCTGTCACTGTGATGCCTTAATCGAAATTCTATATGTAACTGCCTTGTATGATTACCTGTTATCCCACTACTCCCTTTTGGTATCCATAATTTTGGCTTTTTACTGGTCAACCTAAACACATAATTGTAGCTTCCCATTAACTAATGGAAAGTAATTACCCCTCAGATTTCCATCAATATTCTCCATTTAACTACTTGGTGGAGCTGCCACCGCTTTCCAGTACTACCTAAAGCTATAAGCTACTAATAATCGCAGCCTCTTTGACATAAACTGAACGCATGTTCTGCATCATCGAAGAGTATGAAGCAAATCCAATGTCTCATCTGAACTTTATGATAGCAAATGGAATGTTTTTTCCAGTCTGAAACTTATTGTGTTGTGTTAGGAACAATTAAATCTAAGCAAATGGGAACCATAGAGGACTAGATAGACATGCATGAACAACAATTCAACACGCAGATCATTAATTTCTCATGCAACAAAAAGAAAAGAGGGGGAAGAGAGAGGGAGAGAGGAAGAGGAAGAGAGGTGGGGGGTTGTGGTTGGGGTGTGAGGTTGTGAAGTGATTTGCATACCATAAACATGAAGTCGGATAAAACACAAACATCACAATATAATAAAGGAAATATAATTAGTATTTATATTTCGAATTCTACATCAGCTATTAGTATTCTATTTGCAAGTTTCTTCTTCCTTTTTTTTATGAAATAAGAGATATAATAATCTAATCAAAAGGAATCTGCCTATACAATTCATGGGGTTGGGGACCTTGTTTCCACATAGCTTCGCCTATACGTATACCTATATTTACAAACTAAAAATTGCTATTAAACCTGTTACATTAATATTATCTAAATAACTAAGTCAGTAGTGAAGTGGGAAGTAAAAGCATAATTTACATGTGTATCCCTTTTGTAAGTGAGATACTTTATAAGTCTACATGAAATTGGACTTATAGATGCTCGTTTGTTACTTAGATTAAAAATAAAAATTACTTTATTATTTGAGACAAAAATATTGCAAATCAAATGGCATGCACTTATTGGGCCAAAAAAAAAAAACAAGGCATGCCCTTAGTAATGTATTTCTATATGCAACCCAAACTGTTGTAACAATTGTAATGCTCTTGTACCATATTCCAATATAAACACAGCTAGAACTACCAAGACAAAAGAAACCTAATTCAAAAACTCCTCCTTGTGAAGTCATGGTTTGGTTGAAATGTAAAGGCTGACTAGGAAAGATGGTGTCAGATTGATAGGATAAACTACTTATGGAGATGAAAGAAACCATGATCACAAGACATGTATTCCTCCATGAATTGCATTTTTCTATAGCCATCTTGATACTACTAGCACGTAGTGGACATCTTCTAGGAGGGTTAAGGAAGTAGGAAGCAATGTCATAAGTCAAAAGAAACACAGTAAGTCAATAGAATAAATCAAACCAGCAGCATTCAGCAATTTGCATTCCAATCTGGACCTAAACTGAGATTTACAACACTACTGAAAGACCAAGTGAACAACCACAGTCCATGATATAAATAGTTATTTCAATAATCAAGGAAACATAGAAGTCCTATACACAGTGAAATATCTATACAATCAACCACCACACTCTAAATGAACTATCAAATGGTATTCATATTGGCATCAATTTTTGGGGTCAGCACAAGAAATTTGTTCATAGCTTGTAACGTCATCGTACCACTTGGCAACTTCCTCAATGCAAGTATATTTATCTTGTTTTTTCCACCAACAAAGGAAGGATAGTAGATATACTTTGTGAAGGGATAATCGATTGGCAAGCATTAGAATTTCATATTTTTAATAATGTAATTGATGAACTTCGGAAAACTGTAGATTCCTTTTTTTTTTTTCTAAATAATGAAAAGGGGATATTCATTGCATAAAATACCTTATTCGATGGTCTAAGTAATATGAGTTCCAGAATCTAATATTTACATCCTAAAAATCTTTTAACAAGGGAGGAAAAATAAAACCTGGAGGAATAAAGCATAGTACATATCCCATTCCAAAAGATTGTAGTGATATTACTACCATATCCGCCACAACATTCCTTTCTCAATTATGACCTCTAGACTGTATTCCTTAAGGTGTGATGGCTTTTCCCTATAAGCATTATTCCATGTATAAATTTATTAAGACAATTATAATCTGTTTGAAGAAGAGAAACACCAACTTTGAAATCCATATTTAGATGACTTTTGACATGTCCATTTTCATACAATGTCAAGGTCTCAAAAAAGGTCCCCCAATTCAATGACAGATTCTCAGTGCAACTAATAGATTTAGGGAAAAAAAAAATGATTCCATCCTCATCCAGCAAAAGATGAAGTTACATATAAGATGCAAAAGGCTATGCCAATGAACGTCTCTGGCTACTTAGTAACACTAGCCATTCACGTTATCCCCACATGAATATGCAAAGTGAAAGATGATGCAAAACAGCACAACAACTGAATGTCATCTTCATTCAACTTAGAATAATTAATTATCCTCACCATTTCTACAAGAGCTAATGCTGTTGGAAGCTAACAAAGCCCTAAGGAGTAAGGTAAGAAAATCATTATCCTCTAGTGTCCATCAATTATTATCATTTTCCACATAATGTCCCTACCCATTCCACAATTAATTATATGGATTCAAATACCATTAAACAAATTGGATTCTGGTGCTTTACTTTATTTTTAACGTACATATACTTGTGTAATAGATGCCATACACTAGCCTAGATTCATATGAATAACTCGATTGTGTTGGACCTTAAGTCAGTTGAATAATGCTGGAATTAACTCTAAAGAGACCACCCATGTTAATATTTTGTCGATTAATGCAACAATAACCTTTAAAATTTTAAGCTCATATGCATATTCAAGGTTAGAGGTTATCACAAAATTTAATTTTTCGTTTCTCTGGTTAACATGACAAAGTTTAATTTGGTCATACTGTTGTCGAAGACGAGCTTTTTTGAAAAAAAATTCAACGCTCCTGTCCAGTGATTGAGATCTTTCTAATCAAACATTACAAGAATTTCTAGTAATGTTATCAGACTAATCAGGCAACATGCAAACACAAATCCTCATGCCTAAGTAATAAAAGAACATACGGATGGCTTCCAAGTCCAAAAAATCCTCACCAAACCCTAGGTAATAATTCCTGCCTGAGAACCCTAACTGTGGTACAATTAGAACTAACAATCCATGATCTGATCAATAACCTTCAATTACACAGCATTAATAAGTTTATCAAAGCATTAACTTGACACAGCAATAAATTACGCCAATTATAACGACTTCAAGTGCATATATACATACATTGTGAAAGTAAGAAGAAGAGGAATAAATAGAAGGATAACATACCTTGAAGATGGCGATGAGGAGAAAATCCCTAAATTGTTGTGTTGAGTCGGGAGAAGCAGAGTGATAAAGAGACGTGTAACCGGCAGTTTCAGTCGAGAGTGATTGAGAACACCGAAGTAAAATGAGGAGGAATGTGTAATTTTCACTTTTTGGAGAAGTAGGTATTTTGAAATATTTTAATGCTAGTGGTGATTTTTTTTTTTTTTTTTTTTTTACTAGTGGCAAACCTTTTTCTTTTTTTTTTTTGCTAAAGGGATGAAATATGTAAAATCTTTGGCGGAAAGAGAACCAGGGAACTTGCATACGGACCAATAAATGTTGCCTCTATCATATTTTTTTAATAAAAAATTAAACTTGTCCCATCAATTTTGCCGGATATGGAAGCCATGGTAGGCGAAATTTGTTCTAGATGATTGTCTTATAGTGTCCCTAATAAGTAGTTTTCTCTTTATGTTAGCAGTTACTGTCGCAATGCTTCTTTCATTTCTTAGTCGTTCAGACATGGAGGAGACAGATATATTGACAATAGTGTAGAAAGTAAAGTTCTATTCTTATTCTCTTAACGTCATTTTAAGTTTGTTTGCCGAAGAGTTTTTTTTTTTTTTCCTAATTTTATGTTAGTGTTATGTATATTATTAGAAAAAATGGTAGAAGTGAATTACTGAAAGAAAAACCTTGGAAATAGAATCTCCATTTTAGCCCAATTTATCAACTAGCCATGTTTCAATTTCTGACTTACATTAGTCTTCTTTCGTGTTGTTTATTTGTCAGTTAATTAATTCACCTATTTGTTTGCAAGTTCATTAATCTATTTATTTGTTCGCAAAGAAATATCCTTCTTTTTTTTTTTTTGCTGTTTACCTTTTTTTTTTTAATGTGTAAACAGAACAATGTCTTTTTTTTTTCCCCCAAAAAACAAAACAATGTCTTTATGGGAAAAGCTATGAACCAAAACTAACCCTATACTAATACTAATGTTAATTTGTTTTGCTATGGAAGTCCTGATTTTTCAATTCTTCCATATATTTCATCAATTATTCTATTTTGGTCAATTTGATTATTATTTTATGGGATTTAACCTTTATTTAAAATGATTATGTAAACTTTGCTTAAATTGATCATCATCAAATTTATTTTTCTTCTATACAAAGTGTAGTTTCGCAAATAAAAATGTCATTTTTTTTTAATCAATTCTTTTGTCTTTTCAAAGTTCAAACGCAATTATTTCATCTTGAGATATTACCAAAATTGAAGTTTGATGTACTTCCTTTTTTTTATTATTATTTTTTTTTTAGGCATATGAAGAAAAATAGGCGAATGAATCTAATTTGAAGAATTAACACACTAATTTGACTCTCTCTTTTTTTTTTCATTTTTTGCCAAGTGTTGACTTATCGTATTTCTTTTAAAATTTATGTAAACTAGCTAAAAGAAACTAAAAGATCAATAAATCGATAAACTCTTGACTTGGATCATGATAGAAGTTCAATTTGATATGGTCTTTCTCTTGGTATTTTTCTAGCCTTTTGAATTTATAAGCTTTTCTCATTTCGCATTTTTACTTCATACTCAAGGGGTTTTATTACTTCAGCAATGCAAATTGCAAAAATGGGAAAATAAAAAATCATAGATAACATGGCTACTTTTAGGATCAAGATAATGTTGGCAATTGTAGTTGAAATGTAACCAAGATTGTTTGTGTTTTATCTTTCAAACTATAGATTAAATTTAGTAGAAATTATATTGTTATATGATAGTTTTATTAATCAATGTGTATTCCATTACTTTTATAGGTATACTGCAACTTCTGCAAGGAAGTAAATAAATGATAGTTAGTATTACTATCTTATGCTTTATGGAAAGATAAATGTTTATCTAATTTTGTTGTTGATATTATTTTATTGACTTATTAAAACTTCTTTCCATGTACTTATCCTTACTGATTCATATAATTGTTTACATAATTATTTCCTAACTAATATTTCATACATTTGATGTTGTTAGATTTATACACGCATCATGGATACAGCGTTTGCTTATGTATATATATGTATATGTATGTGTGTCCGTGTATATTATTAAATTTTTGGATCGATCCTTAATGAGTTTACTAATTTATTAAATAGTTAAATTAAGACATAAACAAGTTATAAATTAATAAAATAGATTTATGATCGACACCCCTACAAGGTCTAACTAGCCTAATATCCTTCAAAAAATGGTTCAGCATCCTTTATTAGATCACTACCCGATTGAATAGACTTAGTACCACATCAAGTTAACCTAGAATCACTTTGCTACCCTATCCTTAGAGCTTGATACGATTTGAAGAGTATGTAGTAGACACATGCTACGAGCATGTATTCGAAGTTCAATGGGAATGGATTTTTGAATACAAATGTAGATGGATATTATGCACCAAGACACAAATATAGTCAAGGATTGAGCTTAAAATGGGTTTCGATACGACTCACGAAAACTAAACCAATACTCAAGGTTCCAAATGAGGGTTAGATGTGACTCATTATCTCACTTGAATGAGGTTCACCACAATCTTAAGAACAAAATTAATAAGAACACAAGAAGGATTAAAGAGAAATAACACTCTCAATAATCACTAAAGAAAAGAGACAAGCTTAAAGCTAGCTTACAAGACAGCTTTCTTTAAGAAAAATATTCTAAAAATTATTGCCCCTAATATATATATATATATATATATATATATATTTTTTTTTTTTTTTGTTGCTACTTATAAAGAATTGCTATTTATAGTATATCTTAAAACCCTAGTGGCAAAATGTAAATAGAGTACAAGGCTTAAAACCTTAAAGTAAGCCTACGATTAAAAATAAGGAAAATATCTATAAGTGTACAAAATTATGTGTTTAACAAGAATGTCGACATGCGGGTCATCTAAGCTGTCCTGGAATAAGTATGATTTGAATTAGATAAGGTCGGCAATTAGATGTCTTGGTTTGGGTTAAAGTCACTAAAGACTTGTAGTGCTTAGCCGAATTGCCTGTAAGGTCGACCAACAATTGCTAACCTCTAAGATTGGTCAGCATGAGATTCCTTATGATGTATCGAACTAATCTTTAGACTTGAGACCTCAGCTATCCGATCCCTTATCTTCTCAACTATTGACAAAGTTGTTGCTAAGTTGTTTCTCTTTCCCTTCTCGACCATCTGATATCAACACGTCCTCGGTGGTGCAAGTTGACCTTAGCTAAGGATAGCTCAGCTTCGATTTGGAACAAGTCAACCTTTACTCAAGGCAGGTTGGCTCGACTTTAGCTTGTAATAGGTTGGCCTCAATTTAAAGATTGTCGTAGGTTAATTCTTATCATCACCGTGAGTCAGCCTCAACTTTAGGCTGAAAAGAAGTCATCCTCAACTTTAGGCAATGAGCATAGGCTTGGATGCTTAACAAACTCCTCTTCTCTTTTCTTTTCACCATGGGTGTCGAGTTATTCTAAATCTCTTCTACACTCATGGGGGTCAAACAGTAGCTCTTCCCATCCTTTTGAACCGTATAAGTGTTGAAGAAGCCATCATGGATCACTCTTCAATCATACTCCCAAGGTTAGTCATGAATTAAGTTAGTTGCATTCTTAGGCACTACATCAAATTTAGCTCATCCTCATACTCTTATACCTTAAATACAATCTGAGCTCTTTTATATATATGGACTATACCCTTGTCATTAAACCACTTCAGTCCATAAGGTCAAAGATGTGGATAAGTTAGCAGTTTCATCCTTGTGATCAGCTCGATAGAAATAATGTTAGTATAACTATCTCCATCAACAACTAAGGAACAAGTCTTCCCATTCACCAAGCATTAGATCTGGAATAAGTTCTCCCTTTGACTTGAGTCTATCTTCAGGTTTGCTCGTCATGGATAAGAGTCCATCCAAATCTTCATACACATTTGCTGTTGAACCTAGGGTTCATTATTTAATTTTGATAAGAACAAAACAAAAAGTGTATATCTAAACATATTGTTTTTTAAAAGAACAAAAACAAGTAAATGATTAAACTAAGTATTATTTGATTATTTTGAGATAATTGAATAAGTTCAATTAGCTTGCTTAATGATTAAATATATCAATTATCTTTACAAGAAATTTAATCTTTTAAAGTGGTGATCAAATGATCTTGAAGTTATATTGTAAAGAATATTCGTTTGTTATACGTTAAAAGAATTTTCAGGTGATATTTGGCCTATCGGGTTGACGACTCAAGGAAAAACTAAGCTGACGGTATAAAGCCTTGGAAAACACAAAAAAAAGCTTACCAACCTAGAAGAACCGGCTTACCGGTAGAGCAATTTTTATTGGCTTGCTAGTAATTCAAAGTACCGGCATGTCGATAAGTTAGATTTAACTAATCGTTGGAGTATTAAATGCATTGTAACGGGAAGAAATGAATGGGATAATATAAATGCTTAACAACCCGACCAAGAACAGTAGAGAACTAATCTTTTGCTTTCATATTTCAACATTATCTTATATTCTTGTTGTCTATAATTCTCATTATCTCTTGTACCATAAATTGTTAATATTTAGAAAGATTTGAAGTGTAATGCTTGTGAGCTATTAGTTGCAAGTATTGAGAGTTAAAAGCACTACATCAATAATTCTTGAAATTGAGTTTTTATATTGTGAGTTGAGATTGAATTTTGTATTGAGAGTTGAGATTGTGATTTATGTTGAAAGTTGTGAGTGTGAAACTTGTGTAATCAAGTTTGCGTTTGTGTAACTCTTGGAGCTTAGATTGAGAAATCAATAAAGTGGTGTGAAATTCTCAGTTGAAGGCATTGTGTATCCGTAGAGACTAGGAGACAGACCAAACTCCACGTTATATTTGACCTTAATCTTCTTTATCCCTATATCTTTTAATTTCCACACTTATTATTGTTCTATTGTTACTTTGATTACTCTTATTATTGCATTTATTTGTTTATATCAGAAAAGAATTGTAATTTGTCCTTAAACTCAATTCACCCCCTCTCTTGGGTTTAGCTTAGTGTTCTTTATTTTCCTCTTCCATCTCACTTATCGAGCTCTTTTATATTAATACTAATGAATTTTATTAATTTTTTTTTTCACTTGAACACTTGAAAATTAGTCTTCTCATGCATGTCTTTAATATGGAAAAGTGGGATAAAAATTTAAAAACTAATCCTTTTGATAGTTGTTTGCCATTAAAAATGCATAGTAACTTTTTGAAGGATTTTCGTGTTATATAAACCCTCAAAAATGGAATTATTTTGAAAAGGAACTACATTGATATTTTTAATTTACATATATCTTCCAAGTTGACTCTCTTTTAGACTTTTATATCTCACTACATTGTACTCTAAAACTAAATAATTACAAAACATGATAAACTAGAAAAATTTATGTAAATTACCTAGATTAGGGTAGGCATTCTGCCAACACTTAACAATTTATTCTTATTTTTCCACCGCCTTAAACAATAATAGCTAGTTTATGACTTCGTACCCTATCTTAGGTTGAGAGTAAAGATGTCATACAACAAGCACAAATAAATGTCAAAAGACTAATAAATATGTAGAGTTGAGATCCAATCCAAATTTAGTCAACTTCCAAAATACATGACCATATAAATAACCAATCAAGTAGAGGAATGGTGCTAATCATGACAAGGAATATGCCATAGAGCCTTGATCCCGTCTCCATTTACTAAGAACTAATTAACACATGAGCAAGAGGTTGCTTAATAAATAAGGGGTTCAATCAATTCAATGCAAGGTTTAGTTGGCTGACCTCCTTAAAATGTTTTTTATTTTGAAAAACCCAATTCATTAGACAAAATCTCAAATATATTTACATTTAATTTTAATTTCTTACCAGTTCGCTTAGTTGAATTATAGGTCAATCAAACTAAAAGTCATAAGATTTCAGCTAGATGCAAGAAAGTTCTTCATTATTTGATTCAATCATTAACTTCCAACTACACTAATCGTTTCTAAACCTACTTTTTATGCGAGTTTTAAGCACTTGAATGTATTAGTTTATCAACATTCCCATTTTTATCTAATCAAACCCTAGACAATACTCATTTAACTTTAATTCAAATCTCAACCTCATGCTTATTCCAACTGTTTGGTTAACTCTTAATATTTGTTTCTATCTTAAGTGGAAAGGAAGGTCTAATTATAAGGTTTAAATTTGGATAGTTGCTACATAGGGTTTTACTAAGTCCAATGTCTAATATTATCTTCGGTTTTAAATGGAAACCCTCTTTGGAATTGGCTTCGTTTTAATTATTTCGAGCATTTCATGAATAAAAACACATCATTTACCAATTGCCATAAGATGGTGTAAATCATACTTACATATAAGTTACACACACTCATCATATGAAACTGAAATTAAATTGCATTTGTTGACAATTTAGTGAAGCTGAAGAAATTACAAAAATCATGCAAGCGCTTACTGAATTGATGCCCAAAAATCTTGACGTGAGTAAGAATTTAGTTGAAAATGAATATGAAGTGAAACACGTGGAAGAACTATTGAACCTAACCTCTAATGATTTCTGGATTGTCGCAATCTTTGGAACGGTTACATTCAACCGACTCAATCCTAGGGTTCCAAGATGTTGCAGCTTTCTTGAGGATGTTAGGGAAAAATTGCAATGTAATGGGCACTTAGAATTACAAAGACAATTGTATAAAGACATTACCAATTCCTCGTGTGTCGATTCCATTCATGACCATAATGATGGGATAACAAAGACTAAAAGAAGACTTGAAGTAGGAGATAGAAAACTTCTATTTTTTGATGACATAAGTGATGCAGAACAATTGACAAATTTAATTGGGAACCAAGCTCGATTTGCAAGTGGAAGTAGGCTTATCTCACCATAAGGAATAGAAAGGTTTTGGATATTTGAATAAGAAATACAAAAATCTTCTATCTTATTATTTAGAAGAGATAGATAGTGATCAAGCGCTTAAGCTTTTTAGCATGCATGCTTTTAAGAAGGGCTTTCCTCCAAAGGAATTCCTAAGCCTTTCAAAAGGTTTTATTTCTTATGATAGGGGTCTTTTGTTGGCTCTTGAATTTGTTGGTTCATTGCTGTGGAATAAGAGTAAAGACTATTGGTAGGAAACACCGCAAAAGCTAAAGAACTACCCAAATGAAAGCATCATGTCTAAATTAAAGATAAGCTACCAAGGATTACAAAATTATGAGAAAAAGATCTTCCTTGATATAGCAAGTTATAATGGAAACTTAAAAAAAGAGTATGCATGCTACATGTGGGAAGCGTCTGGTTGGCATCCAAAACTTGCGATTGAAAATCTCATAGAGTGTTCCTTGATAAAAATTCTTGACAATAATGGTAGTGAATGTTTTTGGATGCATGACGTGTTAGAAGATCTTGGAATGGCCAAGATCCAAGATAAAGCTGAAAAAGAGCGAGAGCATACCCAGTAGATTGCTAATTGATGGTAGCTTTGACATTTTGCACATGACAAAGATAAAGTTAGGAGCCATCTCATTTTACACCTAGTAACCGCAATTATATGAGTATCTCCTCATCAAATAGATTGTGAAAGAATATATAAATTAAGCATCACAAGTCGTAGGGCAAAAACAAGTTAAAAATATGATATATCGATGCAAAAAGAAAGAGATTAATGCATCAAGGACATCCGATAGATTTATATGGTTATCCAAGCACCCGTCAATTGATTGCTTCCCATAATTCCCTTAAAATTTGATAATTTTTATAAAAAAATTCTTTTTTTTTTCCCTTAGATAAAAACTTTCTTCTTAAAAGAGACAATTTCCATATAACCATGAAAATATCAATATAATTTATAAGAAGTAAGAGAATTTAATAAATATTACATTTCACGTGTTATATACATATAATTTGTAAACTTGTAGATATCTATAAAATTTTAATATATATGGCTATAAAGTGGGTAGTTTTTTGTGTTTTGAACACTCAATATACACACACGAATGAATCTTTTCTCCATTTTGGGACTTATAAAGCTAACATCAGTGACTTGGTTCCTTTTTTTTCTTTTTTTCTTTTTTGGGGTAAATGCTTGGTTCAAGTTGATTTAGCACATAATCTCTTTTTTGTTCCTTTCCCAAAAACGCAAAATCACTTTCCACCTTTTATTGGATGGCAAAGATATATCAGCTCTTCAGTAAAGGCAGTTGATTTCTCAATAAAGATAGTAATATCATTTACAACTATATGCCGATATTCTAAATCAATATCGATATAACAAAAGGTATTAAGCACTGCCGACTATAATGTAATATTTTACAAATTTAAATCTAAATACAATCAAAGAATGAAAAAAAAAAAAAAAAAAAAAAAGAAAAGAAAAGAGCACGTAGCTCCAAGGATTGTGCGTCGTGCTGCTTTTGCACGTAAATGGTCAAGACGTTTACTAACAGAGGGGACAAGGAGTACTGATTTGTTTAGTTCTGCCGAAAACGTATTACTTTGCTCTCAAAGTGATTTATAAAAATAAGCATTTATGATATAAGTCAACAAGTAACAGTACTAATCAGTAGCAAATTTATGGTAACAAGTATAGGAGCCTTTGAGGTGGAGTAATTGCAGCATAACCAATGGGCCATGGCGGTATTTAAATCATCATGATAGTCACTAACTTTTGATTTAAAAAAGAAAGAGTTAATCTTTCATCTTTTATAAACCAGTGAAAGAGTCCGCCTATACATATGGATAAAAGTTTAAATAACGGTTATAATTTTTTTAAAAAACAAAATTTATTATAAAAATATGTTAAAATTTTGTTTAAGAAATATAAGTTTCCAAAAACGAATAACTCATTATATATATAATTTATTCACTATTCAAAAAGGAAAAAAAACCCCGAAAACACTCCATCTCTCATTAACATATTTTTTTCACCAAATTATATTCAGCATATAATTTTCACATAAAGAATAACTTAAAATGAATAATTGAATAATAATTTACTGCAACGGAATATAAAAGGTAAAAGTTTTCAAAATTATATCAAACAAAAAGCTTATACAAGATAAAAGTTTGAAAAGATTATAAGTTTTTTAAAAATAGAAAATGTAAAAATAATTTAATTTTATATTTATTATCAAAAAGCATGTTAAAAAATTATTTAAGCAACATATGGTTACAAAAAACAAATGACTCATTATATATGATTTATTAACTATTTAAAAGGAAAAAAAAACCTTAAAATTCTCTCTCTCTCTCTCTTATTAACATGTTTTTATAAAAATTGAAAGAGTTAGAAAACTATATATTATAATATGATATAATGTGTTACAATATGATACTTTTATGATAAAAATTTATGGAAACACATTAATAATGCTATAAAAAGATAAAATATAAAAAAAGAAAAATCTTTCAAAATAATATTTCCAAAGAAAAAACTTTCAATAAAGTCACCTTATAAAGTCTTTTATACTCTTATTTTGGTCGTTTGGCAAGAAAAGGCACATGTAGAGATGTTGAGCATACATGCTCCAACCATCACAATCACGAGCAAGGACATGGCTGGTCTAGATAATTTGAGGTTCCTGGAATTGAAAGCTCAGAAAGTCAAGGGAGACTTCAGTGAAGTTCTTCCAAACCTGAAATGGCTTCGCCGTTCTAATGTTGGCGACTTCGAAGCAATCAATTTTAACACAAAAAGATTACTTGTTCTTGCTATCTCGCATTCTAATGTTGCTTAACAGTTGACATCAGTCAAGGTACGGCACATTGCATTACTTTTGGAGTTTCTTAAAAAGTTTCCTTCAATAATACAACTTGGTCTTTCTTCACTTTTATCTTCCAGATGGATACGTTAAAGGTTTTAGATTTCAACTGTTGTTTCTACATGCCCAAGGTGCGTCAAGAGCCACCATTAGACTCTTAAGTGATTTTGAATATCTATATAAAACTGTCTGAATAATTATGAACCGATCTTCCTAGACTTCCTGACTATTATGGCAATGTTTAATTTTCAAGCTTGTACTAGTCATTTGAACTTTTAAGTGGATGGAGAATGCAACAAATCTTGAGAAGTTGAGTCTGCGGATTCATATGATTCGCCTACTGAACAATGCCAATATGGATCAATCTTATCTGATTGGCCTAGATAACTTGGGTAAATTTTCAAAGCTCGGGCACCTTCATTTATCTTTTGCAAAATTCTATTCTGTTCCAGTTCTGCCACATAGCTTATTAAGTTTGATGTTAAATCGATGTGCATTTCTCGGTGAAATTCTAGACGTGTCAACGTTGAACAACTTGACATGTTTAGAGATTTCATATCCAAAAAGTCTGCGTGAGATTAAAGTTCTAGGAGAACTGCATTCCTTGGAGGAACCATTTCTCTGTGGCTTGAAATTTATTTCGAGTCTGAGGTATTTGTTCGTGTCAAAATGCCAAGAAGTAGTCAAAAAGCTGCGGAACTTTCGATTGATTTCTTGTAACAATTTGCGGGATTTACAAGCTATGTCAGAACTGGAATCCTTAGAAAAGTTAAAACTCTAGTAAAAAACTGGGTAAAATATCCTAATCGAGTTAAAATAACAATTTATTAATAAAGTAAAAAAAATTTAGATAGAAACCACAATTTATTAATTTTCAAGTAATTTCAAACTTATTTTAAAATATATTATATAAAATAATATCTAATTTAAGGTTTCGATTATATTTTTTTAACATACTTATTTTATATACATAAATCCCTACATAAAATTTTATTAGTACTATATATCTTATAATATTTTTATATATGACTTATTTTTTTAAATATTATTTATTTTTATTTTAATTATAAATACATCCTATATTCTAAAAAGTTGTAAAATAATTGGAGCTCTACTTCAAAACCCTCCCTAAACCCTTCTCCGATTTCTGTTCTCGTCGTTTTCACAATCCCTTCTTCCAGTGTATCTCTCTCACCCCCTTAATTTTTTTTCCCTTTCGTCGGCAAGCCATTTCAATTTCCTCACGTCGGCCCCAGTCCATTTCAATCCTCTCTCTCTCACCCGAATCTCTCGCTCTCGCCCCAATCCCCGACACACGGAACCCACCCCTTTCCCTTCATCAATCTGACTTTCGCCCCCCTTTCAATCCCATTTCCCCAACGCTGTACACCACCCCACCACGTGCCCCCACCGTTAAATGTCTTTCGTCAAAGCTGAACCATCGAGATGACGGGCACGAGTGCGGAACAACATCCAATCTAAGCGTTGAAGTGAACTACATTGAAGATAATTTCAAATTCAATGATTAATGGCACTCTAGCAACTTTACATAAGGCAAAGTTTGATAAGTAAAAAACCATAATCGTGAAGTCTGCTAACCAAAAGGCGCTGTTAAGCACCTGTTGCATCTTGGTAGCCCAACTCAGCTTTTTGCTCAACACATGTCCTTTAGGACCCAAGATAGAGATTCCTTTATGCCAAAGCTCAACCCTCATGCTGGAAGCACAGCAATATTTCATTACATTTGAATACCGTCTTCTTATCAGTAAATCCAAAGACAGCAGTATCATGCCTACCCACTATCTCAAAGAAAGGAAGGGAGAAAAAGAGAGAGCGATTTTAGATCTTTAAGAAGAAAGTTAGAACCAAGAAGCTCTTTGCGAAAGAACTGATTATCTCGTCACATCAATATCACAGGCTTTTAGTCAAGCAATGCACCTGGCTTACGTGACTGGCGCTCATAATCGCGAGTCTCTCAATTCCCCAATTCTGAAATCAGACCTACTCTCCTTTCCCCAAACCCAATTGGACTGTTTTCTTTCACCCCCAATTCTTTTGTCGCCGGACCCACTCTCCTTTCCCTAAACCCAATTCCACGTTTTCTTTCACCCCCAATTCTTTTTCTTCTTTTCGTCCGCAAGCTTTTCCCCAAGCCCGATTCTTTTCTTTTTGTCCGCCAGCAATTTCAATGCCAATTTCTTCGCGCGTTGCATTCTCCAAGCTATGCATTTTTCTTTGTTCCCATTTCCACGCGTTTTGAGCCATTTCGATAATTAGTATTTGTTAATTATATAAATATATTATTAAATAAATTATAATTTTTATATTTTTGTATTTAATAAGTTTATATTCAACATCGATTCATATTCATCCAGTGATTCTATCTCAATTTTGTTTCACAAGCTGACTTGGTTATTATTTTTTGGTATCATATGGTAGTATTCTATTTTTATTTTTCCTATATTATTATGAAAAATAATTATTTTGGTATTACCTGATTTCTATTATAAATTGATTTAATTGACATAACTATAATATTATTTTATATGAAGTTAGCTGTTATAAATTGTATCATAACATCGAATTATGTGTATATGTGTATTTATGGCATTGAATTCCAATTTCCTATTATATTTGGTATTGGGCCATAATTTTATAACTAATTATAGAGCTACATTAATACCTGTATCGTATACATAAGTTTTCAAGTGTCAATTTAGTTTACGATGATACCATCTTACTACGATTAAAGGTTATTATTAATATTGATAACATTATGATTTAAATATTTTTATTACGGTTGTTATTATGATTATATAGTATATAATATTAATTGTAAAGTATGTTCATTTCGGGTTCCGATTATTAATATGTTTTTCTTTATGTATTTCTATAAACTATAGTATTGTCAAATTAAATATGTATCTTTTTAGTATACTGATTAATAAAATTATCTATTTTATCAGTCTCATATGTGTTCACCTTATATTTTCCATATATATATATATATATATTATACCTTACGATTTAAGTAATTAAATTATATTATATAAATATATTAACTTTTTGCTCTATCGTATTACGTATTTATATTATCTCCAATTTCTATTCTTGATTTATAAATAAATTTGATTATTTTCTTTCGCAACCTTTGATTGGATGAGTTTATAAATTTATAAGTAACTTTTAAATAGAACTTAGTTATCGAGTACTTAAAGATTAACATGTATGCTTGTTTTTAAATAGATTCATGATGGTTATCAAATGCCTTGTTGAGGTCTAAGTTGTTGATTCAAGATTTATAGGTAAGAATTCAGTTAGTTGTTGTAGAGCAATTCCAGGTACGTATTGCTTATTTGTATAGCTATACTTACTAAATTACAAAGGATGCTAATTGGACTAATTTGTATTCAGCCTAAATGAATGATTTGCTAAATGTGTTTAACCTGCTCACTCTAAAGGCTTATAGTGGCAAATTCTTAGAGGGATAACCATTGATCATATGCGTGGTTTCCCTGGTAAACTTTCATATGAGATGACGTGGTTAGAATAATAGGTTTATGGTTTCTGAACTTCAGGTGTAAAGGACTTAAATGAATACTTATATTATATTTACCTATGTATGTGGACAAGATCACAGTGTGACAAGGTTATAAGTACCTTTTTGTTAATTTCTAGCCTAAATTAAAGATAATTAAATTATTGTATAATTATATTCTATTATAGCTACATTATATGCATGTGAATGTTTGGAGCTTAGCATCCGTATGCGTTTGTGTACTTGTATTGAGCTTCAACTTATTCTTCTATTTTTACAACTGTAGGTCAGTTTAATAAATTTACATTAAATATATAAATTGCTATCATTGGGTTAGGAAACAAAAATGATTTAGTTCTACATGTTGTAAAACACCATGATCTAATTATTGAGCATATTTATGGTTGAAATAACTAATCTGTGAGTCACTCGAATTGATGTACTTAAAAAATTGCAATTTATATTTGAGAAACGATTGTTACAAATTATTTTGGAGATTATAGTTGGTTCCAAAGCCTTAACGTATTTTAATTGATAGGGACACAGAACGGATTGTGGCACTCTCGGATTCTAAGACGTTACACTTGATGTGCCTTGAAGGGCTTAACTGAAAGAATGTTCATGGCCAAGGGATTCTAAGGAACTTCAAAGAGTTGGAGATTTTATATTGCAACTCCTTGGAAGAGTTACCTGGTTTATCAAACTTGGAAAGTCTATGCTCGTGGCATTGCTGGAATATGGTGAGAATAGTAAGCTTTCATGGACCGGAGTCGTTGACATCGTTAACTATATCCGGATGTCCATCCCTTAAAAGACTGCCTAACCTTTCGATATTGAGGAAGCTAAAAAGGCTTACTCTTTTGGCATGCGATAAACTCAGATGGCTTGGAGGCATCCCGAAGTTAGAGTCTTTGGAATATGTTGATATTCTGCTTTGCAAGTCCCTCGGACTAAATCCCTCTGCAATAGCCAAGTTAGAGAATGTGCTGTCAGTGGTAATTCGGGATTGCCGAGGGTTGCCTTCTATTTACAGACCCTGAGAATGCTGATACGTCTGGAGAAGCCAATGGTATTCTATGGTAAGTTCATAAATTTTCAAGGATTGCTGATCGGATGTTTTGACTTCCCTAAAATTAAAATTTAAATATATGTATGCAATATTAGAAATTTTTCTTTATTTTTTTTTAGATATGAAGTAGGATATATGGATCATCTTAATTATTATTATTATACTTAAGTTATCTAATAGCATCATCCTTAGTGGATTCAATGAATAAAATGTGTAGGATCATTTGATTTTTTATAGTTAAACCTTAGCTTTATCCATAAATTCATTTTTCTTTTCTAGCGTTTGAAATTTCATGTCCTGCATTTGTTATATCAAGTAGGATCGTGTCTCTGCTTTGTCAAGGGAGTTTATTTGGGTCGGTTAGATTCATTGGACTGGGACAACCGCATAAACATGCTTGTAAATTCTTATTCATTCATTTACTTATTTATCTGATTTTACACATGTCCCCACATGATTGCCTCAAATCAGTAAACCGAGTTTACCTAAGAATTTTCTGTTTTCCACTTCCATGTCAGGTTTGATTAAACATGGCTTCTTGTTGTTGAGTAACTTTTTATTGCATTATTACTTTTTCTTATCGTTGAAAGTGCCATGCAAAGAAAGGAAAAGAAAAAGCGAAATTCTTGATTATCAGACGTTATTGGTGATTGTAATCTCCGTTTTCCTTACTCTAATTTGTTGACACTGGAGAATAATGAAACTTTTTTCTAAGTCTACGGTAAAACTAAATTAAACCTATTCATAAATCACTCAAATTCAACTAATTATTTATTCAAAAACGATTCAACTACAATTAAGCTGAGTTCGGTTTCAAACTACTTAAATAATTAATAAAATCGAGATAAAACTTCATCATATTTGGCTCAATGAGCTCAACCTAAGCTTCTGTATAAATTGAATTTTGGGCACTAATCTTATTTTGTTTGAACACAAGAACTATAATAAAACGAATTTAATCAAATTTAACCAAGTTGAGCCCAAACCTGACCAGCACTGTCTTTCTCTCATAGCATTAAATGGTATCCATCTTTAAAGTTCTAACAATTCCGTCTTAATTCTCACATGTGTTACTGCAGATAAATGGGGAGGAGAGATGAACTATCTTCAGCTGAAGCTAAAAGCATGGCAGCACTTCGAACCTAGTCTCCATGAAGTGCCGAAAAAGCACCTTGAATAAACAACATTTGGACTGACGATTAATTGTACATTATGGTTTAGATATGATTTTGTGTTCGATGTTAATCCTATAGCTCTTTTTTCCCCCTTTACAAAGATTTGATGAAGTGTGCCTCTAGTCTAATAATCTTGTGAACTTAAACGTGTGACAGTTCTTTGATATTATGTGTACGATGATGGATGGTTGGTGAGATGAGCATGTTGATGCGATTTGTGTACCATGGTGATTACATGTTCTTATTATGAAAATCATTATGGATGGAGTTTAAGCAAGTTGCTTGTGGTTGTAGGTAGTAGAATTTGTGCTTAAAATAAATAGGGATGGAACCAAGTGAGTGTGCATGGCTGCAACTCCTTGAAGAAATTGGTGGAATTAAGCTTCTGGCAGCTAGTTGGGTGGCACCGACACTCAACTAACAACCATTTTGTCCCAAATATCCACCCAACTATCTTGCCACTTTAGCACAACTATTTAATTATGATCTTTTTTTAAGGATTAGAATTATGATTAATTAGTATCGTAACCTATATTCTCAAAACCTATTTACATAGTGAGCCGCCACCGAGAAGAGTACTTTATGATTCTGGCACTGGTAGAGCCTTCGACAACATAAGGTAGTGATCATTCTTCATAGAACTGTTTACATCTCTTTCGACCATGAATGTGTTTGTACTTAACAGAATTTAGATGATATATAAGGGATGGATTGATAATTGCACAAAATATTTAAAAAACAAACATGATTTTACCCGGGGAGAGTAATAGTAAACCTCCATTTCCTATATCAACTATCACCATCCGGTTAAATAAAAATTGCTACTGATATTGCAACTAACATAAGCTATCGTAGGCACTCTGGACCATATCCTTTGCAGCGCCTCCTCACAGAGGCAGTAAGTGCTTTTGTAATGAGCTTTGGCCAGCTCGACACGACTCCCGAATTCTGCAAATAGCATAGCATCTCGAGTAGCTATAGCTGGATTAAATCAAATACTGGAATCAATTAGAAATCCCATTAAAGGAAGTCGTTTTAATGCATCAGCCATTAACATAATTCTTGCTTCATTCACCAACAAAGAATAGGTATCTTGCAAAATATCTAACTGCAGAATTTTAATATCATTGGAATTTAACTCGGAAATAAAAAATAAAAAATAAAAAGAAACAGAATTGATCCAAAACAAATCGAAAATCGAGCATTCTCGGAAACTTCAAGTTTCAGGGTTTCAAATATTACGTTCCGGTAATTTAAGGTGGTAGATCATACGGAACGATGATGATGTTGAGAAGATCTATATACTCACCAAACATCTAAAAGTTATATTGTAACGCTCTAGAATCAAAGGGTGCTATAACACATCATGTGTCCCTGCCGGTTAGGAACTCGTTAAGATTCTAAAATCAACTATATTCTCCATAATCACTTCTAACAACTTCTTATCAAGAACAAAACAATAATTCTCTAAATACAACAATTCGAGTTACTCGCAAACGAGTTACTTTAGCCCTATATATACTAAATAACTAAATCTTGATCTTCTGCAGCCTACTGAGCTAACCACCTCTCTTTCCCAACCCAGTAATGGCAATGGCCATACTTATCACAACTTATCAAGTCAACTTGTAGCTGTAAAAATAGAAGAATGAGTCGAAGCCCAATACGGATACACAAACACACACGGATGCCAAGCCCAAAACATTCACATGCATATAATATAATTATAACATAATATAAGCAAACATTAGTTTAATTATCTTTAATTTAAGCCAGCATACAACATTGAGATACTCATGATCCCACCACACCTTGATCTTTATCTACATACATAAATGGATATAATATGAGTTTTCATTTAAGTATTTTACCCCCAAAGTCCGAAACCAAAAACCTAAAATTCTAACTGTATCATCTTATATGGAAGTCCACTAGAAAAACCTCACATATGATCAGCGGTTACTCCTTTAAGGAACTGCTATTGCTACTGCTATTGCGGATTTCTAGAACGAGCAGGTCAAGCACAATCAATAGTTAAAGTCATTTAAGCTGTATATAAATTAGTCCAATTACATTCTAGGTTCTAACATACACAACCATACAAACAAACACCATATACCTAGAAATGCTCTACACCTGTTAACCAAACTCCAACTCACAACCCAAAACAAAAGTTCAGACCTCAATAAGGAAAACCAACCACTACCACGAATCTAAATGAAAAATAAGCAACATGTTAATTTTCAAGTACCTTATGATTAAGTTCTACCTAGAAGTTATATATGAACCTATAATTTATCTAATTAAGGTCCCAAAAAAAAATAGTCAAATCAAATAATATAATATACTATACAAATAAGACTATCATGATAAAAATACTTAGATCCTAATGTCATCAAACCAAATTGATACTTGGAACTTATAAAATACGAGCATCGATATAACTATATAATTAGACAGAAAATAGTAACCCTATTTTGAATACAACAAAAAACATAAATTTGGCCCTAAACATATATATCTGTATCCATTACTCCGATATGCAATAAAATATTTAACAATAACTTTTATATAAAATAATACTATATAACATGATAATCGAATAATTTATTAATAATAATGGGATATTAATACTTAATTATTTTCACAATAATAATTGAAAATAAAATAAAAATAATATACTACATACACGATATTGAATAGGAAATTGATGTGGGTCGGGAAATTAAATCGAAACGAAATCACCGAACGACCGTAATTTGATGTTGAATGGAAACCTACAATACACAAAAATATAGAAATTACGTTTTATTTAAATAAATACTCGAATAATCAATTGATGTTAATTATCAGAATAAGCTTGGAACGTGACGAAATGGAAACAAACCAAACCTAACTGAGAATGAGAAACCAAAATTTGAATTCGAACGAGCTTGATACTAGCAACGAAATGAATTACGTTGGGGGGGCGAGCGGGTGTGTGGTAGGGGGCGAGATTATGGAGAGTGGGGTCTGATTTGCTTTGGGAAGAAAAAGGAAAGTAAATGGTGATAGGGGGGATCTACAAAAGAGAAAGAGAGGGGATTGGAGGGGGTAAAAAGAGATAAGAGCAGGGATGAAGTCAGGCAATGATTAGGGAAAAAGATGAGAGAGATAAAAGCGATTAAATGATGGTAGTTTGGAGTGTTTATAGAGGACAAGAGAAGAGGGGATTAAAGGGGAGGTGAGAAAGGATTGGATGGGTCGGTTCGATCATTGATGGAGGTGGGGGTCTGTGGAAAGAGAAAACAAAAATGTCGAAACAGAGTATGGGAAGGAGAGAGAGAGGGACAGCAAGCTAAGAGGATAGAAAAATTTGCGGCTGAGAAAAGAAAAATGAAATAGGGCTTAGGATAGGGTTTTAAGATAGATCTTTCTAAAATGTACGGTAGGTTTATATTTGAAAAAGAAAATTAAAAAGTTAATTAAAATAAGAATGTATAGCATTTAAAAAAATAGGTCAAATAGAAAAATATCATAATATATATAGTACTAATAAAATATCAAATCCTTATAAGTAAAATAGAATTTAATCTATTTAGTGCTTACATGTTATGCCCTAAAGTCATAAAATCGCAACAGTCTCGCTGTATAAACTAATCTATGATAGTAACTGATCTTATAGTGCTTATCATAAATATGATCTATACAAGACATCCATAGCTCATCGTTTTAAAGTAAACAATTCAATTAAGACTTTGGCTAAAATTTACAATAAACATTAAACCTTAAGTCATATATATATTTTCATTCACATTATTGTAGAATTCCCAAAAGATTCTACATAATACAACAGTCTACTAAACTACATATCACTTATCAGTTCATAATCCTAGAGATACTAGCAAGACCTTAATAACTAGATCATTTGACCAGTTGATCCTCACTCCCCCATAGCTTCAAAATAAAACTAACCTCCAGATAATTGTATCATGGCATAGTAATCTAAAGTCAAAAGTCAGAAGTTAAAACCTATAAGAAAATCTATATGGGTATGAGTAACCATAACTCAATAAGTTAAGTTAGAGACTTATGAGAGTATAACAAGCACAAACAAGGTTATCAGATAATTAATTATATACAATGTAACAAATAAGTGTTATTACACAACGTGATCTGGTCCATTATTAAATCAAAGTAATTCCACCTACTCTAATCTGGGTTGAAAAGTTTCGGTTAATGCAACAACTCACAACCAAACTCAGATTTATGCAATGAAAACACCGCTTCCCCCAAGACTATCCTTCGAATCGATGTTCCCATCTTCACCGCGACCTCCTCTCCTGTCACTTAATTCGGCTAAAGATGGGGAAAAGACCATTATACTATCCAGCACTATCTTTTTCGAATGTATCGGTATTTGGTTAGAGAATCCTAGTGATCCCCTAAAAGGTTGCAATGCATGTCAAATTAGGGTATTTAAGTTAATTATGGTTAGGTACGATTTAAAGTGATCAAACAATTTCACACCAGTCCATACACATCAATCACCAAACACAACATAGGATTCAACATAAAATCAGATACTCAAACACATGTATACATAACTACTTACAAACACAATCAAATACAATCTTAAGTCTTTGAGTATTCTAAAATAGTACTTCAAAATACAGTAAAGTATTATATCCAACTTACTTGGAATCCTTGATCACTCAATCACTTACCGCAAGTCAACTCATCTCTATATCCTATAATATATAATATAAATACGTTTTTAGTATTTATATCTTGATGATATATAAATATATATATATATATATATANGTTAGAACAGTAAATCAAATCACATCATCAACTCCAAAACAAACACAAACCCACAATCGACTATTTAACAAATACAATCAGGTACAATTTCAAGCCTCCAAGTATTATAAATTAGTACTCCGAAATATAGTAATGTATTAATCCCAATTTAATTGGTATCCTTGGTTGCTCACTCAACCAATCGCAGGTCGACTTGTCTCTGAGTGTCTTATAATATCAATACGCTCTTTAGTATTTATATTTTGATAATATATATACTATAGGTTATGACTTAACTCAATTCCTCCCATATACATATTAGTTATTATTAATTCATCTTAGGTTAGTTTAAGGTTCGGTTTCCGAATCCAATTCTAGTTCAAGTTTAAAATCAGTTATAACCATGAGTATTGTACATAAATTCTAAAAATACGATCCAAACACTAATGTGAAATTTATCACATTAGGCTCGAATATCCTAATTATCACTTTTAGTCCTAAATTAGTTTTCCATTCTACTTGGAACACTTAAATCCTTATTATTGTACCGAATTTATTTTCGATGTGAGAAAATTTTACATTTTTCCTATAATTACCTAAATTTAAGTTTTATATCAGATTTAATACGTATTAATATTATTATTATATTATCCATTTTAACCTATTATTTTATATTTATTATAATCCCAACTTCACATATTCTTATAATTACATATATTTACTACATAATTCCCATAATAATTACATTTAATACTCCAAGTGCTATAATTATGTTACCACATCAAAGATTAACATCCCTAAACATCTAATTACACACTAAATTAGTAATTAATCATTTAATTACCTAATCAGTCCAAAATTATTCATTTTATTCATCTTTTTAGGGCCTAAAAATTAGTTAAAAATTTCAAAAATTAATTTTTGAAAAGAGGCTTCATAGCACTATTATATATCACCTAACTAGTCTATACAAAAATTTTGAGTTTAAAACTACACTCCTAAACCTATTTATTTCTAATTTAAAATATGTTCGATTTTGCATGATTTCTTAAGCACTCTACATTTACAAATGTAATTAAACCTAATCGATATTTTTCACTAAATCTAAATGCAATAAAACATCAAAATAATAAAATTCATAATTTTTTGCATAAAATTAATAATTTATACAAAATTAGATTGAATTTTGGACTCACTAAACTTTTGAACGTCCAGCCACACTAATGACGGTCTAAGGTGTGTCGGTCGATCCAGGTGTTAGGTTTAGAGTGTGGTGGTGGTGGTGGCGGCAGTGGTGGCGATGGTAGAAGCGGTGGTTCAGTTCCAGGTGGTGGTGATTCATGGGTTCGGTTCAATTGTTTTTACTGCACAGATTTTTTGTAAAACCCTAATTCTCTCTAATTTTCGATTCTCTCCAATTTTCTACAACTCCAAACAAACCAAATAAGCTACTATAAAAATTTGGCTATTTATAGAGCTCTAAAGAAATTTTGGTGCATTAATTTTTACTTGACAAGTGTTTATCCTCTTCCGATTTATCTTTTTTGTTATGTTAATTTAATTAGTCCAATTTTTTTCTTCCTTCCCTTAGCTACCACGACCTCAATCTAGGTCATTCCCCACTTCCTTTTTTTTTTCTAATTTTTCCTTTATTTTTTTTATAATTTTCTTTAATTATTTGGAAATTTTCTAGTAATTTTTAAGCATTTTAGGTAATTTCGCGTATTTTTACATACATGTAAATATATATGAAGTACAAGTAAATACTCCTAAATATTATTTATATTATTCTATGATTTTTAGTGTATATAGAATTTATCTTTAACAATTTGTTAGTTATCGGAATTCATTTTATACATTTTCAATAAATAACGAGTAATATACTTAAAATTTGATATTATAATATTCTATTATTTTATTACTTATTTTCTTAAATTCAAATTTATAAGATCACTTTTACTAATATTTCTAACTTTATTTTATAATTTAGGCTCGATCAAATCCTTTAACCAATCGCTCTAAACTTTATGTATTAAGTCAGATTTTATAGTTACAAGGCTTATATTACGTAAAATAAAAGTTTTAGAAAATAGAATCGAAACCTCAATTTAGACTTCTATACTAAATAATACACTTAGAATGAATCTGAAATTACTTGAAGTTATTGAGAAATTAACTATTAGAAAGCAGTTTCCAACAATGTGAGCTTAAAGAATTTTTATGACTTAGATAAATTACTAACTTAACCGGAGTGTTTCATTCTTCCCTCCTTAAAAGAAATTTCGTCTTCAAAATTTCAACTAAAAGAAACACTTGAAATAAATGCATCTTCTATCCATAGACTTTTAGTTATTATCAATCAAAGATTTTTTAATAGTACTAAGATGTTTTTGCTCTTTATAGCCTAACATAAGCACACATATAATGGGGCCTATGGATATCAACACAACATAGACTCAACTGATCGAACTTAACTGACACTCGACTTGACTCAAACTAATTAACTCGACTCAGATTGATTGACTTGACTCAGACAAACACACACAACATAACCTTAACTGACTCGTACAAAACCAACATGCCGTACCATAACATAAAAGACTCATCCACCTGTCCCATTATATACATCAATATGTCAAGCTTCCTCAAATCTTTTAAATCTCATTTCTTAAATTAACCTCTATTCTTTATTCTTTATTCTCGTTCTTATGTGTTACTACTCATCGTGTAAGGTTTAATGAGTAGTCTCAAGTTTGGAAAGGTCGTGCATCAGTGCTTATTATGCTATTCTACTAACTATGCCTATTTATAGAAGTTACCTAAGTATAAAGATACAATTTTAATGTAATTCTTATCAAGTTTCTCTCTAAATACTTTTACATCTATTCTTAATCTTATAAATCTTAACTTAATTGTTAAGAATACTAGATGAAAATCAAACCTAAGAAGATAGCAACTAAGATAGCTTCTCACCGACTCTCGAATCGAACCCATATTCTACCCAATCCTCTTAATTACTCACCAGGGTTCCGTCACACCACTTTAATCAATAACTTAAGCTTTCTAGGATCAACCAACTTAAGCGTATCTAGGATCAACTATCCTAAGTCACTAGAAATTCACCAACCTAAGTTTTTCTATGATTCACCTCTTAAGCTATTTTATGATCTTCAACATAAACACTTTTAAGTTCCACTAACTTAGCTCTTCAAGCATCTATTGAGTGAATCTATTTAACAGTCATGAAACCTAAGTTTTTTCATAATCCATCAACTTAAAATTCATTTAAGATTCGTTTGTTTCTTTCCTACGTTTCTTTCCTGACCATCCCGTGCAAATCACTCAAGTCATTTTCCTAGTGACGTGTACTATGACTTCTTACGTGGTACACAAGTGAGCCGTACATCCATACCTATACCTCCGCAGCTTTTATCTTGTAATTTAGGGATAAAGGTAAAAATAAAAAAAATAAAAAAAAAAACTTTTTTTAAGTAAAATTAAATCATAACATGACACTTTAAAAGTTTCTTTTTTCCTGCAAAAGAGATCATTAAAAACATGATAAACATCAACAGTCCAAAAGGCAAGTTTCCTAATCGATAAATAAAAGAAAAGTTAAATAGGCTAGGGATGACTCAACCATATAGCTAAAAATCATCCTTACTTCGTCTTGGATTATTATTCAATTAGCACATACATTAGTTTTACAATTAACTAAAACACAAATAGGAAACAAAAAGTTTTTTAAAAACAAAATATCTTCAATAACTCTATGGCACTTCCAAGACAAACTGTGCTTCGATACCATCATATCAAAAACTTTTTTGCAGCCTATTTCAATAACTACTTGATTTAGTTTCTTCCTCCTATTGTAAGCATGCTTTTCCTAATATCCAAAACCTCAAGCAACTAACTATCATCACTTGATAAATGTATAGCTATTGCTTATAAAAGATTCCCATTTTGTCATGACATACTGATTAGAAATCAACCCATCTTCTAAGGCATAATTGTGAACAAGAAAGGATTAAAGGACAATTACTTTATCAGTAAAGAGTACAGGTAATTAGAAGAAGATAACAAGCCGTGAACCTAGGGCATGAAATTCTCTATGACTTAAGCAAGGTGTGATCATATGGAAGGATCATGAGACATGATCCATGATTATTGGAGCACCGTAGGAGATCACAGACGAAGATCACAGGGCCTGAATGCTGTAACTCGTTTGACAACTTTATTTTGTAATGTTGATTTTTATTGTAATTTGTGTCTTTTATTTGTATTCTTTCCTTATGCGTTTATTATAGAAAAGAACTATTAATAGCTTTGTAAACATCATTGTAAGAGGGTAGAGTTTTTTTTTTATTTTTCAGGGCTGGGGGAGATTGAGATCATTCTTAAGAATGTTTTCACTATTTTCATGTCTTATCAATATTTTTATATTGTGGCAACAACATCCTCTTCATGTTAATCATCTATGCAGCATATCGAATGCTTGATTTAAAAACCCTGTATTATAATTTATGAATCATATCAAATCACAGTTATAGTTTAATTAGTTTCTAGATTGGTACATCATGTCATCTCTAGAAATTGATCGAACCCTAGTTCGATTATTGAACCGATGCATAATATCCAATTTGATATCCGTTCATATCTTTTTATTTTTCAATTGTTCTATCAAGAAACGATAAAATACTTTCTTTCCTTGTTTTAAACCCTTAGGATCCAATCTTTATTAGCCACATGCTTTATCCTATATCAACATGGCATTAAAGCATGTGGTTCATGTGCTTCAAAAGTGGTAAGTTGCGAATTCTTCAATATTTTGAAATTAATGGAGTTTCAAGAATCTAAGGTTTGTTAAAAAAAAAAATTGAATCATTGATTGGATAGTTGGAGCAAAACATAGAAAAATTGTTAAGACCTATGATGCTACAACTTAATTTACCAACTAACCCTTCCCTTAGAGATGAGAAAGTAGAAGGGTTATTTCATATTAAGTGCAATGTCAGAGGTGTAGCATGTTAAGACCTATGCTAAATTATTGTTGCTAAGAATATGGTGGACATTTTGAATTTGCCAGAAACAGAGCATCCACAACCTTATTATATTTATTGGATAAAAACCGGGAAATTAACTATATCATGGAGAAGTTAAGGGTACCAATCTTGATTTTCAATAAATATCTTGATGAGGTTGTGTGCGTTATAATACTAAGTACCATATCTCATATAGTGCTTGGAAATTTATGGGCTCGTAATAGATACGCCAAATATGAGTCAAGTAATGCTTACACTCTTTTGAAGGATTGTAAAAGGTTTCGATTATTAAGTATGAATGTGGATGAGTTTAGGGTTGTAAGTTTACAGATAAACCCTCCTAAATAAGAGTTAACCATGGTTAGAAACTGAAGAAAAGCTCACCAAGCAAAAATGGTTCAACTGTTTGGAGTACAGACACTTTGTTATTTACTGTCCAAGGTGACGTATATGATTTTTTAAGAGAATGAATCCATATAACGAGGTATTCAGTCATCAAATGTTGAGCTATTGCTTTTGAAGCCTAGAGTTAATGGTAATTATAGGTATTTATTGTTTCATCTTCTACCTTTCTAACTAATATATTTCAATCCATTGATGAGATTGCCAGGTAGTGTTGAATGCTGCAATTCTGTTATACTTATTAGTCCATATAAAATGTTTGTTGGCATTGTCATTGACTATTTGAATTGGTGTGTCATTATTTTTACCATTGATAATGTTTCCACAAAGTTGATATTATATGATAGTGAGATTAATGGATACTCTAAAATGTTAAATTTTTGTGGGCTAATGCAAGATTCTATGGACAAGCATGCAAATAGTCTTTTAGCTAGATTAAGAATTGGCTTCTACTAGGATACTAAGGATTATCATTATTTACTATGCCCTTACTCAACTTTGATGTTCTATAGATTCACATGATTTTGGTAGATAAAATGCATAATGATTCGCAAGAGTTCAAATTAGAGGCCATAATCTCTGTGGAATGATTATATTGCTAATGATTATTATTAAGTGAGTTGATTTTTCAATAATGATGAGTTATTATGGCAACTATTGGTAAAAATGGTATTTTCAAAGCATGTCTTTTGAAATTGGATAAGGAAGAGACTTGGGCTCGACATAATTGGATATTCTTGGTAAGTACATTTGATGCAGCTAGATTTAGATTTTCCATGACTTGGGTCAAGTATTTATTCTAAACAGAGGTAATGATGAGGACATCGATTGGTGTTTTAAGGAGTGATTGTAAACAAGTAAAGATTGAAGGACAATTGCTTCATTAGAAGGATCATTAGCAATTAAAAGAAGATTACGGACTATAAACCTAGGGCATGAACTTCTCTATTAGTTGAGTGAGGTGTGATCATAAGTGAGTATGATAAGGCACGATCCATGCTTATTGGAGTGTTACAAGAGATCACAAGCAAAGATTACAGGCATAAACCTGCCCATGAACATATCTAATGACTTTATTTTTCAATGTTGATTTTATTGTAGTTTGTACTTTTTATTTGTATTCTTTCTTTACATATGTTTACCCTAGAAAAACACTATTGATAGGTTTATAAACATCATTGTTAGTAGATAGAATGTTTTGAGATTGACAAGATTGTTCTTAAGAGTAAAGTTCTCTCTATTTTCTTATCTTGTCAATCTTTTAGATTGTAGTGATGACATCCTCTTTGTATTAATCATCTATGTGTCATATCAAATGCTTGATTGGAAAACCTATTAGTATAATTTGTAAGTTATGTCTAATTATATTTGCAATTCAATTGATTTCTAGATTTATGCATCATATCATCTCTTGAAATTGATTAAAACTCTAATTCAATCATTAGATCGATGCATCATATCCAGTTTGATATTCATTCATATCTTTTTTTTTTTCATTTGTTCTATAAACAAAAAAAAAAAAACCTATAAAAATACATCCTTTCATTGTTTTAAAACCCTAAAGATCCTATTGTTAGAGCTAAAACTTGAATGAAAAGTATTTTTGATGATAAACCTAAAGCAAAAGGTATTTTGATGATAACAAAATATATGTTAGTATGAATGAGAAAAAATTTGTTATTACTAATCAAGCTACTTAGTGTACAATACAAAAATTATATTCTTGAAGGTACTTGAGAAAAATAAGAATCAAAAAATAAAATGTTGACAAGATTATAAGTAACATAAAGAACTAGAATTTATGAAATAAGTATCAATAGTGAACGTAAAATCAGAATCAACTCTCATTAGAAGTTGATTAAAAGAAAAGAATTATAGATGTCTTCATCAACAAACTAGAGGCACAAGACATGGCTAAATTATTTTAAAGATGAAGGAAGAAAGAAAAAGTACTGATCATAAGACAAGACCGACCAGAAGCACAGGGCTGAATAAAACTATATATCGTAAGCATAAAATATCACGCCCCAAACAAGAAGAGTCATAACAGTCTCGCCGTGTAAACTAATCTAAGATACAAGCTGACCTCACAGCTGTTATCGTAGACGCAGTTTACACAAGGCGCACAACTCAACCAGCTTGAAACGTCTATTCTGACATCTGTTAATATCCAAACCTGTGGTAGAGCTTTTACAAAATACTTGTTCTATACAATCTGTAGTTTAGTACTACAACAGTAATTATACAACATTTCACGTCCAAGGGTAAAGATTACAATCAGAGTCTTTTAAAAACCACAGGTTATACGATTTATATACAATAAGTTAGAAAACTAGTGGGCTCCCAGGGAATTCCCATTTAGTTTTCTTCAAAACTTAAAGACAAAGCAAAAGCTCAGGTTCAGTTAAATTCCTCGTTCCTCACTTTCCCACACAGCAGCACACTAACCTGAGAACGGTGGTACCGGAACATCTTTACCTTCACTCAGCACCTGCAAAAGAGTCTGTAGGGGTGTGAGCACAACTAGCTCAGTAAGTGGGGCGAAGTCAGAAGAGTACTATACAATCACAAATAAGGTTAATAATTATGATGAAATGCAATGCAATCACTCAAATGAAAACATCGCACAGTGTTAACCGGTCCACTGTGAGGTTAGAGGAATTTCATCCGCTCCAACCCGGATTGAGGAGTTTCGTCGCGACTCAAGTTAAACCAAACCCGGGCTTGTGCAATGGAGAACACCCCCCTCCCAAGACCGCCTTCGAACCACGGCCCCCAACCTTGCCGCGACCTCCTCGCCTATCACTTAGTTCGACTAAGGATGGGGAAAGGACCATTTCAGCTATCCTCATCGAAGGAAGTCGGTGTTTGGCTTAACACTCTTAATCGTTTCCCCTAACGGGTGATTATGCATGACCAATTACACTTTAGTCGAATAATCATTAGTGATAATCAGGGGTGACCAATAAGTTCACACAATACAGAATCCATGCAAATATGCAGAATAGCACATCAAGGAGTTGAACTCCTGTCACAACAGAGTATCATTCACACACATAGCATGCGCATAATCATCTAACTACAAACACAACCAGAAGTACTCTTGGATCTCCGGATACTTTTAAATAGTACCCAAACAGCAGCGAAGCCACCATCCTAACTTACTTATTCAAACGTTCGTTATTTCTGACTTGAATTGTCAGCCGTCTTTGGAAGGTCCTAATTACACAAAAGGTTTAAATTTAGTTTTCGTAATAATTACGAAAACATTAGGATTTAATCTAAAATGGATATATATATATATTATTTCCATAATATACAATCATGTTATTAAATTATTAATTATTAACATTGTATATCATATTTACTATTACGTATTATATATCGTTTTGATCGTATCGAAACGTACTTTTTATTTATTAATTCACGTTTTGATTCCGGTAGAGTTACCGAAATTTGTATATTCTTGAATATGTTATAGATATAAGCTAGTTTGCTTAAGGTTATCCGATTTCAACAAAACTAGTGTCATTGAGTTCGTATAGACTTAACGACACATCTTATGAGTCTTGTTCCTAGAGATGGATTTTAACGGGTAGTTTGAATTTTTAATACAATTATACATAATTATATAAAAACGATCGTATTATGCGAAATTTACAGTTTTAAATTATATTTTATCCAATTTGTCCTTATATTATAACAATATAAGTATTATTCAATTCTAATACACCTAAAGTACATCCCGATCAGAAAATATTAATAATTATAATAAAAATCTCCATTTAACCCAATTCGATCAGCAAAACTATATATAGGTTTTATTTAACTATTTAACTCATTTTAGTCTATTAATATTACAAATATATCCCGACTTGTAATTTAAGCTATTTTACTTAATAAATTCGTAATAAATAGTTCGGATTACCCAATAATTCCCCGAAAATTTCTATGGACTTCTAAAAATATATGGAATTCAATTATCACTTGGTTTCAAGTTTTCGACCTATTACCTATATTTTCGTATTGACGATTTTACCCCTAAATTTGATAAATTATCCAATTATAATTCTTTTAGCATCCAATTAATTTCAATCTGACTCAATACCATTATTATTTATTATAGATCAGTACATGTCCATTTCATCAATTAATTTCATAATTTCCTATTAAATTCATAATTTCAGCCTATTTTCGAACCAATTTCAGGCCTAAAAATTCAATAAATATTAAAATTATTCAAATAAAATTTTGGGCTACGTAGCAATTACCCATATATCATACACATCCTACACAAAAATTTTTAGCTAGAAACAACATCATATAGTACATTTATTTCACTAATATATATTCGAATGAATTACAGATTTCTTAATAAAGTATATTAAATATTACGAATTTTTCAAAAATAAAAATATCACATGAAAGCATGTCTAAAATAACCTAAGTGTAATTTTTTTCATAATTTTCTGGGTGGATTTACTATTTTCTTGAAATTATTGAAAAACAGGGCAGAAATTTGACCTTGGTGTTCTTGGGTGCTCCGGTGGCCGGCGGCGGCTGGGTGGTTGTCGGAATGCCTAGATGCTGGGGGTACTCCTTGGTGGTGGAGTGGCGTAACAGCAGATTAAAGGGAACCCTAGGAACTAGCCTTGCTCGGTGATTGTCCTGTTTTTTTCTTTTCTTTTTTTTTCCTACGATTTTTTTCTGATTTTTCTTTCTGTTATTTTTTATTCCAAATTGTCAAATGTTATCATCCTGCTGCTGGGGTAATTTTTATAGTGCTCTTTCACCGCCTATGATTTTTTCTTTATTTTTTTCTTTTGTTTTTTTCCTATTTTAACTAAGCATGTGGTGTCAAATTCCCACAATTTCACTTTTGATTCAGCAACTTTCACTTCTCATTCTCCTGCCACGCCTCCTTCCAGCAATCTCAATGTTATTTAATTAATTTTTCTTTTTCTTTTATTAAATAATTACTTAAATATAGATATTATATGTTAGAATTAATTATTTTAATTAATATACAAGGTTATACCCTATGTAATAACATGTGAAATATATAACTTTACTCATATAATTAAGTTTCTAGCATATCTTTTATTTTTAGGATACATTCTAAGGTTAATTTCATGAATTCAACACAATATATATATAATTACTCGATTTAAAGTTAATTTACGAGTATAATTATTATTTGTACCGGGTATACTAAAAAATTACGTGTATTTTTTTATAGTAAATTATACTACATTATCTCATTTTATAGCTCAATTAACTTATCTCTAAGTTCTCGTTGTAATTTAAGTTCAATTTTAGGAGTTCTGAACATTTTAGGGCTTTAGTAAATATTCCAATTTCTAAGGGTAAAATTAGAATTTCGGGTCATTATTACTAAAATCTAACTTCACTGTAATATCTCGACTAACTTTTTCATTCTAGTTGCAAAATTTGGGCTCAATTGGATAAATTACCCTAAAAGCCCTAAATCTGAGCTCGGTTGTCCTAAACTCAATTTTGGAAACTTACATAAAAGATATGTCAAAAGCATGTTACAAGAAACAATAGGTCAAGGCCTAGCATGTAGAGATATATTTGGATAATATATCTTATCAAGTCAAGGATACAAAAGCAATACTTATGAAGATTCAAAAGTGTATGATATAATGGACTAATGAAAGTTTTCAAGTATATGAAGTAACTATAAGGAAAGTATTATATGATAGATGAGCATATCTACTATGATAGCAAAGAAAGAAGATCACAAAGATTTGAGGAAACAATGACTACACAACAACTATTACCTTATTGAGAAGACTTAAATATTAGAGTCACAACTATTTAAGAATAAAGTGATTAATGAAAAGAACAGGATATAAAGGTAGAGCAAAGAAAAGTTTAAAAGCTATATAAGTTTTTGTGATATTATATAGTTTAGCTGAGTTTATACACATTTATTTGATTTGAGAGAAAAGCTCATAGTTTGAGATTATATATTGCTAAGCAATTATGCGAAAGTGTAAGAAAATCTATTGTAATCTTCAAGGGAGTAACTAATCTCTTTAAAAATTAGTGTATGACTGTCCGAGAGAACTTAAGAAGGAGATTTTGTAGATTGCAAATTAGAGGAAAGGTAGGATCATTGGAATTATTAACTTCTGTGTAAGGTTTGTTCAAATAGTGGAAGTATGATGAGATAATCATAACAAGCTAAAAGAGCATATTGATGCTCAAGGCAAAACCACTATATATGCTTACTTGATTTTTTGATCTCTATACTCTTTTATTTACTTGCAATTTGTTTACTGTTTGCATGATATATCACTTGATTGTTTGAGTGTTTGTGCATTATATGTTTTATCATAATCATCTACATGTGATTAAGCTTATGGTTAGAAGCACATAGAGTTGTTTGAATAATTAACCTAGTCAAAAGATCACATTACCATGTACTAAGTTGGTTTTTGCAAACAAATATCTAATCTAAATTTATTAATATTTTTTATACATCAAGAATTAAAAACAAGTTTAATATGGATTATTAAGTTTAGACATTAAGAAGTAAATATTGGCTAATTTTTAAAATTATGCCATAATTAATCCAATCTCTTTTCTTGAAATTGATATCAGAGCTTGGTATAAACAATAAGATCTAAAATGAAAATACTAACAATATGACCCATAGTATTAACTTTGTAAAAACTTGTAGATATATATTTGTGCTATATTATTCTCAACATAGAAAACTTTTGTTATGAAATTTAAAGTTCTTTTGATGAGTTTTCCAAGAAAATGACACGTTTGTAAATTTATAAAGATAAAGGATGATCTTGCAAATTAATAAAGTTTTTTAAAACTAAAGCTTATAGTTTCTTGGAAAGTATAAAGTAATATCCTTAAAGCTTATGTATTATAGGCATTCTTACTTAGACTAATTGAATCCTTAATATTAATTTTAGAAAGTTTTAAAACCATAGGCCTAACTAGTATATTTACGTAAAAGCTATCAAAACTACAATTATATCTACAAGTTTATCATCACTGGTTTCATAAAATTTAAATATAATTATTACAATTTTCTCTAGTAAGATCTTAATCTAAAAGCTCCCTTCTAGAGAAAAGAAACTTCTAAGAAGGATTACAAGTATAAGAGCTTAAAGTGTAAGTATACTACATTAGTCTCACCTAAGTACTGTATTTTTATTTTACTTTATCTTATCTAAGATAAGTAAGCAAAATTTGTGACCCTATTAAAAACTTCAATGAAAGAATGGTGTGAGGCCAAGTGGCTTTATTTTGCTTTGAGACAATGAACTATTATACTTGCCTGTACTTATAAGTAAATTGTGCTTTACATGTGTTTGAACTTATTTACTGAATAAGTACTTGAGTGTACTATATGTCTTAATGTTGAAAAACATCTATATTTTCCATTAAATACTAAATGTTTAGGATATGGTATTTTATCACCAATAACTGGATATAAGATGGTTAAGCTAAAAAATCTTCGTCGAGATAAGCACTACACGATGCATATACTGATGGCTACTCAACACTCTTTGGTAACCATGGTAAGGGGTAAATAGAGCTTAGGTTTACTCCTTTTTTTATTAGTAGATTAGCTCTACAGTTGTCATGGTGGGCAAAGAATTTAGCATGCTAGACTATTAAGATGAGTTTTCGCAAAAATTAAATCCTAAATAGTGGGTGATTATAAAAGGGATGTTGTACTTGCGATCATAAAATGTTAGCATGCATCTTTTTCACAAATAATGTGACATTGATGGAGGTGGATTGTTGCTTTCATAATTAACTTATTATAGATAATACAAAAAACTTGAATAGATATAACTCGTAAATCTGGTGGTATATACTCAAAAAACACTTTTATGACTTATCAAACGATACAATCAACATATTATATAATATTTTGTGATTCTTGACATGCCATAATTATCTTTTATTAAATTAATTATTTTTATTTTAATTTACCTTAAAATTTTGAAAAATATGCTCTATATTTTATAGTGTTTCTTAAAAACTAATAGTTTCATTGTTTGTAAATTCATATATTTAATATTGTAGGGTGAGCGAATACAAGATAAATAGAATATAAGAACTTACTCATATCATACTCTATAAGTACAGTTTTCCAAAATTTGAAATTAAAACTTACCCTCTAACACCCTAAAACAGATTTGGAATCCATATTCTATAAAACCTATAAGGTATAGAGTATCTTATAAAATTTATATATGTTTATTATATTTTTATAATATTAAGATTTTGAGATAAATAATCAACAACTTAAACTCATCAATATTTCTACAGCATTCTATTCATTTAAGCTGCATAAAGGAACACTTTCCATGATTTTGAAAAGCATTATTACAAAAATCTACCTTATAAGACATCCTAAACAAAAGTGACAAAATAATAAGAAGATACACCCTCCATCTTTTTAGGCAATACATTTGTTAGAAGTTTAGTCCACTTTCTTGAAACACCAAGTCCACTACAACTAATTTACAAATACAACATTACATGAAAAACATCACAGTAAATATAGGGTTATTAATGGGGAAGAAACGAGATAAAATAGTCCAAAAATGGAAAAGCGAAAATAAGATAAGAAAGAAGCTGAAGAGATAAAGTAAAAAATTCTTTATGGTTTTTCATGGATGATGTGCTTGGGGCTTTAGCCTATTTCTTTACTCTTTTTACCTTTTTAATATAACATAGGAGGTGAGAATTTAATAATGTTTTACATCATTATTATTCTTTAATAATTTTTATAGGGTAGATACCTTCTTGAAACTTATATCTTATATAACTTAGAACATAAGTTACAAAGTGCATATAGATATCGAAATATCATACCCATATCCTATATTATGAGAATAGGTTCTGTAAAATTATATTTAGAATTTATGTTGTGATTTTCAATATCACCTAGAATCTACTTGATCAAGTAGGTATTACAAAGATTAAGGTATAATAAGATTACACTCTCATACTTAATTTTGGTTATAAAATTTTAATTTTCCTTAAAGCTAGTAACATCAAATTTTGTTAGAATAAGATTAAACGAAAAAAAAAAAAAGAAGAAGAAAAAAACTAGGCTTGAATACTAACGGATATATACCAGATATTATACTACAATGAAGATATACCAAATTATCATTAGTTATGTAATTTCTATTATTCATCATGTCTACTTTCACTTCAGAACCATCAACTTGTTGCATGTTGTGCGTTCCCTACATCTCCTGTTCCCTACATCTGCTGTTCTAAATTGTAACGTGGATGCTCAAATTCGTATTCAAATTTTTGAAATGTATTATTACCGTGCGTTAGTTGTCCTCGTTCCTTCTCAATGAATTGTTTGAGGATGGTGCAAGTGGTTTGGAGAGCGATTGTCTTTATTCATTTGGGTTTTTCCCCTTTTTCAGGGTTGTTTGTCGGTGCCTGGTGGGATCGGCCTGACGGGTCGGCCCGTGATAAGGTCTTAGTGGCAATATTATACTATAAGGTGATGAAAGTGAAGGAATTGCAACACAGCCGCTGGCAGCATTTAAACTTAATACCATTATGATGGCATCTAAGATTTGAAAAGGAAAATTTTCATTTTTCGTAAGGAACTGCTTGTTAGGTATTTGTTAAGATGCCAAAGAAAAAAGGAAAGTCACTTTCTTTACAATTTTTCTTTTTCCCTATACAAATCAATTTGAAAAATATGAGTCGCTTTCTTTTAGGCACTCAAAAGTACAAGTGGCCAGGCACATGATTTTTACTTTTGTTGTATATTTTCAAGGTTATTTATGTATCGGTTGGTTCTACTTCTGCAAGGTTCTTGTTCATATTGTATGCTTTATTTATTTTGCCTGTGATTGAAAATCGATCAAAACATGAAACTACTTTTAAAAGACAAATAATACCACTTCATAATGCTTTCTTCATAAAATCTAACCGTGGCATCTTCTGGTACAATCATTTTGTCTTTGCTATATATATGACATGTTCCTTTCTTAAACAGAGTACCTCCGCCACACTTTCACTTTTTATTGATCGAAATAATTTGCCAGCAATCTTAGTACGTTCAATATCTTTAGTACTCCATAAACAAGATTTCATATGGAAAAATTAGCAATGTTACCCATGTATTGCCTATACGATATAACACATTTATATCAATAATTCTAATTCTTATTCTTTTCTTTTCCCTATCATACATATCCAATGGACAATAGCTAATTTGGTGCCTCTTAATGATTTTTCATACCAACCTAGTTTTGATTCAAATACATGAGTATAAGGAAATTGCCCTAATCAGGAGAGGTTATACAGATTTAGGGTTAGGAAAACCAGAAAACATTTTTTGTAGCAACATGAGCCCATCCTCTTCTAATTCAAATTTTGGTGATTCATCATTGATTATTTCTTAGGAGCCACTTGGAGAGAGATTACACTAGATGCAATTAAACATATAAGAACATATTAAAAAGAGATAAGGAGAGTTGTAAGAAAAAATGGAAAAATAAAGAGAGCAAAAGTAGATGTATAAAAAGATGAAGAAGCAAAGAGAGTAAGCCATATAAGAAATATTGAAGGCAAAGTATAAAAAACATATCGCTATTGGGAAACAACCTTGATATGCTTGAGATGGCTATTTTAGATTTATTGATTTGATGCATCCAAATTGAGCACTCAAATGAGTAGAGTGCGAAAAATAAAGACATTTATACTATCATTATTCCATTTTTATGATAGCAAACATTATTAGAGTAACTAATTCATATTATTTTGAAAAGTTAAGGTACTAAACAAACCTAATTAAAAAAAGTAGAAAAATACATATACTTTGATAACCCATTTACTTGAAGGTAATAAAAAAAAAAGTAAAATAATCATTCCTATCAATCATCTATTACCTTGTTTACTTAAGAAAATGAGAAGGGAATCATGATTCCTTAGGCTTCTACTCTCACTTCATTAGGAATAAAAATTACCTTAGAAGAAGTGAACATTTTATTCCCTCTACAAACATAAGAAAAGGTTCAAATATTATGACTATTATATCATCAGTAAACTGTAATTTTCTAAATTAATTCAATGGTTGCTTTCTAAAATGATTAATAGGGATAATTCTATTTGTATTTTCAATTTAATATTGCAATTAATGAAGTGAATTAGACACCTATACAATAAAAAATTAGACAAAGTAAACACTAAAATAAAAATTCCTAATTTCATGCTAATAATAATTATTCCCAAGACATAACTTTTTTGTTTCCCATATATTCAATTACCTTCAAAAATAAACCGTTATTGTCATTATTATGCCACGATAAAAATATGAGTTATTTTTATATTTACTAATACCTCATTAATTTAATTATAAAAATACCAATTATATAAAATTAATTACACACAATCGTATATAATAAATTCGATTTAATTTTACATTAATATCACATTTATTACATATGATATACATTGACTCCATATTGATGTCGCATGTAATAAATGCAACATACTAACCAATACAAAATAAAAACAAACAAAGGCTTGTTTCAAGAATTAAACCCACAACTTAATGGAATGTAAGGCCACACGACCACTAGACTATAGCATTGCCTTTATCTTAATCATGTGTTCAAGACAAATAATAAATAAACCTAATAAAATTACATATATTAAATACGTTTTATCAACATATATAACTTTTTGTCACGTTTATTACATGCAATTTTTATTTTATTTTAAGTAAAAATTACATTTCTTAGATGCAATTTTACAATTGTATTTAGGTAATTAATATTGTGTCATTTATATTTATATAGAATTTTTTTGGAATTAGTAAGCATATATTACACTCATGCAAATATAAAGGACTTGAATGATTTATTTAGAATATAAAAGACTTAAATAAATTTGAATAACAACATAGAAAGGTTAAATAACTTATTTAAAATATAAATGGTTTCCATTAAAATAAAATTGCATTATTGGATGTACTTCCAACACTATCCATGTACCCATTATCTCTTCTTCTTTTTTTTTTTCAAACATATTCACTATCCACGTATTCATTATCGGTTTAGTCTTATCCTTTCCATATAGGGTCACATTCATGCAAGAAAAATAAAGTTATAAGAGAATATTTTAATCTATAGAATTTTTAAAAGTTTCTTATATTACCACGTGAACTTCTTTAAAAACTATATATTTTATTCCTTCTTTATCAAAAATTTTTAACACTTTTTTATGTATTTTGTGGATTATATAAATTAACTTTTAAATCAATATTATTAATATTTTTTAAATATAATTTTATTATCAATAAATATAATTTTTTATAATATAATAAATATTATTATATTAATTAATATTATATTTTTATAATAATTAATATTTCATTTCACAAACTTTTTAAGAAAAAGTAAGATTCAGATACTCCCTTACAAGAAACGTCTCCACGTGAAGGGATTGACATCGTGGTTGAAGGTGAAAAAGACATCAGCCTTGAAAGTGCCATGAGGATCAATTATTTAAGTTCGAATGGGGTTATTTCGGTAATTTAGTTTCTAGGATTCAAACTAAAAGGAGATGATCAATCATTTAAGTTCGAATGGAGTTATTTCGGTAATTTAGCTTGTAGGATTCAGACCAAAAGGAGGAGAAATTTCAAGGCAATAATGCTTCTCTCTCTTTCTCCAAAGTACTGACGGAACCTTGTCACCGTCGACTTTGACTAGACTGCCCCAGACACCTTAAGTTTGTATCTCTCGCTCGCTCTCTCTCTATCTCTCTCTCTCACCTTTGGCTCATCTGAAGACCAAAACCAATTTTTCAGTTTTCTTTTATTTTATTCAATGATTTCCCTTCTTTCTCCAACACCTCAAATCATTCCTTTTCTATTTATTTACCTAAACAATTGACTGAAACAATTCTTAAAAAAAAAAATTATTTAACTTTTTCATTGCAAAATCCGTCCATCGTCCGTTATTTCATTTGGAACCAAGCATAAATTTGCTCAGATCTAGCCAAAATTAAACTGGAACTGGGACATAGCTTATTTAACCTTTATTTCTCCAATAATTTATTCCCTTTTAAGATTATCAAACTATGATTCTATCCAAAATTGTTAGAAAGTTTATAAAATCGAAATGTAAAATAGAAATCTAAAAATACAAATTTCTGTAGTCTATATAAAATGACTTTAAAAAACTATAAATATATTTATAATAGTTATTCAAAACTCAAAATACATTGCGAAAATAAAGAAATTAAATTCTTTTATTCTTAATATATAATCTAATTTGTACGAAAGGATAAAGAAAATTGAAACTAATTTTTTTTTTATTATTTTTTTAAAAAGCAATTTATTAAAGAAAGTAAATATTTTAACTCATTTTAAGTTATTAATTATGTAAATTGAAGTATATAGCTTCAGTCGTAAGGTTTGTTGTTAAAGCTGAAACTTAGATAAAGACTATAAGAATAAAATAAGAGAGAGAGAGAGAGAAAAGACGTAATAGGAGAGGAAAGATAATGCAGTGTCTCAATAGTCGATGACTTGTAATTCAACTAAAATATGTGAAATCGGTAAAGTCGATAAAAAAACATTAGTTTGTATCAAGTTTACATATAAATTCGATTAAAAACATAGATTTCTAATTCGAGTTAATTTTAAAGAATCTCCTAAAATTATAAACTCGTAGAATTGCATGAATGGAATTACGATTTTAATAAATATATATATGGTAGTTTATATGTAATGATTTTAGGTGCATGTTAGCTAAAATGCTGCCTTTCTTGAAATGTAATATTGAAAATGTATAACATTTTTAGTGTTGCTTTTATTGTCTTGTCATGCTTAAGCACATTGACTCTTGCATAGGGTTAAATTTTAGGTCTTAACAAATATCTTCATGCGTACGGCCGAATTTTGAGTCTTAACAAGTATTTCCATATGAGAAGTTTTACAATTAGACGTTTCAATGAGGATGTCCATCCACACGTTGATATTTTCCCACTAATACAGGATTATAAAGCCTTGACCATCATTTTATTAATTATAAACATGAAATGGTGAAAATAAAACTTTTTACCATCCCAGTTATCGGCTAACAAGCCAAGCACACAATTGAGTAATCAATTCTTTCTTGTAAATACATTAAGTTATTTATACTTTAATTTGTGCATTTGGTAGGAAAAGGCACATGTGGAGACATTGAATATATGTGCTTCGAACATCTTAAAGGATATGATTGGTCCACAGAAGTTGAGGTTTCTTGAATTGAATGTTAAGGAACTTATAGGGGACTTAGATGGACTTTTTTCGAACTTAAGATGGTTTTGTTGCTCCAAAGCCCGTGCCTTCAAGCTAATCAAATCCAATAAAAGAAAATTATTTATTCTTGAGCAAATTTTTACTGAAGTTCAACCCGGGTATAAATATTGGACCAATCACTAGTGAAGTTAATTAATGAGTTTCGTGTAAATAATACCACTTTGTTTCCATTTACAAATGCTGAACATTGGATATTTCTCTTTCAGGTAAATGAATTAAAGGATTTAGATCTTACTAGGTCCATGCATAAATTACTAAAGCATTTAGAAAGCGATCTTTTTAAAGCTCAAAAGAATGATGATTGAATATTGAAAAAAATGAAGATGAGACGAAACTTTATGCATCATTAAGTAATGTTGATATATTATGTATTTGGCATAGTCTTTGTATTATTTAACACATGTATAGCAAGTTAGTTAAAGTTAGTTAGGTAGCTAGTGTACAAGTATGAATACTTTCGGTTATTCTATTGAAGATAATAGAAAAGTCATTTATATCTTATTTTCTTCACTTGTCTATATCTGTTTTCTTCTATGGATGATAGCATGAGTAATATAGTAATGCAAGGCTTACAATTGACAAAGTAAAGTTCATTTTCACATGGTATCAGAGCTTTACCTAGTAACAATCCTCTAATTCCTCCCTGATTGTATCAATTTTTTGTTTACATTGCTTTTTGTTATAACGAAACAGGTTAGTATCAATCGTTACTATTTGGCTAATTTGGATAACCCTAGAATGGTGTTAGGAAACATTATTTTTAATGGAAATAATTTCTTAGCATAGTATCAATCAATACGACCACTTCATAATGCTTTCTTCGTTAACAATCTAATCGTAGCTTCTAGTATAATCATTTTGTCTTTGATATATGACATGTTCCTTTTTTCAAATAGAGTACCTCCACCACACTCTCACCTCTTTACTGATCAAAAGAATAACTGATCAAAAGAATTTTCCACCAATCTTAGTACATCCGATATCTTTAGTACTGTAGAAACATGATTTCATATGGAAAAATTATATATTTAGCAATGTTACTTATGTATTACCTATATGTTATAACACATTTCTTTTGGTGATTCTAATTCTTATTCTTTCTTTTTCCTATCATATATATCCAATGGACAATAGCTAATTTGGTGCCTCTTAATGATTATTTGTACCAACTAGTTTTGATTCAAATGCATGAGTACAAGGAAATCGACCTTAATCAGGAGAAGATTTATAGATTTAGGGTTAGGAAAAACCAAAAAAAAACATATTTTGGAGCAACATGAGCCCATCTTCTTCTAATTCAAATTTTGGTGATTCATCATCTATTATTACTTACTTAGAGAGAGATTACAAAAGATGCAATCAAACATATGAGAACATATTAAAAAGAGAAAGGGAGAGTTGTAAAAAAAAAAATAAAAATGGAGAAATAAAGAGATCAAAAGTAGATTTATAAAAAGATGAAAAAGCAAAAAGAGTAAGCAATACAAGAAAAATTGAAGGCAAAGTATAAAAAACATATCGCTGCTGTGTTCTTTAAATTAACCAAGCTTTGAGGGAAGCAACCTTGATATGCTTGAGATTGCTATTTTAGAATTATTGATTTGATGCTTCTAAATTGAGCACTCAAATGAGTAGAGTGCGAAAAATAAACATGTTTCTACTATCATTATTCCATTTTTATGATTGCAAATATTACTAAAGTAATTAATTCATATTATTTTGAAAAGTTAAGGTACTAAACAAACCTAATTAAAAAAAAGTAGAAAAATACATATACTTTTATAACCCCTTTACTTGAAGGTAATAAAAAGGGAGTAGAATAATCATTCTATCAATAATCTATTACCTTGTTTACTTAAGAAAATGAGAAGAGAATCATGATTCCTTAGGCTTCTATTCTCACTTCATTGGGAATAAAAATTCCCTCAAAAAAAGTGAACATTTTATTCTCTCTACGAAGATAATAAAAGGTTCAAATATTACGACTATTATGTTATTATTAAACTGTTATTTTCTAGATTAATTCAATGGTTAGTTTCTAAAATGATTAATAGGGATAATTCTATTCATATTTTCAATTTAATATTGCAATTAATGAAGTGAATTAGACACACATACAATAAAAAATTAGACAAAGTAAATGCTGAAATAAAAATTCCTAATTTAATCGTAGTAATAATCATTACAAGACATAACTTTTTTATTCCCCATATATTCAATTACCTCCAAATAAATAAATCATTATTATCATTATTATGCCACGATAAAAATATGAGATATTTTTATATTTACTAATACCTCATTAATTTAATTATATAAATACCAATTATATAAAATTAATTACATATAATCACATATAATAAATGTGATTTGATTTTATATTAATGTTGCATTTATTACATGCAACATACATTGACTCCATATTGATATCGCATGTAATAAACGCAGCATACTAGCCAATGTAAAAAAAAAAAAAACAAACAAACACTTCTGAGAGGTTATGTATAAAGTGGATTTTGTATCTTATAGGGTCAAATGGGGTCAAGAAATGATTCAGTTTTGGTTCGATCATAATAATCGAAGTTTAGAGAATAAAGAAAAAGGTGATCTTGATAATTAGCAATAATTTTATAACAGTATCGTAAAATCCTAATTTATCCCTACAATTCAACTTAATTCGATGTGATCCAATTATAAAACTAATTAATACATATAGAAAATTGCAATAAGCTCCCTTATATAAGTAGCGGCCCTCCCATTCATCCGCATCATCAGTTTGCTATTTTTGATTGGATTCGAAGTTACGTAAATTCTTCAACAATCCATGGACCCACAGAGGTAATCCATAATTTCTCTCTACATATATTGTTTGTTATCTCCAACCTCTGGAATTGGATTGAAATATGAGTAAGATTTTACTGGTTAAACTAAGCATCCTTCTATATAGATATGACGTAGGATAAATAGATTGTTCTAGTTCTTAATATTCTTGTGATCAAGTTATCTAATAACGGTTTCCTTACTCCATTGAAAAATAATAAAACGAATGGAGAGGGCACTTAATTTTGATAGAGCAATTAAAAATTAGTTTTATGTGAAATTCGTTCTTTCTAGTGTTTAAAATGTCATATGTATGTCATATGAAACTAGTATTTCATTTTCAATTTATATTTTGTTCTTTGCTTTGCTCAAGAAAATATTTAGTTCGACACACATAAATTAAAAAAAAAAAAATGACATTGTATCCCACTTGATTAATTCAATCCCTCTTTTATCCTCATTTTTTTCCTTATAATATATTTTGCCACATGATCATGGTGATCCAATTAGCCAGATCTACATAAAAATATTTCCTTTTTAGTCACAAAGTTAATTTTTTAAGACGTGCTTTTTTTAAATTTCCATATGGAAATCAAGTTTGATTAATTAAGCCTTAGCGTGTATGGTTGAGAAAATCTCTGTTGTACCGTTGCTTCTTCTTTAGATCCAAAGTAGCATATAAGAAATGGAAAGTGAAAAAAGAAACGAAATTCTTGATTGCCTGCATTTGTTATCCACTTACTTATGAGCATGATTCTAATCCCCTTTTCCACACTCTCAGCTGCTGGCATAATATAACTCAGACCAAGGTCGATTTAAGCTACTAGCACTACTCATGTAATTTATCCATTCGATCACGAGCTTGAATATATTTACCTCAATGAGCTTGCCACTTTAATTAAGCTAAAGTCGAGCTCCAATATGAGTTGGAAATAGATCCTTTTTAATTTTTTCATTCAATTCAATTCAATTTATAAATCAATAATTAAAATTATTTAAACTTTTGAAATACCTCATGATGCTATCTTTCATCATGTAACCTCAACAATTAATTATACGTATTATCATTTTAAAGGGATAAATTAAGGAAAATTAAAATAAAGTAAATTGAAAGGATTCAAATCTACCTAAGTTTCACAAAGTCAAAGTTAAATATTAATACTTTTTAATTATAAAAACCTCCTTTTTCCTTTAAATTAAACGATTCAAAATTTCTATAAACTTTGTTTTTTCATTTCATATCATGCAAAGTAATAAAATAGTACCTATCGATAGGGCTTTTGGGCAGGAATCTCTCAAGCCCAATTAGATCCGTTAAAACTTACCACTCTAAGCTCATCTTCGTAAGCCTTAACTTTAGGTCTTAACAGCCCAAGCTTACGAAATGTTGTAACGACTATAAATCATAAGATAAAGATAAAACAGTCACATTTTAAATATCAAAAATACGTCATGATGACAGCTCTGCTTTTTTATATTTTTAGGAGAAGATCTGCCCTCCCTCAAATGACCTTTAACTATCATCTCCACTTTGCTATAAATACTATACTACAACCTAAAGGTAAAGCTTTCTATAAATTCCATATTCTAACCCTGTTTATCAAGTTATCAATTCCCCTAAAGAGTTTATTACTAATTTAAGCATTAAATTGGTTATGTTGAGCAACTTCTGATATTATCTCGCTATATATTGTTTTGCAGACCAAGTACGTATTGATCCAGATTTACTACCGGCAAAAACTAAGTAACAACGGTACCCTTCCATCCATCATCGTCGGGCCCATATTAGCAAAGTTTTCATCATCAAAATTAAAATGAAAATCATCTCACATATGTCACCGCATGCTTGCTTTGCATCATATTGACAGGTGAATTTTGAAGAAAGATCATTCGCGTTGAGATTAAGCTAAAAGGTAGTAGCAATTCGGATGTAGTCTTTACGGTGCCGGGAAAGACTTCGAATAAAAAACGTTTGGATCTACCATCAGTTGTGAATGGGAGACTCTTATTGTCGGTCATCTTTAGGCGATTATTTTTTCAATCTTTTTTTTTTTAACTTTTTATTTTATGGAAATGTTATGTTTTTTCCTTTTGTACTATTTTTTCTTTTAACTGTGATGAAAAGTTGATACTTACCAATTTTTTTGCAACTTCTTAGTAATATTGCATTTTTTTTTTATTTTTTTTATGATAACTATGATAAAAAATTGATAGCTACCAATTTTTGTAGTTTTTTGGCAACACATATTTTTTGGTAATGTTAACATAAATTTATATGATGATACTTTTATAAGTAGGGCTGTTCGTCAAATCGAACTAGATCGAATGAAAACTCAAACCGAACTAGACCGACGTACTCTTTTATATTTCATTGCAGTTTGCGGTTTTGTTTGAAAGGGGATCAAACAATTCGTAGTTATTTTTCAAAGGTCGAATCGAATCAAACTGAACCGTTTGAACCCGAGTCAAACTGCTTTTTATTTAAAAATAAAAAATAAGTGATATTTTTTTAATTTTAAACCATATTAAAATTTCCTTTTGACCCTATTTATATTTTTTTATTGTTTCTCATCTCACACTCAGCTCCTATTGTCAATTCCTTTTATTTTACTGTTGTTTTTTATCTCTCAATTAAATTTGTGTACTTTCACTATCACCTAAAATCCAATATTATAATAATATAATATTGTGTGATTTCAACTCTTATGTGATGTACTTGATTTTAAATATCAATATTTGATTAAAAGTTTTAGTAATTGTTAGTATTTTTAAATAAAATTAAGTATTTTTAAAAGTGATTCAAACCAAATTAAACTATATTTAAAGTGATTTGATTTAGAACCTCGAACTGTTGATTTATTTAAGATTTAAATCGAAATGTTTCAAATGTTGTTCAATTCAATTTGATCCTTTAATCAAACAAAATCATGAACACTTCTACTTATAAGTTAATGATGGATGATTCATGAAATAGGTATATTGATGCAATTTGTGTGCTATGAAGGCTTTTCATGCAAATAATAAAAACCATTGTGAATGGAGTTCAACTTTTAAGCTGGTTGCCTATAGGTAATCGGATTTGTCCTTAAAATAGTAGAGATTGATCTAGGCGGGTGGCTGTGAACACTGCTCCCTTAAAAACTTGGTGGAAACAAGCTTTTTGTGACCAGTTGATACACTTCTCCTTACTTTTTCTATTTCAAAAGCATAATTCAGAAGAAGTTATAACTACCGGATTGAGTCAACAGGGAGTTCGAACTAAGTATCAAACTAAAGTAATTCTACTCTAAAATAAGCAAATCCATTTTTAGACGGTTGAGGTTTATATCAATAAAATTAAACAAACACCAAATCAGCCCCTAACAGCATCAAAACGTTCACCGGAATAAATAAATAACAACAGCAACAAAGCTTGTGAGAATTAAGGGACACACAACTTAAGCACTGGGTTATGAATAATTAAATCGGGACAAGTGTATATACCAATATAAGAACCAAATAGAATAATGATATATAAATTACAGCAAATGATATATAAAAAAAAAAAAAATTATACACATACGGTGTATTAGATACTTAAATATATTTAAATCATTTATATAATTAAGATATGCATATACGTGGGTTTATACGTTGTATTTACTGTATGCACCATTTTAATGTTGTACTGTTTATTCTCTCTTTGTATCTTACGTTCTTATGTTATAATGTTTGCATTTCTAGAACATATATGCTTTATTTATTTCTACTTGAAGGGCTTGAAAATTTTAGAAGCTCGGCCCATGACAATAACTTTACTTAATATTCTAATTTTTACTATATGGAATCATATGATATTAGTGTTTTCAGAAGATCCGAGGATAAAAAATGGTTTTGGAAATCTGAAACTTGTTTCGGTTCTATGAATATGAATTGGGAGTTACAGTTTCAATTATTGCTACTTACACCATGATTTGCGGAAATTTAGTCGCCTATGTAAAAAAAAGTGATGTATGGGAAAAAATAAAAACGACTAACTATTTATGATAAAAGAAACATGCTATTAATTTTAAGGCCAATTAATGCATATATGTATATATAATACTGAACAAAAAGTTGATCCAACAGATTTGGATCCTCTTAGATTTTTTCTTTCCTAGTTTTCATCAATTTAAAAATCAATATTTAAAACTATCTAGATATTTTAAATAACATATTATCATGACGTAAATTCAAATCTTAATAGAAAAATTGAAGAAAAATGAGAAAAGGTAAATTAAATAAATCCATTTTCCATTTTTAAGAGCTACAACACAAAAACGATCCTCTTGCACTTTAATCACACACACATGTATAATATATACCTTATATACATAAACCTATGTACGAGTCACAGATGGCATGACATATAACACAAGTACTATTGTTGATGATAATTACTTAACCACGTTGCAATAGCTGATATCATTCATTCGCCGGAAGTTTATTAAATTGATTTAGCCAAGTATGTTCCATTATTTATCAGTACACTAGTTTGTATATATAATATCTAATGGTAGCAGGAATTCAAATCGATTCGCCTGAAGAATCTTCCATTCTCTATCAATACACTAATCTGTATATAGTATTCAATAATATACACACAATTGTATGTTATCATAACTCATTATTGAACAGAAAAATACACTGAAAGTCCCTAATATTTATATCAGTCAATTAAATTCTCTATAACTGATTTAGTCATCAGAATCCCTAAACTACTTTAAAATTCAATTAGGTTATTTATACTTTAGGAATTCATTCGAGTCCTTTATATTATAGGTAGATTACTTAAAATTTTTGTATTTATATCATTACACCAGCTAAATCCTTTTTAAGTATGTTTATGATTTATCCTCATTATTAGATGCACTTCCAACACTATCCACGTAAATCCATTCATCTCTCTCCTCTCTCTCTCTCTCCCTTCATTCATCTGAAAAGAACAAAGCTGATATTTTACGTCCGGACGGTTCTTTTCTCAATTTTTTATAGGGCCAGTTGAGTTTTCCGTTTCACCTTAATATATATTTTATTTAAATTTGAATTATTGAGTTAATTATAAATCCGACTACTAAAATTTAAAAGAGAGTAAATAAATAGATTCAATGTTTCTCAACGTCGTGTAGTAGTATCATGATAGTTGCTTTTTCTTCTCTGATCGGAGTATGAAAATTCTCCGGTATGGGGGGCGGTAACTCCATGATTATGAAGGATCGGGTCATCACGTAAAACGGATACTTTCAAGAGCGCCCTTTAAGATTTACTCGTTAAATTTTCTTTCAATCCTTCGGAAGTCAGAAAGAGTAGGTGTTGACTTCACTTGCTGCATCGTATCACATCTTCATCCACATATTACATATTGTGTAAGCCCATTCGTTTTAAGGGTATGTTTTTATGTGTTTAGATGTCTATAGTGATTAGTAAATTCATACGGTATTTGGCAAAAAAAAAAAAAAAAAAATAGAAAATAAGTCTGAGCGAAAGTTATTATGAGAATAAAGTCGCATATTCCTTATGCGACTTCAGTGAATTTTTTACACTAAAGTCGTATGCTCTAATGCGACTTCAGTGAAATTTTTTTACACTAAAGTCATATGCCTTCATACAACTTTAGTGTAAAAAAATCTGCACAATGAAGTTATATGTCTCCTATGCGACTTTACTATTACATTCTCGTAATAACTTTTATTTGAGACTTATTTTCGAATTATTTTTTACTAGATACTGTATCAATATACTGATCTTGATGTCTATAAAAATATGTTAAAAATAATTTTTCACTGTTTAGTATAAATATTATGTAACATATAATCATATTTAAATAGAATATTGTTATTATAGAATCATGAGTATATTATAAGTTTTTTATATAAAAGTATAACATGTAAATTATTTTTTAACGTTTATTATTATAATATCCTTAGCTTGTATATTAAAATTTTATCAACAAGTGTGTTAAATTATTTTCATTAAAGTCTCTTTATATTTATAATTTATAAGTTAATTCTAACAAGGATTAAGTTAAAAAATCACATTTTCAATGTTAAAAAACTTATAAAAAGTAATTTGGAAAACAACTTTTCATTTTGAAAAGCGTATGTCATTTTCTTGTAAAACTTTAGGATATTTCCTTTAATAAGAAAATATTTGCTCATGTAAAGGAAAATGTTTTCTACTTAAAATGATATATTCAACCTAATAAACAAAAGAAAATAAGAAATATAAAATATTTTTCGAAAGGGGGCTAAGTTTTGGCTGAAGTTCCGAAGATTATCGAGTACTCTTTTCTTTATGAAGTCCAAGTTTGCTAATTCACCTTGGATGGTTAAAATAATTTACACTTTATTTAATTATTATCTTTATTATCTTTTGATTTTTTCATTTGAGTTTTTATTTTTAACAATGCTTATCTATTTTATATAATTGCTTCTCACTAATTGGAGTCAATAATAATTAATTTAATAAAAAATATTATTAAATATACATAATTCCAATAATATGAGAAAAGTAATAAAAAATAAGAAAATTCAAAATTGAGTCAATTACCGACCCACCACTTGGTTGGGAACACGAAATTATTGAACTCCGTTTCTTAATTACTAGAGAGGTTATTCGTGGCAGGTTCGGTCTTCTTTTACGAACTCTTGTCATTTGTAAGATTTATCCACATCCAGTCCATCCGAGTTGTCACTTAAGTGGATGCCTAATAAGAATAGTCTTAGATCTAATTGTTAAAATTACTTAATAATTAAGTTTGTTAAATTCATAATTCAACTTTAAATAGAATATGCAATATTCATATAATCATATAAAATCAATAAAGTTATAAGTTTATGAAATTATATATCTAATCTTGTTATTCTATCAAAAGTTCTTTGGTAATGGTTTTGTATTCATTTAAATCAATAAAAACTTTATAAAATTATAAAAAGATAAAATCACATAATTAATTAGTGATTTTAATATTCATAACCCAAAAAGGAAAAAGAACAAAGGTCAATATTTTCCTCACAAGCTCTGTTTCTGTCTGTCGTCCCCTCAACAAAATTCCCTCCCATAAAAAGACAAACACCTCTGTTTTATCTATCTATTGCTCTGTTTTTTTCCTCTCTCTGCTTGTACACGAAAACCAAAATGTAGGAAAGAGGGAGACGAAGGAGAGAGGAGGGAACAGGGAAAAGGTTTTTCCTTTCCCGATTGGATGGCATTGGTAATGTCATAATGATAAAGCTGATTACAGCATGGCGTAGTTTCAACTATTTACTTTAATATTTTCTTTCCTTTTGATTATGTAATTAGAGTAACAGTTGCAAAATGCTAGCACTATCTTGATTGAAAGAAAGTTTAAAAAAAAAGAAGAGGAGGAAAAATATATGTTCTCTTATATTTAGATAGAGGATGCAAAAAAGGGAAAGGAAAATAGATAATATATATTTTTTATTTTTATTAGAATACCATAAATGTCTCCATAATTTGAAAAATACTTTTATTTCATAGTAATATATAATTTCATTATAATTCCCTCATAATCCTGTTTTTTAAAAGGTCATGACAATTTCACCAAAAAATAAATAAACAAAAGGCCATGAAATTTTTTTTTTTTTAAATTATGATATTTGAAATTGTATCTTGAAGTTATAATTTTCTTTCTACATGAGGTCGTAACTTCAAATGGTACAAAATTATTTCTAGGCACGATTTTGCATTGTTCTAAATTTGCAGCACACATGATAATTCCTTTTCCACTAATTTCTGCAACACCTCCCAAAAACCACCTCTAGAGTAAACTCTTCAATACATACCCTCCTTAGGAGTTAAACTCTACACCCAGAACATAAACAATGATATACTTCACAATACCACTAGATAACAACTCATTATTAACCCATCTATAGGCATTATAATCCTAGAACTACTTATTAATACAAAGCTGTTCGACTATAAGAAATAATTAGTAATAGACAAAAATTTAATGACACAACTGAAGAAGAATAAGAACTTTTCGACTCATAGATCATACCATTTGTCCAAAGACAAATGCTCAAAGTAAAAAAAAAAAAAAAAAAAGAAAACAAAATAATAGAAAAAGCGAACATTAATATGAGGTTACGATTGATGATGTTGTATAAAGGTTTAGAACTCCTGAATATCTGGTTGAGTGTATAAATAAGTGACTTGAGTAACCTAGGTTATTTAGTTACTTTCCAAACATTAAGCTTTTTGTGACGACTCCCCCTTTAGTACTATATGTAATCATAGTATATATGATACCTATGTTATTTATATGTTATGTTTGAAATAAATTTATAACTTGCATACAAAGTTTAGGGTTTTAATGACTTTCTTTAGAATAAATTTTGTTTAAGGTGACTTCTAACCAAGCCTCTAATTCTCCCGTTCATTATAGGGTTTCTTTAGTACATCCTCTTATTAAAGCTTTTGAATAGCTCACTATTCTAAAAATTTTACCAAAATCCCCTTTGCTCAACATTACATAACGATTTCAGAATGAAAAGTGTAATCATAATTTTTGTTCAACATCCATTATACTGCTAATTCAATCCTTATTTAATCATACATCTCATTACACACATAGATATGCTAGGAAGTTATTTTTTATAAATATAGTGTAGCCTTTGACCTATCTTTTGACCAACTCTAAGATTTGCATTTTAATACAGTATAGATTCTGACTAATTCTTTGACTCATTCATTTGCTTTAATAACTCAACAAATTATGCTATCTTGACACCAATATCACCATCATACTTGATTAGAATAGAATGTCACTCAACACCAAACTTTAACACTCATGTTAATATATTTTAGTAGAAAACATATGGTTTTAGTAGTAAGACATATAATTTAAGTAGAAAACATGTAGTTTTGGCCTTTTTAACTTCCATAATCAGTTTGTAAGTAGGTTTTTCATAAAAAATTAAAATTCCTTTTATTTTGAACATTATCAAGAACCTTAAATTCTTTACTCTATAGCAAAAGTACCCTAAGTTAATTAAAGATTTCCTTAGGAAAAACACCCTTAACACATACTTTCTCCAAAAATTAAAATTTATCAAAAACCCAACTTGTCAATCTTGAAAAACCAACTACATAGCATGAAAGTACAATCTCCAAAAAACTCACAAAAAAATTTAGATTGAAACTATGTTATTTGAGCTTTTGAAAATGTGAAAGAAAATGGGTGGACGGAAATTTTCTTAAGGAACTCATTCATGCACTTAACATTTAAAAACCTAAGTCAATATTTGAATTCTGTACCAAAAAAAAAAAAAAATTGGAAAAACTAAGTTTCATAAGTTTTGAAACCATTCATATTTTTAGTAAAATTTTTATAAAAATGAGAGAAATAAACTTATTATAACTCTAGGTTCAAGCCACCAGCGAGCGAAGGAAGTATGTCTAACCACCTAAGTGTGGCCTAAAAGGTAGAGTAATAACTTCATTATACTTCAAAATCATGTTTAAGCTTATGTACTCTAAAAACCCCAATTTTGTACCTATTTTTCTAATAATTTGCTCTTGCTCCAATTCTCTATTTCTCAAGCACCTAAGAATTTTTCTTTTTCCTCCCAAAATTTACTCACTCTCTCGATAATGCCAAAAGACGTAAAAAAGCTGTTGTGAACGGTTTTTACATCACGAGGATTTTTTTTTCTAGCGAATCACACATGTTAATTGCATAATCTTGCATATTAAGCTCTTATTTACCCTTAATATATCTCCCTTATGCTTTTCCAACGCAGTGCCATGCCCAAGAGCTTCCTAGAAATCTGTCTAACGAATGTCTATAACCATTTCTTATGTGTTTTACTTTATTTAATTAACATCTAATACGCTTACATATATTTATGTATATTATTTATTATTATCCTATATTTTCTTGTACATGCATGTGCATGACCAATTATATAGTTATTCCACTCTATTTACCTCAAATTATTATTATTATTAGTCATGTAATTTATCTCTTAAGTTCCACTATATTCCAAGCCTCATATTCTAAGTTTATGATAAAATTATTCGATATTAATTAAATTACAATTTCTATTCAATTAAATATTTTATATTCTTTATTTTGCAAAATAAGTTTTACTAAAGTTTTTCTTTTAACTTTCATGATCTTAAATTAAAAATTTATTTAATTTTTCGAAAACATTTCTCGAGGACCTTAAAATACACTGATTTTGAGCAGCTTGGGTCTCATTAGGCCATTATTTAATCATCTCTAGATAAAAGATTTTATTTTTGGACATGCGTTCGGTTTCCATACCCAATCTTCAATTCTTATGTTATCCTATTTTCCACATAGGGCATCATAGGCGAATCTAACAAACACTTCTCCATTACGTTCCGAGCCTCAACGTATACAGTCATCATCGGATTCGTCAGTCAAATTTGACTCCCTAAAACAAATCTGATTTCCTATCAATGGGGTACCCAATTATATCTTCATTCTAAATATCTATATTCACCCAAGCATTAGAAGAGAGATATCCTGGCCTTCCGTGGCTAATGGTCCTTAAATTATGCTTCTTAGTGTTCCTCTTCCCATTTTTAATTTATGCATCGTAAACTAATCTTCTACCACTGCTAGGACTATACACCATATTCTCTTCCAAGCAAACTTGGGCTTCATTGCAGTTTTCTAAGATTGAGGAAGAGGTTTTCTTGATGGTGTTCCCACTACCTAGCTTACTTTTCAGCTACCTTTTCCTTGAGAAATCTGCCTACAGTAAATTCTTTGATTTGATTTTTCACTAAGTTTTAACTAGGTAAGCTTTGCTTCTCTTTCTTACATTCCAAGTAGCTACTCCTCTAAGGCGAAGTATCTTAGAAGAATCGAGCATGAAACACGTTCTAAATGAAACTTTCAAGGGATATAATTAATGACTAATAAGATGTGGATAAGATAAAATTAGAAAATATAGAAAAATGTTACATTTACCTATTTTTTTTATCTATAAGCGTTTTCAATGTTGATATTTAATATTTAATTATATTTCATCATTTGTAGTTAAAGATTTCCATTATAGACATAATTTATATATTTAAATTTATATAGATAAATTGATGAAGATTTTCTCTTTGTGCAGGATTATCACCCATCAAGAGCTTAAAACGTAAAAATATGGCCAAATAAGCAAACTAGACATCCATTCTTACTATTCAAGCCAAATTTCTTCATGAATGCATGCAATTGCATTGACAAAAGCATAAAGCTCTCAGAATGGAGGACCAACTGATCACAGGGGATGTTTCACTACAAAAACAGAGAAAACTAATTGCGGATGATTCGACATGTAGCAGCTCATCATCATCAGAAACAAAAATCTATTTGCATGATGTCTTCTTAAGTTTTAGAGGAGATTTGAGAAAAAAATTTGTATCTCATCTTCATAAAAGCTTGCAAAATGTGGGCATCCAAGCTTATCTAGATGAAAAAGACATAAATAAAGGAGAGAAAATCAAAGAAGAACTTAAAGAAGCTATAGCTAAATCGAGGATTTGTCTGCCCATCTTCTCTGAAAACTATGTTTCTAGTAAAGCATGTCTTTTTGAGCTTCACCAAATGGTAGAATTAAATAAGAAAATCATTCCCATATTCTATGACGTCTCATCTGATGTTGTCAAATGTAAGGATCCATCAAGTTTATACGAGAAGGGTTTGGATTGTCATCGAAGTGATCCTAAGATTGGGCCAGATAAAGTTGACGAGTGGAAGATGGATCTTGAAAAAGTGGGTCAAATAAAAGGATATGATATTTGCAACAAAAAGTAAGTCTACGTTATTCTCACTCTTTTCTTTCCTCCGTCATTTATATTTCTAAAGATGATTGAATTATGAAGATCATATGTCTAAATAAACCCTAGACTAAAATAATGTGTTTTCTTTTTCGCAAAGCTTAATTCAAAATTACTATTAAATGCTTCTAAATGCAAGTTTATAGTGAGCCGATAATGATACTACATATCGATACAAGTTTTTAATGATTATAATGATTAAATGGGAAATTCTTACACAAAATGAATGTGAGAAAGGCTTTTTCACGAACATACTTCTACTTAAGAAAAAATAAAATATTTTTTTATCTAAGCTTGCATCAAGTTTTTAAACGGTTGAGAAGCAATTTTTCGTGCTCATAAAGTGATGGAAAGTTGAGAGAAATAACATCTTTATTTTACTTGTTTACCATTTTTGATTGAGTCTTTTTTACCCTTGGGTTTTCATGATCTTCACCCTAAAGCCCACTAAAATTGGTTTTATTATTGTGAAAAGGAAGTATAATGAGATTATTAATTTATTGTGTATCTTTCCAAGTATATTCTTTCTGATTTTAATTCTTTTATCCCCAACTACAAAGTACTTTAAATTAAAAAATAACAAAACACAATAAATTAAAAAATAATTATGTATCTGTAATGAATTTGTTGGTTCTCTCTTTTCATTATTCCCACTTTTTTTTTCAAAGCTAAGTATAATTATAAAATACCATCATTTTTCTTTTATCATACATTTCTTTTATATTTCTTTCAATTCATTTTCCATCTCTGCATCCTATTAATCTTAAAAAATACTTAAAAAGAATGATATTCTAGATTCTCTACATTTTTATATTTTTAAATTCCATCTTTAAATCCTGTTGATTGTAAGGTGAACGCTCCATCCTCTCTCTAAAAACCACTTTTCTTTGATTTTTAATGTGTTAGTTGTCATAGCTAGCACTATCTGCTGTAGTTATCATAGTTATCATTGGACAATAGTTGAAGGTAAATAAAATTTGTTCTTTTACTGACAAGGTGATGATGATGATCTATCAAGGTAAAGAATATGAACGAATGCAGCTGGGTAAAATGAAGACAAAGGTCTAGCAATTTGAATGTATAGTAAAACACATTTAAAAAAAAATATAAAAAGAATACAAAAAAAGAGTAAAGCATGGTATTATGCTTGATCGTGAAGAGTATTGTAAAGGAAGCATAATTAGAACTATCAAACTAAAAATGTTTTTTCTTGTGTGACAGTGAAGCTGTTGAAATTACTTCGATTACTAAAAAGCTCTTGGACATGATGCCAAAACGTCAAGACATCACCGATACATTGGTTGAAGTTGATGAAAAAGAGGAGCTCATGAAATTGTTGTTGAACTTATCCCCCAATGACTGGTATATTGTTGGGATCTATGGGTTTGGTGGTATTGGTAAGACAACATTAGCCAAGGTTATATTCAACCAACTTTCTTCTAACTTTGAAGGTTGCAGCTTTGTTGAAAAACTTAGAGAAAATTTGCAAAGTATGAGGCATATAGAGTTGCAACGACAGATCTACAATGACATCACTAAGACCAAGTTAGGTGATCAAATCACTGATCGTAATGATGGAATAGATAAAATAAAACGTGTGCTTAGAAACAAGGAAATCCTTCTTGTTTTGGATGACATGAATGATGCAAATCATCTTGAATTTTTATTAGGGCATGAGGTTGGCTTCACTAAAGGAAGTATAATCATTATCACAACGAGGGACAAGAAGATTTTGGATGGCTTATCACAGAAATATAAGAAGGTTATAGATTGTAAGCTTGAGGAAATGAAAAAACAGCAAGCATTAAAGCTATTTTGTAGACATGCTTTCAAGGAGGACTCCCCACGCGTGGGATATGAGAGCGTTTCAGATCAGGTTATATCTTACATCGGAGGTTTCCCATTGGCCCTCAAGGTTATAGGCGCATTGTTGGGTCGAATTGAAAAAGGTGCCTGGATGAAGAAATTGGAACAGCAAAGGAAATATCCAGAAGATCGAATCAAAGAAGTAACGCTGATGAGTTACAACACATTGAATTCAAATGAACAAAAGATATTTCTGGATATTGCTAATTATCCTGGGGACTTGCATAAAGAATATGCACGTTATATGTGGGAGGATTGTGATCAGTTTTCTAATTGGGCGATAGAAGTTCTTTCCGACAGATTCTTAATAAAAGTCGTTTACAAGGATCTTCGCGAGTGGCCGAAGGCTGAGTATTTGCGGATGCATGATGTATTGAAAGATTTTGGAAGGGAAATCGTTAGAGAGACAAGTGAAAAACAAGGTAGATTACCCAGTAGATTGCACATCAGTGGAAACAACCTTAATGATCTACATATGAAGGTAAGTAATGGAGGTATTTTTCAAAGTTCTAAATTATAGGCTGCAAATAACTAACCTAATATTGCACCTTTTTTAACTTATTTTAATTTAGGTTTTAGTCATTAAATTTATGTACAAAAGAAAATAATACAGAAATTTTTTTTTTTGGCCAAGAAATAATACACATTTCACGCAAAAAGCAATGCATATAAACGATGGAAAACATTTATTTTAGCTTTAAATTAGCTAAATGTGGAAAAGAAGGTTTGAATAGGTGTATATTATTTTTCTTAAACCTTTTTAACTTTGATTATGGTAAGACTAACTCGATATGACAATCCTATCCTAGCCCTGCTTTAGAGTATAAGAACGATGAGAGGATAATTAATAAAAATGAAGAAAATAAAAAAAGTTAGGAAAGAGGAAATGAAGCGCAGATAGTAGCGTTCAGTATTCAAGCATGCTTCTCCAGTTTTCAATTAATTATTGAAATCTGGTATCATCTACTACATCAACTTCACAAAATAAAGTTTAGTAATACATATATTATATCATATTAGATATATAGACATTATATTCAATAGTGGCAAGATGGCCACATCATCTTACTAAAGCTTAGTAATATAATATGTATATATATAATATCCATATATAGATTATATGTTTATATAATATATATATTTAAAAAAGAGATGAATTTAAAAGGGGTTAGAGGAGGCACCAAACCCTCTAAGCTCGAAAAAAAAGAAAAACTAATTATGAAAATTTATTGAAAAATGATAGATTATATAAATTAAGATCAATATTTGATAAGATAATATAAATGGCTTTGTAATAAGTTATTAGATATTATAAACAAGAGGTCGAGTTCCCATATAGTCATTTTACCCTTTTCAAATTATATTGATTACTTGAATAACATTTCTTAAAAATTTTTCTTTTTACATCAATAACTAATAGTAGAAAATTTTATGCATTATAAAATTATAGTTAATTGGCTATAATAGTTGAGTTGCTATTTATTTACTAGTATTACATTACGAATCAATAATTACATTACCAATCCTATAAACATTTCGGTTTTATTGCATAAAGTATTAGTAAAGAATAACAAACATATTATTTGATGCATATTTTTTTGATTAATATTATAAAATTATGTGTGCATTATTGAATAACTGATTACCTAGTTGATTATATTAGAATCAAATTTTTCTTAGCTTTGCTAATGGTGCAATCTTATGGAGTTGTCATAAAAAAAATTAAAGGACACTTACATTTAGATCATATTACTCCTTTCGACCTATTCATAACTTCCTATTCAAATCCTTTTGTATTATATTTTTGTTGATAACAAAATTTACAGAAGTTTTATCTATTAATTTCATTTCTTTATAAATTGATGATTGAATTTCAATTAATATGCACGCCACAATGAAATAGTAAAAAGTCCTTTTTTTTAGCCTCTTAAAAAGTACACAAGGTACCATTAATCATTTACAAAAGGAAAAAAAAAAGATTGGAATTTTCATTCCTATTAAGTATTAGAAAATATTTTGACTATACTCACTTACAAAATCATTTTGTATGTATTAGTAGATTTAGATTTTCTTAATTTATCTTTCTTCAATTTTTCTCAATCTAAAAACTAATGGTTGAGATTGACTAAATTTTTAGAGTATCCTTATAATGTTATTATGATATTATCTTTTTTCTTATAATTTCAAATATTGATTATATCTGTTAGCATTTCAAGAAGGTAAATTGAGGGAAACTAAGAAAAAGTAAATTGAGATTACCAATTTCCTTGCCTTAGACTTTCAATTCTATGCAACTTACTTAAGATAAAAATTTAGTTTAGGGTTCTTTGTGGGATTGCACAACATTAAACAAGACGATTTATACATCCATGTTGATTTTTATGGACATCATCAGGTGGTTTCACTTATGAGAAGGCTTTGAATAAGGGAAGTCTCATAAATGAGTTAGAAGTTTATATATACATATATACATATATATATATTATGTATGTAGCATTGGAAACACGTAATTGGAAGGCTATATATACCATTTTTAGGTAAATATTAAAATTACTTATGTTTATCTTCTGAAATGGAGTATCCAAATCTCTAAAGTAATGGTTGAACCATTGAGCTATTATATTTGCTTTGGATTCCATTAAGTATAGAAATAAAAAGCCAACTTTGCAATAATTTTTATAGTTTTCAATATAGCTTCCAATCAAAGCATTTGCTTAATTAACGAAAATTCTATAGACATGCTTTTCAGATAGAAATTGAATAGTCCATCAAGGTGTTCAATCTATAGATGAAATACACCATAATTAAATGAATTAGATCACAAATTAAGATTTATATTTTAATAAATACACTATAATAAAATGGATTTAATTATGAGTTAAGGTTTCTATATATAAATCTGTTTAAATAAGATATAATATGTTTAAATGTTCTCTTTTAGTCGGAGAAGGCTTGTGTGGAGACATTGAGCATCTCTGATGCAACTATCACAGAAAAGGACATGGCCGGCCTACGTGAATTAAGATTCCTTGAATTGAGACAGTGCAAGGTGGAAGGAGATTTTAAGGAACTTTTCCCGAACTTGAGATGGCTTTCTGTTGTAAGAGACTTTAATTTCAGGGTGAGCAATTTTAGTCTGAAAAATTTAGTACTTCTTACTCTCTCAGAATGTGGTATCAACCTTGACTGGGAAGAGTGGAGCACAATCAAGGTACTTATAACATATCCAAAAGTTTATCAATATTTTTCCATCTATAACATAACTTTGGTTTTCTTTTATCCATGATCTTCCACGTTCATCTATCTTGCAGGGTAATCGATTGAAGGTTATAGATCTCGACTTTTGCAGATATGTATCTCCGGAGATGTCATTCGAGAACTTTCCAAGTTTAGAAGTATTGATTATAGAAGGACACGGATTTGTGGATGAACTTGCCACTTCTATCAGGGAGTTGAAGAATCTGAAAGAGCTAAGTATAATAAATTTTTTCATAAATGATTCAATAGAATGGATTGGTAAATTGACATCATTACGCAAGCTGAATCTGCCGGATATCGATGAGTTACCAAAGCTTCCCCCCCGATTGACACATGTATGTATCACAATCTATGAGCCACGAATGGGGCGACCGATTCGAGTTGATGAATATTGTGGAAATATATCTATCTTCTTCAATTATCATGGAAATATATATCGTGGAAATGTCTTCCAAACCTTTCGAAATGAGAAAGCTAAAGAGGTTCAAACTTGGGTCTTGTGATGAACTCAGAATTATTCAAGGCTTCGCAGAGTTGGAGTTCTTAGAATATGCGAGATTCATGGTTTGGATTCCCAGCTGGAACTTAAGCCCTGCTGACTTAGACAAATTGGAGAATTTCACCGAGCTTGAAAGTTTCATTAAAATGCGGTAAGCTGCCTCGGACCTATCGATGATCCTGTATTATTACTTCAGCTGTGAATAATTGTGTTTCCATATGTGTATGGACCATTTCAGTTATGTAATTTTGTTTTCCCCCACCTGCGCCCTCTTGCACTGTGGACGATATTTCTCACTATTTTTCAAGTTATCATTAATAAAGCTGACATGAGAATGGGCTTGTGTGAATCCAAGTTCTTGTTTCTGACGCGGCTGCTGCACCGTCTTCTCTGTTTGGGTCTGTCACGGAGCGAAGAGGACCTTTGTGCACTCATCCTCTTCTTTCATTTCGTTTTGAGTGACATAAACCAAACATTGGATAAGGAAAAAGTTTATCTTCATTTCCTTCAATTTTCTTGTTATGCTTGTAAGTACAAAATGGAAACCACACTTTTTCTCTTTTCCTTTCATTTCTTTTGATTCTCACTCAATTCAACTTGTTTCATCTATTCAAAAATTTGCCAAACACAGTGTGAGCCATCTTTTAGTCCCTTTTCATAATTTGTACAATTGGTATAAGATTGTTCATTTCATCATCTTAAAGTGAATTTCACAATAAAATCACGAATATGTAGTGTTTAAGTGAGGATAAATATATTATTTTATGTATTTATCGCTTGTCAACTAGTCATTCCTTATGATCTTTCTTGAATAAACTTTCATTTAAATGTCTAAATCAATTCAACCAATGGTAAATCTAATGCAAACTATATAGTTATGACCCATTCCAATTTGAATAAACAAAGTAATAAACTTTGATTATAATGAAAATGGTGATGGGCAATTTTATATAGTGGGCTTCTAAGGTTCATATTGATGATGTGGACCATGGGCTGACCTATTTTGGTCGATGATGTGGACCTTGGCTCTTTAACTTGGATCTTGATTCATGGCATCTATGCCCGAAGACCTCGAATAGCAGAGGGCCATGCAAGAAGCTTAGACGTTTGACATTAAGAAGCACAATGAAACATTGACTCATGAAAATTGTTGAGATGCCATGTCACCATTGAGGATCTTGGCCCTTATCTTATCAAAAAGATATCTTTTTTAGTTAGATAAGTATGGATATATCCAAATCTTCTCCTCAAACTCTATAAATAAGGTATTTAACCCTATAGGTAAGAGAATTCTACACATACACTTGAGCCTCCTTACTTTCTCTCTCTTTCTATAATCCTATAACTTACTAGCTTAAGTATTAAAGTGTTCATACTAGACAAAACTCGATGTCCTTTCACGGTGCCTTGTTTTGCAATTCAAGGTCTAAAGTAAGAATCTCTCTTAGCAAATTCTCATAACAATAGAAGGTATTTTGTGTAATTCAAATGGACTTACAAAAAGAAAGTTTTTGCTTTATAATTTCATGATCTTTTATCTAGGTGTTTCATTTTCATGGTTTTGTTTCTATCCCCCAAAATTAGTAGTCTACTGTTGTATACAAGCATTTGACTTCTTGTTTCACAAGAGCTTATGTTTTTAGCATCACCTAATCGTGTGACATTGAGAAGAAGAGATATGACTAGTAACTATTGCTATGAGAATTCCACAAAATTGGAAATCATTCTTAGGAATAGAACGATACCATTAGTTGTAGCTTATTTGGCAGTAAATGGTTGATATCTAATTCTAGTTGTTGTGGAGAAGAACTTTAATGGGTATTAGGAAAAAGTTGCATGCTAATGGAGTAGTGCATGGGAGGGACTTGTAATGAGTAAGCAGCATTCTATGTGCTAAAACAGGAATGGATCGGAACGATCATCCATGTTTATGCCTTTGGTTCTTGAACTTCCAAACTATAAACTTTAGAAGAAAGTGATGACGGTATAATAAGAATTAGGGGCAGTGGATCTTATTGACCATTATTTGCCATCGAGAGGATTTTAGATCATTGAGAGGTTTAGTTGATTAAGGGAAGAGATAGCAATCCTTGTTAGGACTTTGTTTCTTCCACTTGTTATAATTATCTTTGCTACACCCCAAACAAGAAGAGTTATAACAGTCCCACCGTGTAAACTAACCTAAGATAGAAGCTCACCTCACAGCTATTATCGCAGATACAGTTCACACAAGGCATGTACAACTCAACCAACTTGAAACATCCGTTTTGATACTTGCTAATAACCAAACTTGTAATAGAGCTTTACAAAATACTTGTTCTATACAACCTATTGTCTAGTAACACAACAATATTTACATAAACGTTTTACATCCAAAGTTAAAGTTTATAATTAGAGTTTATTAAAAAGATACAAGTTTGCAGATTATTTACAGAAGTTAAGAAACTAGTGGGCATTTTAAAGAATTCTCAATTTCCTCAAAATGCAACAGAAAAGAGAAAAGAAAGGTAAAAAATTTAGGTTCAATTGATTTCTTGTTTCTCACTTTCCCATATAGTAGTATACTAACTTGGAAACGGTGGTATCGGAACATCTTGATCTCACTCAGCACCTCCAAAAGAATCTATGGGTATGTGAGCACAATTTGCTCCATAAGTGGGACAAAGTTAGAAGAGTACTATACAATCACAAGCAAGATTATTAATGATGATGAAATGCAAGGCAATTAATCAAATGAAACGTCGCACAATATTATCCGGTCCACTGTGAGGTTAGAGAAATTACATCCGTTTCAACCCTGATTGAGGAGTTTTATTGCGACTCAAATCAAACCAAACTCGGGCCTGTACAATGGAGAATACTCTCATCCTATGACCGTTTTCAAACTACGCCCCCCACCTTTGCCGTGACCTCCTCGCTTATTACTTAGTTCGACTAAGGATGGAGAAATGACTATTTTAGCTATCATCATCGAAGGAAATTGGTATTTGGCCTAATACTCTTAATTGTTTCCCTTAATAGGTGTTATGCATGTCTAGTTTCATTTTAGTTGAATAGACGTTAGTTTTAATCAGGAGTGGCCAAACAATTTCATATAGTACAGAAACAATGTAAACATGCAGAACAATACATCAAGAGTTCAACTCCTATTACAACTAAGTATCATACACACACACACGACGTGCGCATGTTCAATTAACTCCAGACACAACCAGAAGTACTTTTAGGTCTCCAGATACTTTAAAATAGTATCCCAACAAGCGGTGAAGCCATAGTCCCAATTTACTTATTTAGACACTCACTACTGCTAACTTGAGTCGTCAACTGTCTTTGTATAAGAAGATCCTATTTATATAAAAAACCTAAATTCAATTTTCATAATAATTACAAAAACATTAGGATTTGATCTAAAACGGTTATATATTATTATTATTATTACTATTTCCATAATATATAGTTATATTATTATTATATATCGAATTAAGTTATTAATTGTTGATACTATACGTCATCTATACTATTATGTACTATATATCGTTTTGATCGTATCGAAATATACTTTTAATTTATTAAATCACATTTTAATTCTGATAGAGTTACCAAAATACGTACATTTTAGAATATGATAAAGTTTTAGGTTATATTGCCTAAGATTGTCCAATTTTAATAAAATTAGGATCGTTGGGTATGTATAAATAAAATGACACGTTTTACGAGTTTTGTTTCTAAAGATGACTTTTAATGGGTAGTTTGAGTTTTAATATAGTTATATGTAACTATATAAATATTATCGTATTACACGTAATTTACGTTATTAAATTGTATTTTACTTAATTTGTCCATATAACGTTACGATATGAGTATTATTCAATTCTATTATACCCTAAAGTGTATCCTAATTTAAAAATATTAGTAAATATAATAAAAATACTCATTTAATCCAAACTAGTTAGCAATCACGTACATAGTTTTTATTTAACTATTTAGTTCATTTTAAATTATTATTATTAAAAATACATCTCGACTTGTAATTTTTAAGTCATTTTACTAGGTAAATTTGTAATAAATAGTTCAAGTTAACAAATAATTTCTCGAAAATTTATATAGACTCCTAAAAATATGGGAAATTCAGTTATCACTTGGTTTCAAGTTTTCGACTTATCGTCTATATATTCGTATTTACGATTTTACCCTTAAATTATCCTAAATTACTTAATTATGATTTTTTTTACACCAAATTAGTTTCAATATGACCCAACACTGTTATTATTCACTAGAGATCATTACATGTTCATTTCATCAGTTAATTTCATAATTTCCTATTTAATTCATAATTTTAATCTATTTTCGAGCTATTTTTAGGCAAAAAAAAATGCAATAAATATTAAAAATATTGATATTAAAATTTGGGATACATGGTAATTATTTATATATCATACACATACTACATAAAAATTTTCAACTAGAAACAACATCATTTAGTATATTTATTTTAAATTTTAAATTCGGATGAACAATATATTTCTTAAGAAAGTATATTAAATATTATGAATTTTCAAAAATAAAAATATTATATAAAAGCATGTTCAAAATAACGTAAGTACAATTTTTTGGTCGAATTTGATATTTTTTACAAATTATTGAAAAATAGGTTAAGAATTTGACCTTGCTGTTCTTGGTGTCTCTGGCAGCCGTAGGGTGGTGGGAGTGTGTCGGACAGCCTAGACGTGGCTTGGATTGGTGGTGGGCAGTTGGGTTTATTGGCAGGTGGTTATCTGGGTCTGGTACGATGGTTCCCCTATTTTTTTTTATTTTCTTGCTATTTTCCTACGATTTTTTTTTTTTTCTAATTTTTTCCTTTAAGTGTTTCTGATTCCAAACTACTAAACTTTACATATCTGGAGTTCTTGCCCTTTAATAAAGCCTCAGAGTTGGTTGGATAATTTTTCCTCTAATTATTTCATATTTTTTCGTCTTTCATCTTAGTTGAACCAAGCAAGAGGTGCCCTATTCTTATACTTTTACTTTTGAATTAGTAATACGAATCCTAAATTTCTACCACGCAGCTTTTTCCAGCAACCTTCAATGCATTTGGATAAGTTTTATTAAATATTTACTTAAATATGGATATTATATGTTAGGATTTAGTTATTTAATTAGTATATAAGTATATACCCTGTGTAAATATCACGTGTAATATTTAACTTTACTCATACAATTAAGTTTCTAACATATCTTTGATTTTTAAGATATATTCTCTTAATTAGTTTTATGAATTTAACGTAATATATATATCTAATTACGAAATTTAGGGATAATTTACTGGTATAATTATTATTTATACCGGATATACTCATAAAAATACGGATATATTCATATAGTAAATTATATTATATTATCTCATTTTATAGTTTAATTAACTTTATCTCTAAGTTTTTGTTGTAATCTGAGTTTGGTTTTAGGGGTTTCGAATATTTTAATGCTATATTAAATAATCCTACTTCTAAGGGAAAAATTGAGATTTTAGATCATTATTTTTAAAATCTAACTTCACTTTGTCACTTCGTCTAATTTTTCTATCTTAGTTATAAAATTTGGACTCAATTGGTTAACTTTTCTCAAAAGTCCTAAATTTAGATTCGGTTGTCCTAAACTCAATTTCAATAGCTCATAGTTTTTTTATGAAATTATTTTTCTTTTTCATTTTAACTTACATTAAATTTCAAAATTTTGCTCCAAATTTTATAGTATTCTTTATAGAGGTGTGCAAACGAGTTAAACGGACTAATTTGGCTTAGCCCGCTTTGACCTATAGGTTAAACGGGTCGGCTCATTTGGCCTGCTTTTAAATAGGTTAAAAAAATCTTGACCCTAACTCATTTAAAAAGAGGATTAAACAGGCTGACTCGTGGATTAAAGGTATAAATGTATCAAATGAGCTGGTTTACTTTGGCTCGTGGGTTAAACAGGCCGGGTTCATTTAACTCGCTTTTAAAAGCGCAAAAAATCCTTGGCCTAAACCTATTTTAAAAGTTAGTTAAACGGGCTAGCCCGTGGGCCAAACTCCCCTTGCATATCTCTACTTCTTTAGAATTTTATAGTTCACAACATCAAAGTTTTTATACAAAAAGATATAAAAAGTTGGACCCTAATACTATCAGATTTGTATCAAAATGTGATACTATAAAAGAGTTGAGGCCAAAAACAATGAGTGATATATATCAAAACCTTACTTTATGCTACATAATTTCGGTAATGACCCTAAAATCGTTATATCACATGTGTAATCATGATATTAAAACAGTTTTATAAGTTAGAGGTTGTAAGACTCTAACTAAATATTTACTCATTGCATTTAATCATAATACATATAATTGATTTATATGAAAATAATTATGAGGACTAATATTCTATAATTCACTAAAACTGTAGATAACCAAAACTCTTTACTAAACAATAAAATTGGGTAGTTAAATTTTGAGAGTCATTAATTTAAACAAAATTCAACAAAGAAAGTGATTTAGATTAAAAGGAATAGTAAGTTTTAAAATTTTCTTTTGATAATAATCCTAATTCTAAACCTATCCCTTGAGACATTAAGAAACAATCTTTGCTCTAATACTAGTTAGTTCTTAGCTTTTAAGCTATTTGTAAGAGAAACTATTGTTGGGGTGTAAAACCCAAACTCAGAAAAAAAAAAAAGGTTTTATAATAATAATAATAATGTTAGAAATATAAAACATGCAAAGGAATATAATAATATATTAAATCTTTAGGGACATGGTATGACTTGTAATTGATTAAGATACTAGGAGCAATATTGTCATGGAAAAAGATCTAAACATTAGTATAGTATGTAAATAGGCTTTAAGTATCAAGGGCAATCTTGTTCGAGGGAAAAGTCCAAATTTATACTTTTTCTCCTACATTATTTTTCCTTCCCCCACCATTCTATAAAGTTTCTTTTGTGTGCCATAATAGAAAACTCAAAAGATAACCTTCAAGAACACTTGTAGGTACAGATTCAAGGAGTTAGGGGGCATAAATCAAAACAAAAAGTGGGTTTTTGTAAAGGAATAATCAAAATTAGGTAAGTCACCACTTAGTCTTTGAGGGAATTTGCTTTTCTTTTATCTAAGCATGAGAAACTCAAGAAAATTGTATCTTTATAAAGGAGTAGCGCGGGAATCGTTGGTTAGAGTGTTAGGGTACCAAAAAACGAAATGTAAGTCAAGTTCTTTGTACAATTTTACAAGTTCTTTTCTTTTCTATATTTGGAGTTGTATACATTACGAAGAGCGTATGTATACGTATAGATTTTTGTGTACAGTTCATAATGTATAAGGGTATGTGTATGTCATGGAATTTCTATGTGTGTATGTGTATATATGTGTGAAATTTTGTGGCGTTGGGTAGTATGTGTGTGTACGCGTGAATTGGAGTAGAGATGTGCACTATGTGTGTATGTGGGATAGCATGTTAGGAGTTATATGAGTGTTGATGTTGTGTATATGTTTATATTAGAAGGATGTTGAAAAGATAAATGGAGTGCAATTTGGAAGCTTAGAGCATGGAGTAGAGGGTGGAGATAAGGAGAAAGAAGTATTGAGTTACGAAATTTATTAAATTCTAAGTTAGAATTTATATTTTGAACATGTGCTAAAGGATGCGTGGCATTGGATCTTATTGAGATAGGAACACTAAGTATAGGATACATGTTTGATGTTTATGTGTGCTAGGCTAGTATGTAAATCGGACTACAATGAAACTCAGACTTAACTGTTTGCTACTTGTGCTTAGCTTTGACCACTCATTGGTTTGGTTTAGTAGTATTGGTGAGGCACATGGTGATCTTTACGCGACGTTAGCCCCAGTGGAGTCTTGCACTAAAAGGACCCAAGTAGATCTAAGATGGTTCTTTATACTTATGTGATTGGGGAGGAACCAGTACCAATATCTATATAATAATTATCTATTGTATTTGTAGAGGTTATGAGTAATCCTAAGTTTCAAGATGTTAAGATCGTGCTGTTTATGAACTTATAAGATAAGATTTAAAATTGGTTGTTTGTTACATTTATGATGATACTCGTGTGTGTGTGTAACTTGTTACTTGTGTTTTATGTACATGTGTGTTGTAAACTTCGCAAATTGAGCTTTTTGAGTATATAGTCGACTCGAGTATTATAGGTCATTTCTCTAAGTTAACAAAGCTGATAAATTTAAAATTGATTAAAATTTTAAATTCGAAACATAAAACGAATGTGAAAAACCTTAATTTATTAACCAAAACCTTAAGTGTATAAAAAATCCTAAATCTTATGTATACATAAATATAAGAGATTGAACCCAAACCTGATAAAAACCTTAAAGACCAAAACCTTAAGTTTACAAAACCTATAAAGTTACCTTAACAACAATAAGCCTTAATTTGGCAAAATTATTGCTATATATGTGTTGTCATGTAAATTAACCAGCGAACCCTTTTAAATAGTAATATATAATCAAGTTAAGCCAATTAAAATAATGAAAAAAAATATAATATAAATAAATAGTAATCCTACATGAAGTGACGTGTATACAGGCATATATGTTAAGTAGTTTCTCTTTTCTTTTTCAAATATATTAGATAATATATATGTTTTATTCTACTTTATCCTATGTTACAGATATTTTATCTCATATTATTATATATATGAACATAGATAAATTTGATCGCATAAGTTGAAGTGTATAATATACCTATAATACTGAATCAATTAAATTAAGCAAAAAACTTATAAACTTTGCAATTTTGCTCCTACCTACATGATTTGCAACATGTTCATGTATTTGTTCATATACATATCCTTTTTTTCATATATGCTTTTTTATACTTTACATTATATATTTTACTAGTCTATAGAATTTTTTCTTTTAGATACAATGTAAGTGTTATATTTTAATCAATGTCACTTAGTCTAGATCTATTTGTTAGTTGTCTATTCCTTAAACCATCACATTTTATATCTAACTATTTATTGGGATAAGACAAGAGAAGACATATCGACCACAAATTTTTTTTTTTTAAGAAACTGATCAGCCAAGAAAACCAATAACTTTCCATGCTTTTTTCTTAAGCAACGTACAAGATAAACATCAATTCTACACCTAGACTTCCCTCATTCTAGACACAACTCAACTTGCATTATGGCATCATGCATGTGTACTTATATATATATATATATATATATGTAATGTTTCATACACACCAAATTATACAATATATGATATATTTGATTTTTTCATATACATTAAATTATACGGTATAACATATATCTTTTTATTTTATTTTTTAGACATAATGTAAATATATTATACCTGATTAATTTAATTTAACAAGTTAAATCTATTCTTATCTTATTTACTTAAGGTCCTATTATTTTTTCTAGCCTATTTATAACCAAAAGGATTTGGCCAAAAGATAAATTATTCCTATTTTTCTCCGACGACCACGTGATTGCAATATATTCTCTCTTGTTTCTTCTTACCCAAGGCAATAGACATATCATACATTTCCACTATGTTTTACTTTTTTTATTTTTTTTATTTTCATGGGTAACATAAATATATATATATATATATATATCCTTCAAATAATTGCTTAAAAAATTATAAATATATAAATAAATGAGAAACCAACTTTCCTCCCTTGTAAGTTCCACCATCCTTTGCCTTGATTAATAAAGATTGTACCAAAAAGGGTCACATCACAAAAACCCTTTATCCCTTCCTTGATACGGCATAAGGAAACAAATACCTATACATCTTATATTTCTTATTTTACTTCAAATACACGCAAACACTTATCTTCCTTTTCTTGTTTTTCTCTAATAAACCTTTTCTCTAGTTCTCACACCAAATTTTAATTTTCATTTCTCCTAACAGCATATCATATACTTTCATGATCTTCAACCCCATCGCTACCCCCATTAAAGCAATCGAATCACACACATCCTCTACTATATTTTTCCGTGCTTGTGTCCTGCTTCATGGAGTAGACAAATAGGACTCACAAAGAGTTGAAGTAAGAAAACATACTATACTACCAAAGGAGAGTCAAATTGCCACTAATAATAAGTAAGATTTAGTTTTTCCTTTATTTCCCACTTTTATGTATTTTTTCTTCTTATTGTATTTTATCATTAAGAAGTAGTGAAAGGAAAAATATGTATGTATAGTCCAGTATTTTAAAGTAGAATTTTCATACAATAATGTTTTTCTTTTTATTGTCCTTTATCCTAAGATCTTGTATGTGTAAGATTATATCCAAATGTATACGTAGTGGGACTTGTAATAGGATTTTTGTTGTTTCATGTAATAAAAAGAATATATTGGTAATTTCTCAAAATTTCTATTGTCAAGTGTATCATACATTAAGGAGTGCTTTTGAGATTTTTTTTTAACATTTCACATAGTATTTTAACATAAGAATATGCTAATACACCAACAAAACTAAGTAATGTGATTACACTTAGTGAAATGAAAAAAAAAAAAAGAAAGTTCAACTTGTCATGCTTTTATTTTACGTAAAATAATAACTTAGAATTGATTTAGTTAGCTTATGTGATTATTAATTAGGTTAGATAGTGATTTATGATCTAAATTAGTAAATAAAAGAAAATGGGCTTAAAATGGACTATGAAGCCCATGTGATGTCATGTCCAAGTCTGCAAATTGTGGAAATACACTCTAAACATTTACTTTGTTAAAAAATAGGCTCAAATGTGTAATTTGAAAGGGCCTAATATAAGTTAAATTGACAAATTTTTTTTTGAAAAAAAAAGAAGAAGAAAAAAACAACATTTTTTATAATTTTGGTAAAGATATACATAAGTAAGCTCAATAGGAAAACTTTAGAATCAACATATTAAAAGTTAGGCTCAATAGTAACCAAAGTCATAAATTATTAGACGACATTTATTTAAGGCCCAATACTAATTTATATAAAACGGATAGAAGAAAAAATGAGAAAGGCCTATAAATAGTGGAAATAGAACAACTAGGCCTAATTTCATTAAAATTCGTAATAAGCCTGCAGAAAACGTAAGTCCGACATTTTGACACGGACCCCGCCATTTAAAGGTGCATTTGAAAGTAATAAAAATTAATAATAAGAACGTAAAAATCAAAATTAAAACGAGAAAATTATACGTAAATAAATATTTAAGCGAAATCGAGATCCATAAGTTAGATAGTTAGTTAATTATGTAGTTTAGCATTACAGTTGAGCACTCATTAGGTTTTTATAATTATTTTACTTATTAGGTGAGACTAATCAAGGGAACGAGTTGCTAATAAATTATTACAGCCCATAGTGGTTTGATCAAGTAAGTATTTTCGATGACTCTATATTTGTTTTATGCTTGTAATTAGTACACCTAAAGTAAATATTAATAACTTAATACATGGGAGTTTGTGTTATGCATGTGCCTAAATATTGGTTGTGTGTTGTGTGTTGTGTAAAATGTTATGAAATATAATAGCTAAATACTTAGCTGCTTAATTTATTACTGCATAATTGAATGGCTTGTTGACATTGGTTGATCACCTTATAAATTGACTTAATCAAATTCGACTTAACTTAAATTATATGGATAGTGCATAAGTACGGACACTGCATATAATGTTTCAGCCATCATTTTACGTGATTGGTAATGAAGAGCCTTATAGGGATGGATTTTCATATGATTTGATTAGTATAGTGTGGGAGCATGTGTACAACAAGATCTCACTCTTGGCTTACGGGTTTACTTGACACCGGAGACACTAACCATAGGTGGCTGGGGGTTGAGTCTAGAGACTACCATTGTAGGGTATGAGTATGGATTGCGAGGGCCACCTCACTACTAGACTTAGGAATTTGTGTACTACTAAACTTTTGGAAATAGAAACTTGTTTTGTGAAACATGGAATTTCTATGCAAATATATATATGGTTAAAAACCCAAGTGCTAGAACTTCGTTATGATTGATGGTAACGTATCTTTAACTCTTACTTTAGAAGGTATTAAATTCTGATGTTATATGCAGCACTGATTAACTCTTGTTCGTTTATTCACATGTTTATTAATAAATTATTTGATATTTTGTTTATTAGTATAGTAAGAGGGATATCTCACTAAACTCTTATAGCTTACTTTCCAATAGTTCTTCCTTTGCGGGTTAATGGTTATTTAGGCATGGGCTAAGAATTGAGTGTTGAGTACGAATATCGAGATGTAGTTGGAAGATAGAATCTAAAGATAGATACAATAATTAGTTGAAATACTAAATGTAATTACTATTCCTATACATATATTTTGTAATTTTAGTAAAGTTTAAATCTTAAATCTTTATTACCTAATTTTATTGTTTAGTAGGGGATACTGATTCTCTATAGTTCTGAGGAATTATGGTATATTAGTTATCTATAGTTATTTTATGTTTTACAGCAAATTAACTATTTTAAAATTGAAAACTTTAATGTTTACTTATTTAGAATCTTACAACTTCTAACTTGATAAGCTATTTTCATATTATGGGTGCACATGTGATATGAGAATTTTAGGTAATCCTATTAGGCTTCTTTAAGGTCATGACATGTGTGGTATCTTGTATCGGGCATTAGTTCACTCTACGAGGGTTACTGTTTTTTCAACTACAAGTCCAAGTTAATGATATTACTAAGAGTTACGATGGTATCGGCAGAGTTCACAATTAAGAAGAGAATGGAGATTGTTACTCTAGGATGGGTGAAGTTGTGTGTAGAATAGACGATAGGTATAGACAAGAGCTGAGATTCGATTTTTATTGCCAATTGTAGAGTGGAGTCGCTTGTGACTCCTATTGGTTACCTATTTTATGTTACTTGTAGAGTTATGAGGATTCTAATTAAGTTGTTATATTTATATTATTTTAGGCAAATAATGTGACAACCTAGTGTAGGATGAAATGAATTATTTATATTACTCTTTTACTAATGATTGAGGAGTTGATATTGGTGAATTAACAGATTATTATTTGTGAGTTGGCAGATTTTATGTAATTATTTTGTGAATCTTAGATAGGTTATAGGTTCCTAGATGCTCAATGTATCAGTAGAGGCTAAGGACACATAGCGGGCTGTAATGTCTCGGGTTTTGGGGTGTTACATGGGGTATAAGCTACTATTTTTTAAGGAGTTCATCTATAATATATATAGTGAAAAAATAGCAAATAAGTTATTAACCATTAGCATGTAATGTATGTATAATCGTATAAATGCAGCTGTATATATTGTCATTGGGAAATTGTATATAGTATGGCTACCCTTCGATACTCGGGGTTTGGGAATAAGTTCTAACATGTCATCCTCTTACACCACCACTCTTAAGGAAATCGTGCTCGGCCTAATGTCTTATTAATTAACTATATATATAGTATAGAAATACTACAAATCCAATTTAAGTGATGTTGATGACTAAAACTTAGTTTAGGCCTTAGAGTCTAAAAAGGACAAAGAGGCCTAATAAGAAGCAACATAAGCTTGATCTTTGGGAAGAAGCTCTCTGGATGACCAAGAAAGTGCTTAAACCTGGAGCATCCTGACAATATGATTCCTACCCAGAAGAAGCTAAGATCCTTATTACAATGCAAGGACAACCGAGAGGTGCTCAAGACAACTCCTATTAGCACTTGTATCCTTAGTGGAGCTCAAGAGTCAGAATGCATTTACTGTATGAGATGATAATGAGATAATACGTATGCAAGTCCATCATTGAGCCATCGTATTAAGACTTATGCCTTGCTTAACAAAGACTCATTAGGTCTTAATTTAGCTAGGTTAAGCTAGATTTGGCTATGCTAGCCAATATTTATATACGACCTACATAGATATGTGGACAAAAGGAGGAAAAAGGGCCTAAAAGGGGGCTTTCTTAAGAGAGTTTGTAAGTGATTTAAATACTTTACTACACTTGAATTTGGTTTTTTTTTTTTTTTTTTAATATTTGTTGAAACTTATTTAACTATTAAGGTGACCACATAAAAGGAAACTATAGTGCGCATTCTAATGTGTTAATTATTTATAGGGCTAAAGAATCTTGATACAAGCTAGATAAAAAATCATAAACAATAAGCAAGATTTTATTTTAAGATTAAAATAATGATCTAATAATACATATAGCTCAAGAGTATGGGTACCCTTAAGCAGTTGCATCAATAAACGAAGCCCCAATTGGAGGATGGAATTCTTTGATACATAGTAGTTTCCAACGGTGGGGATGAGGTTATAAACAAAGAATCACCTTTATATGGGCCTCTCCATGTTCTCATTGGATGTTGACAGCCTTCTACATATAGTTATGCAATGCATATCCAATTTAAATTTTAAGTCGAATATTCGTTATATTCGTTACATGGCAATTAAATAAATATGGCAAACAGTTAACAATAATAATACAATTAATGAACATAGCATCAAATTTCTTGTTTCATATAAATTAAAGTATTTTTTACATAATATAGCTATCAATACCAAGCATATGCATTCTTATAATTCCAAGCAATTTAAATTCATATTGTGGACACTTGATTTTTGCCACTAGTAGTTATAGTTATAGCTTTTTTTTTTTTATTTAAAATAGGGTCTTAACTCAAAAATAATAAAAACCAAATAACTAAAAAATAATAAATTGAAAAATGAAGAAAATACAAGAAAAAAATTAGAAAAGGAAAAATTATTATAAAAAATTTTAGATTTTTAAAGAAGTAAATTGTTTCAGGGGCAATTAGTTTTAGTTTTGGTCTGGTTCAAATAGCTTTAGAGAGTCGTTTAGTTTAAATATAAGTTAATTGTATAAAAAATTAAAGCATAGGCCAACGTTATAATAGTAAGACGCTTGAGTATTGAATTGGAGTTAGCTTTAAGTTGTGAGTTTGAATCTCGTTACACATACATGTGTCTTTTATCTTTTATTTCATTGTAATTTCTTTTTTCTTTTTTAAATCTGACAAAAATTCGAGAGATTCATATTTGATTAGATACGAATTGATACAAAAGATTCGTTTTGGATTTTATAAATGAGAATCACACGGTGCAAGGAAATTTTTTTTTCAAAATACCGAACCAAACATCACTCTCGTCATGTATCCATAGAACCCATTAATAGTATATGCAAACTCTTGCTGTCCATCAATACAATGGTTTACACAACATGCCATCATAGCCACGCCTTGAACTCTGGTGACCGAACACGATTCTAAACCTCCATCCATGATCAGCAACGCCGTCTTCACATCCATGAACGGTGCACCAATTTCCCTCACGTATCGCTCTGCATAATTCAGTAGCCCTTATGCTATACTGCACATCACCAATGCCAACCTGACTCCAAACGTAGACCACGAATAAACTCTAATCATCCATGTCCATACAGTACCCCAACCGACATCCTACAGCAGCAACTAAACCAAGTCCTTCATCCAACACTCATCCTTACTGCCGATAGCTAAAATGGACCATGTTCTACTATACAAATCACGGCAGCACGAGTCACTGATCGCACATAACTCTCTACGCACGAGTATACACCCGAAGGTATCACCCAAAGCACGCCATTGATCGTTGACGAACTGCACTCTCGTACACGAGCACAACTGCCATCCTTTAAAAAACAACACCTAGTCGATGCCCTATGATCACCTACACAAGCTCCACACCACTCCACTGTCAACATAACCCCCCTATGAAAGCCACAACGACACTATAGCAAACACGCTCAACCAGACCACAAGATCACTGATGAACAACACCTTCTTCGATCAGCTATTGCACCACTTACGCTCTTGTCACAAGTCCTTCACTGACACCACGCACACGATCAACCACTACTAGACACTTCATCCTTTCCGATTGCCTATGGTGACTCGTATACTTCTAGTAACGCGCAACCGTTCATCTGCTGATGATGCGTAAGGCCATTGCCAACCGCATACAAATTGTCCTCCAGCTAAACAGAGGACGCAACTAACAAGTTCAGGTTGGGTTCTTTCTTTCTTTTTTTTTTTTTTTATTTCTTGTTTCTTTATTTAGTTATTATTATTAGTATAATGTTATTTTGTTAGTGAGTTGATTAAGTTTATAACATATCACATACGTGTGTATATATATATATAATATATTAGTTTAGTTATTTTTAGCATTAAGTTTTTTTTTAGAATCCTCCACATCAGAACATTATTTTTTTAGTATTAGTTTTCTTATAGATATGAAGTATATTATATGATATGATTTTATTTAGGTAGGTGATTGTTTAATAAGTAGAAATATAGAAATGTATATATATATTAACTCAAGTGTCCCTTTTAGCATTAGTTTTCTTATTGATTAAGTATTGATTTAAGTAAATATCTATTTAAGAGTAGTAATATAGATATATACCTATATATATATATATATATATATTAGTTTAGGGATTGTTAGGATTAGAACTTTTTAAGGATTATTTTTTTTTTCTAGGGATTCAGCTCATAGAAAGTTGTTTTTTTTTTTTAATGAAAAATTAATAAAAGGCCCTTTTAAAAAATATGATTTTTAGAGAATTTTTTATAAAACAACAATACTTATGAGTTAGGACCCTTTAGATTTTTTTTTAAAATAAACCAAATCGATTGAATACGTAAACTTAGTCGGTTTTCCAAAATTAAAAAGAATCAACACATTAAAGTTTTTTTGGAAAGAATTACAATCGTCTGATCCCAATTAGTGGGTACTTAGGCACCTTCGGGACGATGATAAAATATATAGAAATTTAGGTTTTTTTTTTCTTTTAGTTTTTATTTTTGCTTAAAAAATATTATAATTTGAAGAATAAACCTAATTTTGGTAAATAGATAGTGGTATTCGTTAGGGTTTAATAGGTTAGTCTTCGGATTCGAATTCCTCTGGTTTGTATGAAATTGAAATCGAAGACCGATTGCCAAATTGTAAACAATTCATCCAATTGATTGTGGTTTCTTTTTTTTTTTTCTCGACTCTGATTGAGTGGCAACTCGAAATTTTTTTTTTAAAATAAAAAACTGGAATTTCTCAATTTTTTTAGTTAAGGATTAATACTAAATGGGTTTAGGTTCAGTATTAATTAGGAAGTGGGAAATGAAATTTAAATAGAAAACCGAAAAATCAAGCTTGACAGTTTGGCGACTCCACTAGGGATTGTTAAGAGGGTTAGCCACTATAATTTACCGAAATTAGGATTATTTTTCAGAACCAAGCTATCTTAAGACCTTAGGAGGGGAGCCATTATGTAAGCTTCGGATGTTGTAGGGAAACTACTTTCTGAGGCCGATCAGGTTACCCCACTCAAGTTTAGATGTGACCATAGAACCGTTGCTTTGAAGAAACGCGGTGGTTGTAGAACTTGAGAACCTTTAAAATCCACCTATTGCATAACATGAAAATTTTTCTTCAAAAAAAAAAAAAAATCACAAGAACCTATGATGTAGTAGACCGAAACAAATGAGGGCAGTTGTGAAGTTATAGTTGTAATATTTCCTTGTAAATAATTTGTAATGATTCTACGTAAAGTTTATAATAGGTGGCAATTGTAATTTTGATTTTTTACATAGGCATGACTAGATCAAGTTAAAAGCCTTTTGAAGAGATTCATGTCTAGCCACCACATTGGCTTTAAAAAGCACTTCAAATGTGGTTTCAACTCTTTAGTCTAGATAAACAGGAGTTTATTATGACCAAGATTGGGCTTGTCTTCTCTTTGTAGAAGATCCTCGTGAAAATCACTTCAGTGAGGGCTTTAGTTCACCTATGGGAGCTCGAGTCCTTTAGTTTCCGTTTGGGCCCATATCAATTAAGCCTAACTTTAAAAGAATACTTTCAATTGTTGTGGGCCCTTACTTTCACAAATGGAAAGTGTCCTCAGCAGTATTTATTATATAAAAAATGGAATTCTTGATTGCCTGCATTTGTTATCCATTTACTTATAGGCATGATTCTAATCTCCTTTTCCGTACTCTTAGTTGGTGGCATAATATAACCTAGACCAAGGTCGATTTAAGTTATTAGTAGTACTCATTTAATTTATCAAGTGGATCACGAGTTTTAATATATTTAGCTCAATCAGCTTGTCACTTTAATTAAGCTAAAGTAGAGCTCATATATGAGTTGAAAATGGATCCTTTTTAATTTTTTCATTTAATTTATAAATCAATAGTTAAAATTATTTAAACTTTTGAAATATCTTACGATATCATCTTTCGTCTTATAACCTCAACAATTGATTATACGTATTATCATTTTAAAAGGGTAAATTGAGAAAAATTGGAATAAAATAAATTAAAAGGATTCAAATCTATGTAAGTTTAATAGAGTCAGGCTTAAATATCGGTATTTTTAAATTATAAAAAACTTCTTTTTCCCTTAAATTAAACGATTCAAAATTTCTGTTAGCCTTGTTTTTTCATTTCATAGCATGCAAAGTAGTAGAATGCTACCCTTCCATCCATCATCATTGGGCCAGTATTAGCAAAGTTTTCATCATCAAAATTAAAATGAAAATCATCTCAGATATGTCACCGCATTCTTGTTTTGCATCATATGGACAGGTGAATTTCGAAGAAAGATCATTCGCATTGACATGAAGCTAAAAGGTAGTATAGTCTTTCCGGTGCCGAGAAAGACTTTGATTAAACAACATTTGGATCGACCATCAATCGTGAATGAGAATTAAGGGATGCACAACTTAAGCACTGGGTTATGAATAATTAAATCGGGACAAGTGTATATACCAATATAAGAACCAAATAGAATAATGATATATAAATTATAGCAAATGAGATATAAAAAAAAAATTATACACATATGGTGTATTAGATACTTAAATATATCACAATCATTTATATAATTAAGATATGGAAGTTACAACTAGAACAGTGACTTATAAATTACAGCAAATGAGGCATAAAAAAAATTAATTGGGGCAATTTTATTAAGATATGTGTTCTTTATTTATTGATAAATAATAACAATCATATGAAAAAACTAATTTTTTTGCTAAACAATCAAATGTATGATTAATTTAAACATCCTACCACGGATATAGTGTCTACTAGTTTATGTGTATATATATAAATATATAATAACACTCAAATAGAAAATGATGAAATTTTAATTATCTATTTAAGTGACGTAGACATTATCAGAACTTTAAAATTAAACGTGTTTTAAAAGAAATCATGAGATGAATAACTTTATAAAACCATTCGATATATCATATCAAAGTAAATAATAACTGGATCGGAAAATTCAATTGGTTATTCAAATGGAGCAACATAAGCATCTGTACTTGCAAATATTAACCTGGTTCTTAGATTTGCTTGTAACTCCATCTACACATCCGTGAGTGCGACTCCTTTTTAGTGTATCCTTCCGAAGGGAGAAATGGATACTTGCATACCTCGTAGACGAGTAATAGGAGCCATGATCGAGGACCAAGACCAACCATTCAAGTCAATTGGGGTTATTCTTGGCAATTTACTTAGAGCCTATATTACTATTACCAATACTAATAGGAGGGAAATTTCTAAGGCAATAACGAGGCAATATACTTCTCGCTGACATTGACCAGTCCATAACCTTGCCTGCATTCACGTCAACAAAAGAGCAAAAACTTTTTTTCTTTTTCCAATTCTTCTCTTTCCCTTTTCCTTCCTAAAAGTGATCTCAATCATCATTGGTTTCCAGAACTTTCCCGCAAACAAAATGATTCCACCTTTTTCTTTTTGTTTTTCTCTCTCTCTTTTTTTTTTAATTCATTACTTCCAGGAACTTTTCACAAACGAAGGGATTCCAACTTTTTTTTTTTTTTTTAAGTTTTTAATTCTAAAACGACGTTGCTATAAAAGAGACGAGCCGAAACCTTTCATGACTCAAACTCGGTTGTTAAGCTAAAAGAATTTTGTTGAGGGTCGAGATCAATTATTTATAAATTGACTTCAAACTTATTGATGAGTTTATACATATAAATTAAAGAAATATATAAATAAATTAATTAACGAATTATTTATAAGAATTAGATTAAATATTATAAATTATCTCGAAACATAATATATATTAGAGATATTAACTTTTAGATAATTTATAATATATATAAAACTTATATAGGAGATTTGTTTAAATAAGCAGGCTCGAAAATCTAAAAAAAAAAAAGGCATTCCAAAGAATAAAAACTTTATTCTATAGTTACATTGTACAAGATTTTAAATATATAATTTTTTTTTACCAACAATACAAAGATATTTTAGAAAAGCAACACATAAAAGCAAGAAAAAATTATATAATGGCTCTTCGAGGCTGCCCTTGACTAAGGACATTAATTTAAAGGGTCTGATCAATCTCCACGTTGAAGATGTTATTACTCATTCGCTTGGGGTCCTTTTGCTGTTGGGACGCGTGTTAAGGCATGCTCCGAGAAAAACAATGTTTTCAGTCGTTTTGTCGAGAAAAATAATGGCAAGCGCTCCATTTGTCTTTATTCACACTGCTTTTACTCGTTTAATTGAACTCAACATTTATATGAAGGGAGTGTTGTCTTTTCTATACGGGGAAAGGAAAAAAACAGAGAGGGTTTGTTGAGACTAGTATAGTGCTCCCGTTGTTTTTGCATTAGAGGATAGAGGCCTGTCCGGAAACTGCAAACATTTCAAACGGCAGCGCCGCTGCACTAATCTAATCGTCGGGAGACGGAGGTAAAATAATAATCCAAGTAATTTATGAGTTGAGAGAATTGATGATTGATGATTGATGAAGTGTGGATTTATTTGAAGAAAAGTTTTTCACACTTTTTTTCTTTTCTATTTTTTTTTTTCTTTTTGAAAAATCACATTTGTCGATTCTTACTGCGAGGAGGTAGGTAAACATCACTTTTTAGTTTAATTGTAATTAGGGCCAATGTAAACCATTATTTTATTATCTGAATATTATATAATCCAAACATTAGATGAAAAATTTACTAATAAAAAGTACAGTTTGGTTCATTATTAAGGGAAAAATGTTTTTAGCAGAAGGATGGATTTCAAAGGAAAGCGGAAAAATAATAATAATAATAAAAAAAAAACATGTTAGCGCTGGTTTATGAAGATCCGAGGATGTTGACGATGTTGAATGTTGTAGGTGGACTGACGTTGAATGTTCCGAAATCGTCCCCCGGTTGATCAATGTTATAGGCATTTGTTGTAGACTTGTTTACAATCTCTAAATAGGTCAAGACAATTTTGAAGCTTGATTGTTTAAAGTGTCGTCCCTTACGCAAGCATATCCAAACTAAGTCCCCTATTTGAAATATAAGAACCTATCTTCGGCTACGACTACCTTGTTCTTGATTTTTGGCTGTCTGTTTCCGCAAATGATGGGCCACTTTATTATGTGTCTTCGGAACTTGATGCACCCTTTCTCTTCTACTTTAGTTGTCGTCTTGTATAATGCAAAAAAAGAAGTGAGTCCACAAATGTTATTGGATTGTGACTATATAGTACTTTAAATGGGATCCTTGTCGTTGAGGTATGGACCGATCAAACTCAAGATTGCCATAAAATGGATAAAGGTATATATATGCTTTGGGCGTCCTTCCTACTCTTAATTTGTTTATCAAAAGTACTATATTTGGAAAGAATAATTTTTATATGTCCACAGGAAAAATTTCCCCGTAGATTCACCCTCTGCCTTTCTCCATGCTTTTATTCTCCATGCTTTTCCAAATAAAGGAAAAGTTCCTCTAAACCAAATATAGAGTCATCTAGTATCAAAATGATCTTCTCTCTCTTATATATTTAAAATGTAGCATAGTTATAAATCAGAGATTTATCCATTTAATAGGTGACTATAATCATTTAATTTATCAAAATGACAATTAAAGTTGTCCTAATCTTTTTTTCCTATTATATTTGTAATTTTGAATATGTTTATTTAACTGTATAAACAAGATATATAATTGTTATGTTCAAAACACATAAAACAAAGAAATAAAGAAGTATTATTGGACAACAAATGAATTTGACATCAAAATATTTATTTTTCAGCAATGAAAAATGTTTGTTGTTAATTAAACTTTTCTTATTTCCTTCTATTTTACTTGTAATAAGAGCTCGACACTTGACCCGAGACAATATTTCCGTTTTCCTTTTCTTTTAAAACATCTTAAAAGTTCAACCTATCATTTCATTTACAACAACATATATGCATAAAAAGACAGTAAAACGAATCATTTGGAGCACTACAATTGCCAATATTTGATATCCACCAAGCATATTTGTGTGGTATGTTTGGGTTAAACAAATGTGTTATCGATTAATTATTCGATAGAGTAAAGTTTAACAAGGTCTTAAATTATAAATTATGTTTTCTGGCATGGGGCAATAATTGAACAAGTTTGTAGAGCGTATGTTCAAAACGAACATGATTTGTTACTTGTTTGAAAGTAAAACTAATATGGATGATCTTTGATGAGGACGCATAAAATCCAAAAGAAAATGAATTTAAAAAATTTACATTTACCTATTTATTACCTTTGAGGTGCCATTATTCATCTCTTTTATAGAATGGATAACATTGTATTTTTACACAAACATTTTCAGTGTTGCGTTCAATACTCAATTATACTTTATTTATATTTATAAATTTCTAAAGTAGATGAAATTTCCTTGTATACATAGATAAACTGATGACATCTTTCTGTTTTCATGTAGGATTGTTTCCTTGAAACATCAAAAGCTTAAAATGTCGGGGGGAACTTCAACCAGCAACATCTCATCATCCAGGAAAGCAGCAGACTCCTATGAATACGATGTGTTCTTGAGTTTTAGAGGTGTAAATACACGAAAGGGATTCACCTCTCTTCTTTATGAACGCTTGAATAGCATTGGTTTTAATCTAGATGACAAAAAAAAAAAAAAAAGGTAAAGGAGAGGAAATAAAAGAAAGTCTTAAAAGAGCCATCATTGACTCAAGAATTTGTATGCCCATCTTCTCTACACACTATGCTGATAGTAAAGCATGCCTTCTTGAGCTTTCTCATATGGTGCAACACAAGAAAAAAATTATTTCAATATTTTATAACGTGACACCCGATGATGTCAAGCTTAAGACATCATTATACAAAGAGCAACTCGAAAAACATCGAGACAATCCTAAGGTTGCAAAGTGGGAGAACGCACTTGTAATGGTGGCTGAAAAATCGGCATATGATATTCTCAACAAAACGTAAGTATTTACATTATTGTCACGATTTTCTTATTCACCCTTTATTTTCTCATAAAGGATTATAGAACAATTGAATCTTACAATTATTGATCATATACATACATCTTGAAAATTTACCAGTATGTTTTTTTTTTTTTTTTTTTTCATAAAGCTTTTCAAATGCATTTTCCTCTCAATATTACTAGGAAAGCTATAATGAATTGGTTACAGATTAGAAGGTTGTACTATTTTTAATACTCATATCTTCCTTCTCTTCTCATTATTTATACTTTTCTTTCAAACCCAAATATTACCATAAAGCGGTTCCCTTTCACATTCAGTCCTTTCAATTTTTCCCAATCGATTTTTCAACTTTCATCCAATCAATTTAAATATGAAAAACAATCACTTAAAAAAGAATGCTATTTCAAATTCTCTTTTGTTTGAATTTATTTTCTTACGATCCATCATTAATTGTAGAATATTTAAAATGGGTGGATAAGATTAAGAAACATATTAATAATAAGAGGATAAGTTTATGTCTTAGCAATAACAAATGTATAATCTACCACATATGTAGAAAAGACAAAACAAAAAAATAAATGAATAACAGTGCATTTGACAGTCATGAGTTTTACACGTGTAGTGACAATGGATTAGGATTGAAGTTTTTATTTACTATTGGTTCATTTTGACTCTAGGTATGGACGTATCATTTGATAATAGAGGGGATACCTCTAGCAAATCATGTGAAACACATTCAATCTTATTGGTTGAGAATATTGAAGGAGATTGCAATCATAAGATGCTATGGTAGAGAAAACATTTAAAAGTTGTTTAATATCGATAAATCAAAGTACACTTTATGAACAAAGCTAATATCTATCACATATTGGAGAATAATGTTAAATCCTAAGCCTATGAGAGTCACCTATAGCTGATTTGTTGCCCATCTATCCCGCATGGATCTTGAATGCCAAAACAATAATTCTGAGTTGCTTTTTGTGAACTACTTAAATTTAATGGCACCTTTGGTTAGTCCACAACTTGTAACCTTATTTCATTTTAGGGGTAGACATTTTGTTACCTATCAAGCCACTACCCCAACTTCATGAACTAGTTATATGTTCATCTTTAACTAGTTCACATTCATGTATCCTATCACACTAGGAATATACATCCCATGTCTAAATTCAACCTAGTCACTGCATCTCAACTTTCCAGTCCACTTAAATGATCACTATCAATTTGTCCATAACCACTTACTCTATAAAATATTACAACTAGATGTCCCTCAAATTGCATAACCAAATATCAAATAACATACCAACATGTGCAATAAGGCCTAACCTAAGCATATATACATAACCATACAATGTGAGGCTATTTTAAAAACACAAGCAATCAATTAGTATAAAGAGTGTCGATCATACACTTGGAACAAGTTAATTAAGCCTTAATTCGAGCTCTATTTACCAAGAATCCAATTAACACATAATCAAGAGTTTAATCTAAATATAGAGAGCATAGTTAACCTACTAGAAGGTTTGCTTGATCAAACATTGTCAAAGGCTTATGTTTTTCAAAGAATTTGGTTAACTAACTCAATTCACAATTTGACTAATCAAATGAAGTGATAAAGCTGTAAGCTTAATAGGTAGGATTCGATTGATAGAACTATCCTAGACTTGAGTTTTGAATTATTAGTTTAATTTGGTCAATCAAAATCTAGGGTTTCCAAGTTTTGAGCTCAATACTTCATTTGATTCTATCATTAGCTTTCATTTGTATCAATCCTTCCTAAACCTATATTTAAGTTAGATTTCTCATCTAAACAATTGACTACATAAGTCTATTAATGTCTTCATTTTTAAATATTCAAATGTAATATTCATTTAACTTAAAGTTAAACATCACCTTAATACATTTCTAATCAAATTACTCTACGTTCATTTGTTCATTTCAATTGAATTAACTCTTAATCTTGACTACCATGTTAATTAACTTAATAAAAACAAATTAACCCATTAACTATCATACGAAACTTTGGTCTTACTAGTTGTTTGAAATTATCATTGATTCTAAAAGTGGATTAAGATCAATAAATAAATTTTAAATAAAATTGTCACACTCAAAATTCAACAATAGCGTGATAGTCTGCTACGTATCCTGCTTAAGTAGTCCATGTAAATCTCCTTAGTTAGGTAAGTTTTTACACAATTTCATATCCAAAAATCTTTCAATTAGATTTATGAAGGGATTTCAAAGGGTTAAGATATAGTGTCACTTGTAATTAAACAAAATGGCTCTCTACAAAATCTAAAGAAAACATGTCAAAAGAGTTGTGTATATGTATATATATGACATCACCATCAAAATAGTGCTTGAGCCATAAGGCCTCCACCAACCAACTAAGCTCTAAGCCTTAACAGTTATTAGAAAAATGTGCCCCAAACGGGCTCTAAAAGATAAGTGGAGTTTATGAGTTATGGTAGTTCATTACTTACAAAGTTGGATTAAGTTTTAAAATAAAACCAGGGTACATAATCACCCTGTAAAAATATAAAAGAAGTCTAATAAGCTTCGCATCTAAACATTCTTCACAAAGTCAAAGTCTTGCTCTTGAACCTCATTATCATTCAAACCATATCCTACTAAGTTGTAAGTGTCATCAACAAAAGCTTCCTCATATGAAATAGCTAGATAGTGAATTTTACGGAGCTCATACATAAAAACATAAGCACATATGATATTGTCGAGCCTGAATTTTCGGTTTCTTCTATTCAATTTATTACTTTTTGATTAATACTAAACTCTAATTCATTTAATATTAATCCTTGACTAGATAAATTAGGAAATTCTAGTTCTTTTAAAAAAAACTTCTAGGGTTGTCACTCGACCAGAGTCAAGAAAAAGAGAAATTGTAACCTTAATCAATTGGGTGGATTGATTACGATTTAACTACCAGTTTTCAATTTTAATTTGAATGAAAAATCAGAGGGTTTTGAATTCAGGAGCTAACTTATTAAAGTTTAACGGGTACCACTATCTATTTTTTGAAATTAAGTTTATTCTTCAAATTATCATTTTTTATATATTTTTAAAAAAGGAACTGAAAAGCAAAAGAAAAAAAAGAACTTAAGTTTTTATAAATTTTATTGTTACCCCAAAGGTACCTATGTACCTGCTAGCCGAGATTAAACAACCATAGTTTTTTTCGAAAAACTTTAGGGTATTGATTTTAATTTTTGAAAAATCAACCAAGTCTATGTTGTTATTGATTCAGTTTATTAAAAAAATCTAAAGAATCCTAACTCATGAGTGATCAAGAGACTTTATAAGCTGCTATAATCTTCTTGTAACAAGCTTCGTTTTGTTAATTTTTATTTCTAAAAAAAATTGATTTTCTAAGAGAGAAATCCTAAAAAAAAAAAATAAACTAATCCTAAAAATTTTATATATGTATGTATGTACATATTACTACTAAACAAGTATCCCCTTAAATAAATTAATGATATCATATAATATACTCTAATATAAAAAAATATCAATACTAATAAATCTCCTAAACTAATGTATTCATATATTATATTATGTTAACTAATAGATAATAATAAATAATAAGGTATATATATAATAATAATAATAAAAAACTAATCTTAACACTCCCTTATCTAATATCTATATTACTACTTATTAAATAAACTTTCACTTAAATTAATATATCTAATCCATACTAAAACTAATGCTAAAGAAGTATCCTACACTATTATATATAAATTATACTAAATTACTTAAGGTTCTAATAAAATGATAATATAATATAATATAATAAATAAGAAATTTGAAAAGAAAAAAAATAACAACCGAACACAGCCGAACCTGGTTTGGCTTGCTGTTGTGTGGATTCGGTAGTGCGGAATTCATTGCTGGAGTTATGTCGTGTGCTGTGCTTGCGCATGCAACAGGGGATGCATGATGAGTCCTACTGGGGAGTTTGTTGTCACGATGGTGAAGTGGCGTGTTGATGTGTATGTGTAGCGGTGGAGTTGTGTATTGCTAATCGGAGTTGGCTTAGATCGTATGGCAGATTCGTGCGTTTAGACGTGTATATCAAACGTGTCTGCTGCGATCAGGGGATGGCACTGTTGTTTGGTGTCAGGTTGAGGATACGTTGAAGAGGATGGTGTGTGCGGATTGGGGAAGGTAGGGGATGGATGAAGGGGCTGTGTAATAATGTTGTGGACTGCTTGTTCAGTCGAATAGTGGGGACTGCAGTGATGATCATGTGGCTATGGCTACTATGTGCGAGGGTTGCAAGTGCAAGTGCTGCGTATTGGCTGTGTTGTGATTGTGTGTGGTCTCCAGCGTATGTGTGCGTGTGGCGAAGTGTAGTATGCTGATCGGTGTGATTGGTGGAGTGCAGTGCCTCGACGGATCAAGGAACGTGCCTGTTACGTGTTTGTGCTATGTGCTAATGACGGCTGATCAACTTGCTGTTGGTCGAGTGCTACGTCGTTGATCGATGGTGTAACACTCAGATGTTGCTATGGGCATGTGTGGCAGTGGACGTTCACAGTAATGTCGTGGTACAGTTGTGCTGTTGAGTGTACGGAAGAGTTGATTAAAGCTTGGTCAATATGAGACAGTAGAGTGGTGAAGTTGGTTTTGGCAAGGGAGTGGGGTTGTCAGTTAGTGTGCTTGAAATTCTGTGGGGTATATTATAGCACTTATGTTGTTAGGGGTTGGCTATACGCTTGAGTCTCGTGTGTTGTAAACTATAATTTAGCTGTAAAGTTCACTTCAGCGTTGTGTGCGTGAGGATTAAAGGGAGAAATTTTCTCGAATTTATGTAATTCTAGTGAGGGTGTAATTGCCATCTCTCTTTTATGCCACATGCTTTGTATTTATAAAGTCTAAAATGAATTATATCAAATTGAATTCATTATATTGATTTTAATCTGATTTGATAAAAGTTAAATTAGATCTGAATTATTTATATTAATTCAAATCCAACTTAATAAAAATCAAACTAGATTCAAATCTTTTATAATGATTCAAATTTGAATAAAAAAGATTTGATTAGATGTGATTATGTATGCTCAACTTGCTTTTTTTTTGTAAAAATAATAAGGATAGAAAAATAAAAGCATATAGGTATCTAACAAGACTTGAACCTATGACTTCAACCTAATTCCATATCAAATACTCGAATACTTATCCATTAGGTCATTGACCTATACCTTGATTTTTAGTACAATTAAATTGTACTTAAACAACGTGACTCTTTAAAACTATTATTTGAACTAAGTTAAAACTAAAATTATTGACTCTAAAATAATTTACTTCTTAAGAAATCTAAAAAATCTTTATAATTTTTTCCTTTTCTCATTTTTTGGTATTTTCATCATTTGTAAATTTTTATGATTTCATTATTTATTTTTTTTCCTTATTTTTGAGTTAAGACCTTATTTAAAAAAAAAAACTAAAATTAAAATTAAAACTATAACTATAACTACTGAGGAGGGAGTGCAAAAATTGTGTGTTTATAGCTGTCTTTTTTTGTGGTGAAGTTTAAGCAAAACTTTACCATAAAGACAAAAAAGATACCATTTTTGCCTTAGGATGACTCTATCTTAAGAAACGCTACAACTAGCTGATTGAAGATTTGACGACAATAAGCTTGAAATGAAGAATAGTGAGGATAGCGCTCTAATGGGCTTGGCAAGAACCCTAAAGAGAATAATGAGAACTTGGTTGTACCTTTCATGGGCTGACTACTAAGACGGGTAAAGCGCTCCTTGAACTAGTTAAGGCCTTAAATTAGATGAGATGGATAAGTGCTCATACAACTAGCTAAACCCTAAAAAAAAAAAAATGAGAAAACTTGGTCGTACCTTAATGAGTTGACTAACCAAGGCAGTAAAAGCGCTCATTGAGTTGGTTAAGACTTAAAAATAGGAAAACTTGATCGTGCTTTAATGAGCTAACTAACCAAGGCGAGTAAAGCACTTCTTGAGTTGGCTAAGACCTAAAGATAAGAAAACTTGGTCGTGCTGCAATAAGCTAACTAACTAAGGTGGGTAAAGTGCTCCTTGAGCTGGCTAAGACCTAAAGATAAGAAAACTTGGTTGTGCTCTAATAAGTTAACTAATTAAGGTGGGCAAAGCGCTCCTTGAGCTAATTGACCAAGGTGGTTAAAGTGCTGTTTGAGCTGGCTAAGATCTAAAGATAAGAGAACTTGATCGTACTCCAATGAGATGACTAACTAAGGCGGGGGAAGTACTCCTTGAGCCGGCTAAGGCCCTAAACTAGATGGGATGAGTAAGTACTCCTAGAGCTGGCTAAAACCCTAAAGAATGAGAAAAACTTGGTCGTATCCTAATGAGTTGACTAAACAAGGTGGTAAAAGTACTCTTTGAGCTGGCTAAGACCTAAAGATAAAAAAAGTTGGTCGTACTCCAATGAGCTAACTAACCAAGACAGTTAAGGTACTCCTTGAGTTGGCTAAAACCCTAAAGATATGAAAACTTGGTCGTGCCCTTCATGAGTTGACTAACTAAGGTGAGTAAAGTGCTCCTTGAGTTAGTTAAGGCCTTAAGGATATGAGAACTTGGTCATGCCCCTCATGGTTTGACTAACCAAGACGGGCAAAGCCCTAAAGATATGAGAACTTAGTCATACCCTTCATGCACCGACTAACCAAGATGATCAAAGTGCTCTTTGAGCTGGCTAAGGCCCTAAGCTAGATGGTATGGGTAAACACTCCTAGAGTTAGCTAATACCCTAAAGAATGAGAAAAACTTAGTCGTACCCTAATGAGCTGACTAACTAAGGCGGTCAAAGCGCTCCTTGAGTTGGCTAAGACCTAAAGATAAGAAAACTTAGTCATGCTCCAATGAGTTGACTAACTAAGGTGATCAAAGTGCTTATTGAGTTGGCTAAGACCCTAAAGATATGAAAACTTGGTCGTACCCTTCATGGACTGACTAATTAAGGTGGGTGAAGTGCTCCTTGAGCTGGCTAAAGCCTTAAAGATATGAGAACTTAGTTGTACCCTTCATGGGTTAGCTAACCAAGACGGGCGAAGCACTCCTTGAGTTGGCTAAGGCCCTAAAGATTGGGAAATTAGTCGTACCCCTCATGGGCTGACTAACCAAAAAGGTCAAAGCACTCCTTGAGCTGGCTAAGACCTAAAGATAAAAAGACTTGGTTGTGTCCTAATGAGCTAACTAACCAAGGTAGTCAAAGCACTTCTTGAGCTAGCTAAGACCTAAAGATAAAAAAACCTTGGTTGTGTCCTAATGGGTTGACTAACCAAGGCGATCAAAGTGCTCCTTGAGTTGTTAAGACCTAAAGATAAGAAAACTTAGTTATGCCATAATGAGTTGACTAACCAAGATGGTCAAAGCGCTTCTTGAGCTGACTATGACCTAAAAAAGATTATGAGTTGGGCAACATTCTTCAAGTCGGGCGACTGGAAGCTTAAGAAACTTTGGATTAGGACTACGCTCTACGAGCTGACTAGCTGTCCCAAGAGTTTTTAAGAATTAAATGTTTTAGAAATCAAACCATCATCCTTAAGGGGAGACCAAATGCAAATGTTTTGTAAAGCTTAGAACCACTTACATGGCTCTAGCGATGGTTCCCAAACAGTCAAGTCTTTCTTAGGGCAATCCGATTATAAACAACGGTTTTGACCATTTCTTCTTCTTTATCTTCTTCTTGCTCTCTTTCTATCTTCTTCTATCTCTTCTTCTTCTCTTTTCTCTTTCTTTTTTTTTTTTTTTTTACTTTTTTCTTGCATGCAATTTAAGCTTGAGACAAATGCATGTACGCTATACTGAGAGATGCATTTAGGGAGACGACTTCAACAAATGAAGCATCCTCATCTCTCTTAAGCAAAGATGTCGAGTCTTGAGTTTCCAGTCCAACTTAATCGGTTTTCTACGTAAACTTCCTCCTTTAAGCGAGTCGCTATTTATCTACCATTAATTACTCTTTCTGACCTTGGCCCTTTCTTGAAAAATAGAAACAAATCTCCCCTTTTAAGGGTGAACTGTAATAACATATTAAGAGAATTTTTATCAATTGACATCATTTTAAATTAAGTATTTATTTTTCTTTTGTATAGGGTTTATTTAGATAGAGTGAGGTATGGGAACTTTTAATGGGACAAGAAAGGGGCTAGAGATATTACCCAATGTCAATGACTACTAAGAATACCAACTTTGCTTGTAAAAAATGAAAATGAGACCACAGTGACATTAAGATTGTTTACATTTCATAATCTAAGCAAAAATTCTATTGATCTTTCAAGGGTAATACATTTTCAACAAGTCAGTGTTTACTGGGTCTTTCAAATCTGGACCATCCATTTGAGATAGGATCACAGCTCCCCTAAGCAATACTTTCTTTATAATGTAAGGCCCTATATAGTTCAAAGCAAACTTTCCTCTCGAATTATGTGTATTAGGCAAAGTCTTCCTCAAGACCATGTCTCCCTGTTCAAAACTTCGGGATCGTACTTTCTTATTAAAAGCCTTAGCCATTTGTTGCTGATAGCAAATGTTGTAGCACAAAGTTGCCAATCTCTTCTCATCAATCAGATTCAACTGTTCGATTTGTTTCTTTAACCTCATCCAACTAGGTTTCTGACAATACCCTGAGAGATGGAATTTCAACTTCCACTTGTAATACAGCCTCCATCCCATATACCAACGGGTAGGGGGTTACCATTGTTGATGTTCTGATAGAAGTTCGATAAGCTATGAGTGCAAATAGTAACATCTCATGCCAATCTTGACACGTGATAGCCATCTTCTCGATAATTCTTTTGACATTCTTGTTGGTCACTTCCATCGCTTTGTTCATCTAAGGCTGATAAGGAGTGGAATTTCTATGAATGATCCTGAATTACTGGCACAGCTTTGACATTAATTTATTATTTAGGTTCGTACTATTGTCAGTAATAATTGTCTTTGGCGTACCATACCGAGCCAGTATGTCTCTCTTAATGAACTTGACCACTATTCCCTTCGTCACACTAAAGTAAGATGAGACTTCAACCTACTTAATGAAACAATCAATAGCTATCAGTATAAATCGGTGCCCGTTAAATGCCTTTGGAGTGATCAAGCCAATGATGTCTATTCCCCACATCGAAAAAGGCCATGGTGCAGATAATGTATGCAATTCCTAAGGCGAAGCATTTACTTTGTTTGCATAAATCTAACACAAATGGCAATGTCTAACTTGTTTGATGCAATCTCTTTCTGTAGTTAACCAATAATATCCCATCCTCATGATTTTCTTGGTGAGCATGTAGCCATTCATGTATGGGCTACACACTCTCTCATGCACTTCTTTCATTAGCAACTCTACCTCTTTCTCGTCTACACATCATAAAAGCGTACTGTCAAATGATCGTCGATACAAAGTAGACTTACTTATTAAGTACCGAGTAGCCAATCTTCTGATCATTTTCTTATTCTTCTTCTCGGCCTCTTCGGGGTATATTCCATGTTGCAAGAATGTTTTGATATCATGATACCAAAACTTCTCGTCACATGAACTTTCCATTGCCAAACAGAGCAAGCTTTTCTTCAACTTCAATCTTAAGTGGCTAAATCTCTACTCTTCCTAATATCTAGATCATGGATGCCAAAGTAGCGAGAGCATCAGTGAATTGGTTTTGAACCCTTGGCATGTACGTAAATGTAATATTTTCAAACTTGGCTATCAACATGGCCAAGTGTTGATGGTAAGGTACTAATTTAGAGTCTTTCGTCTTATACTTGCCCCAAGCCTGGCCTATGATCAACGAAGAATCCCTATATACCTCTAATTCTGGTATCTCCTTAAATAATGCAATTTTAAGTCCCAAAATATATGCTTCGTATTCTGCAATATTATTAGTATACAGGAAAGCTAGTCTTACAGCCATTGGGAATTATGTACGTTTAAGGGACATCAGAATTGCTCCAATTCCGCACTCGGACACATTAGCTACTCCATCGAAGAACATTTTCCATCCTAAGGGCTTCTCAACTACTTTGTTATCAGAACCACTTTCTACCGCCAAGATGTTTTCATCAGGAAACTTGACTCATACTTTTTGAGGGGTATCCTCAGAGGGACTCTTCGCTAATCGATTTGCCAAGGTCTGCCTTTTGATTGAGTTTTGGCTCACATACTTGATGTCAAATTCTGTCAGTAACATCTACCACTTTGAAACTTTATCAATGAGAGCCGATTTTTCTACTAAATGCTTCAAGGTATCATATTGTGTTATCAATTCGATTTGGTTGTGTTATCAATTCGATTTGGTAGTAAAGTGTATATTGTCTAAGCCAATGCTTGACCTAGACCAACACACAATAAGTTCTTTCAGCTTGCAAGTATTTCCACTCCTCTTTTGTGAACTTCTTGCTCAAATAATAAATGACTCGCTCTTATCTTTCTTCATCCCTTTGACCAAGCACAGACCCTATAGATTTGGGTAATATGGTCAGGTATAAGAACAATGGTTTTCTAAGCTTAAGAGCCATCAACACTAGAGGATTCATGAGGTACTCTTTAATTTTTGTGAAAGCCTCTTCGCGTTCCTCATCCCAATTGATCCTCACGTTCTTCTTTAATAGCTTGAAAAGATTGCGGCATTTGTTTGTTAGCTGCGATATGAATCGAGTTATGTAATTTAAACGCCTCAACAACCCTCTTACTTCTTTGAGTGTGCGAGGAAGAGGCATGTCAATTATAGCTTTGGCTTTATCAGGATCAACTTCAATACCCCTTTGGCTAATTATGAAACCCAGTAATTTTCCTAACGTTACTTCAAAAGCGCACTTCTCTGGATTCAACTTCAACTAGAATTTCCTCAATCGGTTAAACAACTTCCTCAAGTTTTCTAAATGATCTTCCTCTTCTTTAGATTTTGCAATTTTATCATCGACATACACTTCTATCTCTTTATGTGTCATTTCATGAAAAACTGCAACCATTGCCCTCTGATATGTTGCCCCAGCATTTTTGAGTCCAAATGACATCACTTTATAGCAAAACATACCCCAAGTTGTAACAAAAGTCATCTTAGTCTTATCCTCTTCGGACATTCGAATTTGGTTGTATCCTGAAAAACCATCCATGAATGAGAACAAATGATTTCTGGCTATGTTATCCACCAAGACATCAATGTAAGGTAATCGAAAATTATCTTTAAGCGTTGCCTGATTGAGATCTCAAAAGTCTATACATACTTTAACTTTCTTATTTTTCTTCATTACTGGAACAATATTGGCTACCCATTCCGGGTAGTTGAACACCTCAATGAATCTAACTTCTAGTAGTTTCTTAATTTCTTCCTTGATTTTCAATAGGATGTGAGGTTGAAATCTACTTAATTTTTGCTTTTTTAGCTTGGTGTCTTCTTGTATAGATAATCGGTAGACCACAATTGATAGGTCCAACCCTAGCATGTCCTTGTACGACCAAGCAAACACATCTTGATATTTGGCCAACAATGTAATCATTTTTGTTTTTTGTTTCTTCTTTGGACTCCCTTTGATTTTTAGATTCTTAGGATTATCTTTATCCCCCACATTAACTGTTTCAATCGGTTCATCAATAGTAATTTTACCTAATTCATGTTTTTGCCATTTCTCTTGTATATTACTATGGTCATCAACATTGATCTCGACGACTAACCTAGTAGGGCTGGAAGAGATATTGTTATTCTCGTTTTCTACCTACGTGAGGTATTTTTAGTTTTCGCTTGGTATATTGGATCTGGGCAAAGCGTATAAAGAAAAGTGCATATAAGCAATAGAGAAGTAAAACAAAATGAAGAAAAGAAATGAACTAAGATTTTATTGAATGAATGGAAGTGAATCATGAATGAGATAAAAGGACTAACTAATATTTTTGAATGAAAGGTTTAACGATAAATTTGAAACAATGACTATTGAAAATAAAAATTCAAAAAATACTAACTATGAGTCAGCTTTTACTCTAAGGAAGACCTGTTGCCATTTGCCGGGATGGAGAACCAGTTACTCAAATGGTGTTAGAACTTATGTGGTGAGCTTATTGATCCTTCAATGATAGATTCTGGGGCTTGAGTCTCTACCCATATGAATATCTCAGCTAGTAGCAGAAAGGTCATCGAAGTATGGTATAATCTGTCGCCTCTCTTGCCCCTCACTTGTTTCTTTTGGAATTCTTCCGTTGGGATAGGGTTATAGCTAAGGCCATAGGTACTAATCTAGCCTTTCTTAAATTCTATTCTTTTATCTTCTTCTTTCTCGAGACCGGTAATCATGCTTACTTCTTCAAATAAATGTAAACCCAACTCTTCTTGCCCTTCACTTCCTATATAGGGTATGGTCGTTTCTTTGTAAATTTCATAATCTTGATCTCCCAAAATCATAATCACTTAACCATTTGAGATAAACCTCAACTTCTGGTGTAAGCTTGAAGGTATGGCCCCTACTGCGTGAATCCAAGATCTTCCTAAGAGTACATTGAAAGATCTTGGAATGTCCATGACTTGGAATCAAATAGTAAAGTGCTAAGGGCCAATACTCACAGATAAATCTATCTTCCCTATAATCTCTCTTTTGGATCCGTCAAAGGCCCTAATTGTCATGGAAGAAAGCCTAATTGCAGACATGTTGATGCCTAGCAAATCTAAGGTAGTGAGCAGATAAACGTTCAGTGATGATCCGTTGTCAATAAGAACTCTAGTAATGATTATATTGTTACTTCTAACCATAATAAAAAGTGGTTTTGTATGCTTATTCCCTTCTTTGCATAACTCTTCTAATGAAAAAGAAATTTGGTCTATGGCAAAGATAGAATTAGTGACTAGTCCCATCTTCTCAATTGGAATTTCCTGAAGGACTTTGACTTCCTTTAAAGTGCGAAACAAAGCTTCTCTATGTGGTTCATATATGATCAACAAGCTCATCAACGATATCTGTGCTGGAGTCTTACTGAGTTGTTCCATGATCTTATACTCACTCAACTTAATCATTTTAGTAAAGGCTGACAATCTATCTACATGTTTAGCATTCGTTTTATCATTCGTCTCCTCCAGTATAGTCCTCCTCTCATGTTCTTCTCTTGGGTGGTAAATCCTTCCCGATCAAGTAATCCCCCTTACTAGATAATTTGGTTTCTCCCGATTTGCTACGTAATAGTTGAATGGGGCAGCTTTGTAATTTTCTAGTGCTATTGGTACATGGAATGTGTACCTCTTCGCTTTTGGAGGCTGCTTGCTTATGTAGAACTCGAAAACCTTAGGCTTCTTTTTTGAACCAATGACGTTTATGGTGCAATCATAAAAAATCATCCCAATAATTGGCTTGTAGTTAGGTAGGGGATTATTGTTAACATTCGAAGCTAGTTCTTCTACAAAATCTAACTGTATTGTCCTTTCATCTATCGAGTCTTGATTCTATTCGTTAGTCTCCAACACGCATTAGTTGAATGCCCTACTTGCCCATAATGATGCTCACACTTCATTGTAGGGTTAAAGATTTTCGGTTAGTATCAGTCACTAGGAAGTTCGTACTATATCAAGTTATCTCTTCGCAATTTCTCAAAGACTTGGCATAAAGGGACTGGTCTCTTGGTAAACTGTCTAAGGACCTTGTTAAGCTAAGTTTGAGTTCTGACTTATTGTTGAGTCAAAGGAAGATTCATTTTGAAGGTTGTTTGAGCGTTTGGTCTGACATTTGAATTTACTACGCTGACCATGGATTCTTTAGGCTTGTTGTTGCTGGTTTAGGAACAGAAGATGAAATCGGTGGCCTTTTATCTATAGGCTCTTAAAGCTTATTGGAGGAAATAGCGCTTTCAATCCTGTACCCCGTTGCTACTACTTCAGCAAAACTGGATGAGGCTTATCCGATGAGATGGGACAAATATGGCCTTTCTAACTGTGTTGATGAAGGCTGATGTGAGCTCTTTCTTGGTAGTAAGAGTAGATATTCTTACAGCTAAGGACCTCTACCTTTGAGCATATTCTTTGAACAATTCATTATTCTTCTTTCGCAGGGTGACTAAATCCATCATAGTTAAAGCTACTTCCATATTGAACTTATATTGCTTGTAAAATGCCTTAGCAAGTTTCTCCCATGTATTTATCTGGTTTAGGTCGAGTTGGGCGTACCAAGTTAAGGCTGGTCCCGTCAGACTATCTTAAAACATTTATACCATGAGTGAATCATATTGAACATATTTACCCATTTTCCTAACATATAACCTGGTATGAAGCTTGGGGCAGCCTGTCTCGTTATATTTTTCGAATTCTGGTACCTTAAATTTCTCAAGGTATGCTCCGATGTCGTATGTGGAGAATTCGGTGATTCCTACCTATTCAAAACCATCATGCCTTACAAGTGCCTTCATCTTCTCAACTATTTGATGGGTCAGTTTCCTTTCTAGTTCCTTCAAACTGTTCGCTAGGCCTTGGGTCAACCAGTCTTAGGGCCTCATGCGTATCATGTTCGAATGTTGGGTTGACTTTTGGATAAACCCCTTTTGACTCAAATGGGTCTTTTGGATAGTCATGTTCTGCCTCGGGAACTTCAGTATTCTTCCCATAACGGGCCTTAGAACTTTTTTCATTAGTTGGTGTTGTAGCTCGAAGCAAAGCAGTGCTATTTGCTAGGAAACTCATTTGTTCTACCATTTTCTCTATAGCCCTTTCTATGGAACGGAACCTTAACTTGGAAGGATAATTGATCTCAGCTCTGTGTCATCTCCTTAAGTGGTAACCATCCTAGTTTGGGAACGTGTTCTAATTGTACTTCTTTAAAAGACTTGACGTTAGGAGCTATCTTGAGATTTTAAGTGAATTGAAAACTTGACAAAGAGTTAGGATATATTGCATTTTTCTACGAAAAGAAAATCATTAAATATATAAATGTAGGATGCATGGCACATGAATGCAATAAAAACTAAGAATTGGCAAGAGACCTTTGATGTGGCAAAACCTAATTAATTTTTATTATTTATTGCAATTGTGAAGTTTTACATCACTTATTCTATTCGAGAAAGAAACCTAAAGAAAGAAAACATTAAAAGAGCCTAAAATCTAAATTCTAATCTTCCTATAGCTAGTGAGGTAGTCTTGAGTCTTTTTCCTCTTTCAAATCTTGGGAGTCTCCTCTTCCTTGCCCTTGATCCTTTTCAACTATGCTTCTAAAGCCTTTATCTTCTAGTGATACTCTTTACAGCGGTTTTCCAGCTCTTGCTCTCTTTCACTTGCTTTATCAAGTTCAGCTTCGACTTGGGCTTCTTCCTTCTGCTTTGTCTCTTCCATATCTTTCAGCTTCTTTAACTGGCGATAAAGAAGTCCTTTTGTTGTCTGATTCCTGCCTACTATCCCCTTAGTGGTAGGGACAGTCTTTCTTGTATGCCAAAGAGCTCAGATACTTAGGAGTTTAGCCACTTTGTCAACCACTAACATGTTGGGGTCATGAAAGTCCAATGAGATAGCCTACAGTGATGGTTTGAGGATCATGTCTTCGGTGAGTCCGTTGGTTGGGACGTATCCGGTGTAGAGGTTAAAGCTAATCAGGGGTACTGCCTTGAAATCTTTATATCCTCTTATCATTTGCTTGCTTGCAAACCATCCGGATGTCCATAGTAATTCTTTTGCTTTCATACTTTGAAAGTATTGAACCTAGTAGCGGGTAACTATGTCTTCTGGTAGCTCAATTCTTTCTTCAAAAGACTTGATGAGATCATACTGTCGAGTAAAATTGGCCCAATTGAAATCAAGTTGGTAATTTCTGATGTAGCTGACGAACCAAACTATAAGTAGAACCATATTGGTCTTCAAATCTCTTCGTTTCTTCTTCTTGAGATGATTTAGTGACCGGGTTTACCTAGTCAGGAGGGTCGGGACATATGATTTCCCTTAAAGAAATTAGGTTACGATCTCATTGTTGTCCTGTAAGATCACTAGGCGTTAGAGGCGCCAACTGTCTGACTAAAGGTCGAGTCAAGAAGCCTCTGTTTAGGGGTGAGTGAAGGCTACGTGAACTTACTCACAATCATATGTAGAACTCGATTTTGATAAAAACTGAAAATGGATATACCATTACATTTTGAATATGAAACGTGAAGTTTCATTATTATATAAGTTCTAGTATGATATATGAATCTAATTATTGCCAATGTATCTCCAACTCTGATTTCGAAAAGCGTTAAATCTAAGTTGCATACAGTGCCTGGTCGCTTATATATATTTATATGGTTTACTGATTATTCATGCATTCATTTGATTAAATTAATTTGTTGTTTAACTTATTTGGTATATGGTTGAGGGAATTATCTCACTAAATCAGTTAGCTTATACCCCTATAGTCTACTTTCATAAGTCAAGCTATTTGTGAAGTCGGGCCATCATATGCCCGAGGTTAATATTACTTCAGTAGGTAGATCTAAGCGTGAGATCATTGTTATGAGCAGACTTGGGAGTTTGTATTTAGACTTAGAACCTTATTATGTAATATTATATGATAACAGTTTGTAATATGAATTCTTATTATCTTCTCATCTATAAATCTCTATATATATGTATGTTATCTATATTTAAATTATTGTGATTATTATAATGCTATGATATTACTTACACTTGCCCAACTCTAGGTTTTTAGTTGTAGTAGAAGTTTTGTATATCACATGAAAGGTTGTTGATTGAGAGGGAAATTAATCTACAGTTTTTTGTACGGTATACGGCGACTACTATAACTAACCCTCCTCATATCGTGACATAACCACTACATCAATATATTGTCCATATTATATATTCAACATAAATAATAAATAAGGTAATAAAATTGTATCTATTTAAAAAAATTTAGCAATAGTATTCGATTTATTAAATTCTAGCTTATAAATATGATATTTTTGTAAATTATGATGTTATATCTTCAAGATGCAATTTAGTATTGGTAATTAGATAATTAATTTTATCTGATTATATTTATTGAATCCATTTTTTAGATGATTTAGGGGTATTTGACTTATGAGCTCTAAAATGGACCGCTAAACTAGTCCATTCACTCTCAATCTCTTTTGTGCAAGCTTATGCACTTAATAAAGAAGGCTATAAGCCTTAAGTCTATGATGATCTCATCAAGATAGCTCTTGAATATGTAAATTTCATCTCATTCATCCATCTTTAAGGAGACTTGATGGTTGTCATTAGAGCTAAGAGTTTATGAATTCTAGTTATACCTCCTTATTTAACAAAGATAAGAAAAATAGTATTTTGTTGTAGGAACTCTAATCAAATAAGCTAGCCAATGCATAAGCTCAATTTATCAAGAATTATAAAGTTAAGGCCCTAGATAACCTTGTTTGGTGCTTATGCATTCAAGATACCGAAACTACTTACTCTTCTTCCCCATCATTTCCTCTATGTGTGATCTCTACATCACTTCTCTAATAAAAGCATGTGAAATGCAAGAAGCGTGTGGCATGCACATAACCACTCCAATCATATCCTATCATCAATGTTTTGGTGACCTTAGCAAGAACAAAATATAGTGATAATAAAGTGGTGGCACTTGTTAGGAAGAAAATAACTAAACCATTTAACAATATCTCCTAAGAATATTAGGCCAATGCTAATGCCACTAGCAAAACTTGTTGCTATCACCTAGGAACAACAACTTGGATAACTCAACCTTAGAAGTTACTCCAAACTTAGCAAAGATGATGTAGATTAGACTATGCAAAAGATGATAAGAGTCACAATCTTAACTATGTTTTTTTAATATAGTTTACGTCAAAGTTGGCTGTTAATGCTGTCACACAATAAGCCACAACTCTAATAAGCCTTTCCACTCTTATACAATATGGCTGCATTCCTTCTATTTAACCAATCAATACCCATACTACTGATGAACCCTCTTAAGGTAGAGATGCAAAAGCCTCCATATAAGAGATCCTAGTTGGGCAATGTATTGTACTTAAGATGGAACATGTGAAAGTTCAACTTAGAACAAATTGCTCCTTGCATCACACTTGATATCTCCACCAACAACTACAACTCCATACAAACTGCTGGAGAGAGGCTAGTACCTCTGTTCAAAAGTCCTCACTTATCATATAGGAAAACTTTGATATATACATGAGAGAAGTACAAGCTAAGTCATTTGTTACAATATGAGATTTGAAAAACCCTTAGCACTAGCAAGTTGTTACAAAGCCAAACCTAAAAACTATATAAGTCCAAATTTCATACTCTTCAACAGCAAATGAGATAGTGCCAAGAACCATTTATTACAGTTCATTGAAACTTTACTAATGTACTTGTAATGCTTTGAAACCAAATGATGCCATAATCCACTACATGTACCTAGCTTTCTAATTATATATTAAGGCTCTAAAACTAACTACAATCTCTAAAGTTACATGTAGCAACAACTTATTAAGAATAAAACAACAATTCTTCTAATACATTAATTTGAGTGACTTATAGGTAAGTCATTTCAGCTACAAATACGCTTAATAATCAGATCATGGTCTCTTATAACATACAAAATTAACTGTCTTTCTTTCCTAATTCAATGATAGCAATTTTCATACTTATTGTAAATTTATCAAATTGAATTGTAGCTGTAAAAAAAAAAATAGAAATAGGAGCTGAAGCCTAATACAGGTGTACAAATACATATAGATGTCAAGCCCAAAACATATATATATGCATATAATGCAACTATAACAAAGTATAAGTAAACAATAGTTCAATTATCTTTAATTTAGGTCAATAAAAAATAAGGAGTTTTTATGATCCTATCACACTATAAACTTTGTTTACATATATAGGTGGATATAATATAATTTTTTTTTAAAGTTCTTTATGCTTATAGTTTAGAATTCAGAGACCTAATATTTAAGCCGCATCATCTCATATACAAAACTACTAGGGAATTCTCATATATGATCAGTAGTTACTCCTTTAGGGATCTACCATTGTGGGTCCTTAGAGTGAGTGGGTTAAGTACAATCAACAATCGTGTTCAATTGGGCTGAATATAATTTATTCTGGTTTTCTTATTAAGTCTTAACAAACATAAGCAAACAACCAAGCATCACATACCTAAGATAGCTGCTCTACAATTAAATGAAACTCCACAACTTTAAGTCTCTTATCGACGACCTCTAATCACCCAATAAGGAAGAAACATGATAACTAGTACGCATATATTTGAAATTATTAACCTTCAGATGATCAATAGTTAAGTTTCTACCTAAATATTACTCATGAATCTTTTATTAATTTATTACTTTTTAATCCATCTACTTTATCAATTCAAATATTTCGAGTAAAATTAATCAAATTGACTCATTAGTCAAGATAGGAATTGAAAATAATATGATAATAATGTATAATACAATAGAGTAGATTGTTAACATGTAAATATAATACTATTTATATTGTGATATTGCTTATAAAGTCTAGAACGGAAAACATAGTACTCTCTTCAATATAAAGTAATAGGAGATATATAAAAATAATAATATTGATAATAAACCCAATAAAAACTTGGGAGAATGTGAACTTTCATAAACAATATGAAATAATATATATAAGTATCGAATTCAGGAACTTTAGGTGATAACAGCTAATTCATCTTCTTTACAATAAATTTGGATGATAACTTAACAATATTAAAGAATATATATAAGCACTTCATTTTCATCTAACTAAAATAAGGAATCAAAACTCCTCTTCTAATATAATTGAATAAAATTGAATACTAGAACTTTGTTTACTATATAAAATAATAATTCATATATAGCTCCATCGGAAACGGAACAAATATATATATAAATAATAGTCATACAATACAACATATATTAATCAATAATAAATAAACACAATAGTTTCCAATCAGGTATTAAAGATATAGGCATAACTTATATTAAAACATTAAGCTTTTCAATAAACATGAAAGGAAACCCGCTCTCTAAATTGATGAAACAGAGTGAACCATATGGACTCATCGAAGCTAGAGAAGCAGACTAGAAACGAGAACAAAAAGAAAAGTTGCAACGTCGATTGGGAAGAGAACCAAGAACCTGACCGAATCCGAAAGACAAAGCTAGAAGGACATTGTACAAATTCACTTATCGAAGTTCAACGGAGGCATGGAAACAAGATGAAATCAGAAGCTATGAAGAGGAGATAAGAAATCTTGAAGAAAGTTGAGTTCAATTCATAAATGTTTGACAAACTGCAAATTACCATTATTACCGTCACTGGAGAAGAAAAGAAGAAAATGAGAACAAATGAAGAAGGTGATTAGAACCATGAATTGATGCATCAATAGTCACCAAGCTCTAAAACTTGTTTTCGTTGAACTTCCTCCATTGTCAACTCAAGTTTTGTTGCTCTATTTCAGCTTCGTAAATGAGATCAAATAGACATAGATTCGAAGAAGAATTCCAAACCAATGGCTAATACAGCCAAGTCAAAAAACAAGAGTGAGAGGGATAGATGTTAAAGAGAGAGCTATTGCGATTTTAGGAAGCTGATTGAGAAGAGCGAGCTGTGAGCTTAGTTGGAAGGGGAAAATTGATGGTGAGGGAAGCTTTTGTTTGTGTATATGTGTGCGTGCACGTGTACGTGCATGTGTACATACGTGCGTGCATATGTGTGTGTGAATATATGTATGTATGTATATATATGGATGTATATACATATGTACATGTGTTTGAGGGAAGCTTTTGTTTGTGTGTGTGTGTACATGCATACATGTGTCTATGTATGTGCATACAGGCATGTATTTGTGGCTGTGTGTGCATACACGTGTTTATGGCTACGTGTGTGTGTACGTGTGTATGTGCGCACGCACGTGTGTATGTATGTCTGTGTGTCTATGTCACGGGCCGATTTAGAAGAGTCCAAAATCATGAGGTTCATTCAAGCCCAAGAGAAAATAATCCAGAATATTCTAGAAGATCTAGAAGGTTCTAGAATAAGTGGTAGGTAAGATAGATAGATACATTTAATGTAAAGGTAGGTGGGATTCATTTGTAACTGTTAGATTGAATTGATCTAGCCCTCCATCTTGAGAGACCTCTTATATATATAGGGGAAATCCCCTCAGTTATATCAGGAAGTTAATTCAAGTGAATACTATTTATATCAGAGTTTCTCTCTCTAAACATTGTGAGTTGATACTGGATGACTTAGCCTTCCTTAGTTTGGTTGGGAACGCTAACTGCCACACGGATTCGAGTAAGGGAATCTGCCCGTGACAAGTGGTATCAGAGCCAAGTAAAGGGACTTTATGTGGAGAAGATGTCCTCTGGAGGAGACAACAACACTTCGATGGTTGAAGAGTTAGGTAATCAAGAGGACCGCAGAGTCACCAAGCAAAGGGCTGGGTCTCGGGACTTGCTGAACTCCCTCCTCAATAGGATGGATAGAGCGGAGTTGAGCATTGCTGAAGTGAAGGAACAATTCGATGAATCACAAGGTAGCCTTGAAGAGATGGAGGAAGAACTTCGAGGTGAGTTGCAAGGGGCATTGAATCAAGCCATTGAGGAGCTGAAGCAGCGTGATAAGGCAATTGAAGGGAAGAATGAAGTACTCTAAGCTTGAGTTATTGCTTTAGAAACTAAGGAGGAGGTTTATGAAGCTAAGATGGATGCTGTAATGGTGGCCATGCGCCAGGAGATTGAAGAACTTAAGAACCAACTAGCAGCATGTCGGGCGGTAGTGGCAAATGGAGTGACCATCCAGTCTACTCATAAGATCGATGTACCTAAACCCGAACCTTTCAATGGGATACGATCCGCTCGGAGGGTAGACAACTTCCTCTGGGGAATAGAACAATATTTCAATGCTGTAAGAATCTTGGATGACCTCGAAAAGGTATACATTGCTGCTATGTATTTGAAAGATTTTGCTATGGTATGGTGGCGTAGGAGGGCAAACGAAATCAATCTGGCTTTATACATGAAATCAAGGGGCAATTCTCTCCCCAAAATGCTGCTAAAGAAGCAAAGGTAAAGTTGCGTCACCTAACTCATAAGGATGACATCAAGCAATATGTGAAGGAATTCTCAAAACTAATGCTGGAGATCCCAAACTTTAACCAGGATGATGCTCTAGTGATGTTTTTAGATGGTCTGGAACCTTGGACAAAGTTAGAGCTAGATCAAAGAGGAATAGAAGACATTTCTAAGGCCATAGCAGTTGCTGAAGGCCTAATAGAGTTCAAGAAGATAGAACATAAGACCCCAATGGGAAGGTGGAAGGGAGGAGTTGAGAAGGAAAGAAATGGGAGTTTCTTAAGAGGGAAGCCTAAGATGGAAGAGAAAAATAATGATCGTAGAAGGACTCATGAAGGAAAAGATGGGGAACGATGGAAGCCTTGAGAATTGAAGTGCTATTTTTGCAGTGGGCCCCATTATGCTAGGGAATGCCCAAAGAAAGATCGGTTGGTAGCAATCATGGTAGATGAAAGCTCCGATGAAGGGGATGAGACCAAACTGGGTTCGGTACGACTGCTTAGTGTTATGAAGATGCAAGAAAAGCAAAAGGGGTTAATGTACACTGAGGTGATAATTGCTGGCAAGAAATTAAATGCCCTTATTGATACAGGGGCATCTCATCTATTCATCTCCGAGATAGTAGCAAGTAAGATTGGAATGGAAGTGGAGAAAACCAAGACATGGCTCAAGACGGTAAACTAAAAGGAAGTCCTTAATATTGGAGTTGCCAGGGAGATAGAGCTCCATATGGGAGGGTGGAAAGGGAAAGAAACCATCGAAGTAGTACTAATGGATGACTTTGAATTTGTGATTGGGATGGAATTCTTAGATCGTATTAACGCACTTATTGTTCCTCGTGCAAACTATATATGTATACTCGAGACCAACTCTCAATGTGTAGTGCCTGTTACATGGAAAGCTGGTCAAGTCACCAAATTCCTTTCTACTGTGCGACTTACGAAGGGCCTAAAGAAGAATGAAGTTACGGAGGAAGAAGAGACAAGGAGTCAAGAGGTAAGTCCACATCGAGTAAGGGAGTTGCTAGAAGAATTCAAAGACATCATGCCTAAAGAGTTGCCAAAGAAGCTACCACCAAGAAAGGAAGTGGATCATGCAATTGAGCTAAAACCAGGTACAGAGGCCCTTGCTACAGTTCCTTATCGCATGTCCCCAAAAGAGTTAGAAGAATTAAGGCAACAATTGAAGGAGTTGTTGGAAGCTGGATTTATCCAACCATCAAAGGCACCTTTTGGAGCTCCAGTTCCCTTCCAGAAGAAACACGATGGGTCCCTCTAGGTGTATATTGACTATAGGGCCTTGAATAAGGTTACTGAAAAAAATAAGTACCATATTCCTTTAATATCAGACTTGTTCGATCGATGGGGAGAGGCAAGATATTTCTCAAAAATGAATCTACGATTGAGATATCATCAAGTACGGATAACAGATGGAGATGAGTCCAAAACCACTTGCATCACAAGCAAGTCTATGGAAGAGCACCTAGAACATCTTCATACAGTTTGCTTAGCCTTAAGGGAAAACGAGTCATATGGAAAGCTGGAGAAATGTACCTTTGCAAAGGAAGAAGTGACCTTCTTAGAGCATGTAGTAGGAAAGGGGAAGATCGAAATGGATGAAGAGAAGATACAGGCCATTCGAGAATGGAAAGAACTTACTAAGCCCACTGAATTGAAGTCATTTCTTAGCTTAGTAATTTATTACAAAAGTTTCAGACATGGATACTCTCGAATGGCTGCCTCCTTAACGGATTTACTCGAGAAAGATGTCCTATGGGTATGGAGGAAAGATCGATAGAAGGCATTTGATACCCTGAAGGAAGCAGTCATTAAAGAACAAGTTCTTGTGCTCTCTAATTTTGGTGAAGTATTTGAAGTATGCATGGATGCTAGTGATTATACCATTAGTGAGGTTTTGATGCGGGAAAACTATCCAATAGCCTTTGAGAGCTGAACGTTGAACAATACGGAGAGGCGATACCCAGTACATGAGATGGAAATGACAACTATAGTGCATTGCCCTCAAGTTTGGAGGCACCTTGTAAGTACAAGTCAGTGGGAATGGTCTAAGTTATTGGATGTCACACAGCTCTCCTTCAAGCTACAGGAGAATGAATCAACAGGGCATAGTCCATTGGAGTTTGTCTTAGGGAGACAGCCGCTAACTCCCAATACGGTAATCATAGGATATACGAGGTTTAGTTTCCCAGCATATAAAATTACAGAAGAGTGGCAAGAAAGCCAAGATTTAACTCTAAATTACTTAGACAAGGCTATTCAGAGAATGAAGAAAGTTGCAGGTAAGAAGAGTCGGGCAATGGAGTATCAAGTAGGGGATCAAGTACTTGTGAAGTTACACCTGATCCAGTGAACCAAGGGCCAATCGCACAAAGGACTAATAAGACGTTATGAAGGGCCATTTCACATCATAAAACGAGTGGGACGAGTATCTTATAAGTTGGAGTTACCTCCAAGATTAAAATTCCACTCAGTATTTCATGTTAGTATGCTTAAGCCATATCATAGGGACAACGATGACCTTAGTAGAACAATATCACAGAGGGCTCTAGTTGGAATTCGAGAGTCATACGAAAGAGAAGTTGGAAAAATTATTACGGATAGGTATGTGAGAAGACGAAGCCACTCCTTTAGGCATAAGTATATGGTTATTTAGAAAGGAAAGCCGGAAAGTAAGACTAGTCGGGAACCTACTGAAGCTCTATGGCAGTTTTCCAAACAAACATCAAAAGTTCCATGAAGAAAATACGACGAGGATGTCGCCGAAATGAGTGGGGGAGAATGTCATGGGCCGATTTAGAAGGGCCCAAAATCATGAGGTTCGTTCAAGCCCAAGAGGAAATAATCCAGAATATTTTAAAAGATCTAGAAGGTTCCAGAATAGGTGGTAAGTAAGGTAGATAGATACATTTAATGTAAAGGTAGGTGGGATTCATTTGTAACCGTTAGATTGAATTGATCTTAGCCCTCCATCTTGAGAGGCCTCTTGTATAAATAAGGGAAATCCCTTCAGTTGTATCAGGAAGTTATTTCAAGTAAATACTATTTACATCAGAGTTTTTCTCTCTATATTTTCTCTCTCTAAACATTGTGAGTTGATATTGGTTGACTTAACCTTCCTTAGTGTGGTCAAGAATGCTGAGTGCCGTATGGGTTTGAGTAAGGGAATCTGCCCGTGACATCTACATGTATGCATGTGTGCGTGCGCTCATGTGTGTATGTATGTGCGGTTGTGTGTACGTATGTGCGTGTATGTGTATGTGTCTATGTGTGAATATGTGTGTATACATGTATGTTTGTATGTATATGTGCACGTGTTACGGACCTCCCGAAGTGGGCCATTCTTAGGAGGTTCCTAAGGCCCAAAGACAAAAGCCCAAGCCCACTAAAAGCTTATAGATGATGAAAAACTCTAGAAGGTTCCAGAAGAGTCCAGAATCTTGTATAATAGTAGTTGGAGGTAGGTGAAGGTAGTAGTTGGGAATCAATTGTAACCGTTAGATCGAATTGATCTTAACCATTAGATTGTAAAGGCTTTCTGTATATATAGGGGTATTCCCCTCAGATGTAACACACAAGTTATTTGAGTGAATACAGTATACTATTAGAGTTTCTCTCTCTACTTTCTCTCTCTAACATTGTGAGCGTATTACAGGCTGACTTAGCCTTCCTTAGTGAGGTCAGGAACGCTAAGTGCCGCACGGGGTCGAGCGACGGAATCCGCCCGTGACAAGTGGTATCAGAGCCTGAAAAAGAAGCTGTTTGTGGAGAAAATGTCATCCGGAGGAGACAACAACACTTCAATGGTCAATGAGTTGGCTGACCATGATGATCGCCGTGTTACCAGGCAAAGGACTAGGTCCCGGGACTTGCTGAACTCCCTCCTTAATAGGATGGATAGAGCGGAGTTGAGCATTGCTGAAGCGAAGGAACAATTCGATGAATCACAGGGCAACCTTGAAGAGATGGAGGAAGAACTTCAAGGCAAGTTGCAAGGAGCATTGAATCAAGCCATTGATGAGCTGAAGCAGCGTGACGAGATGATTGAGGGGAAGAATGAAGTACTCCAAGCTCGAGTCATTGCTTTGGAAACTAAGGAGGAAGGTTATGAAGCCAAGATGGATGCTATAATGGCGGCCATGCGCCAGGAGATTGAAGAACTTAAGAACCAACTAGCAGCATGTCGGGCGATAATGGTAAGTGGAGTGACCATCCAGTCTGCTCATAGGATCGATGTCCCCAAGCCCGAAACTTTCAATGGGATACGATCCGCCCGGGAGGTAGACAACTTCCTTTGGGGAATGGAACAATATTTTAATGCTGTAAGAATCCTGGATGACCTCGAAAAGGTACGTACTGTTGCTATGTATTTGAAAGATTCTGCTATGGTATGGTGGCGTAGGAGGGCAAACGAAATCAATACTTGGGCTAGCTTTGTATATGAGATCAAGGGGCAGTTCTCTCCCCAAAATGCTGCTAAAGAAGCGAAGGTGAAGTTGCGTCACCTAATTCATAAGGGTGACATCAAGCAATATGTGAAGGAATTCTCAGAACTAATGTTGGAGATCCTAGACCTTAACCAGGATGACGCTCTAGTGATGTTTTTAGATGGTCTGGAACCTTGGGCAAAGTTAGAGCTAGATCGAAGGGGAATAGAAGACATCTCTAAGGCCATAGCAGTTGCTGAAGGCCTAACGGAGTTCAAGAAGACAGAACATAAGATCCCAATAGGAAGGTGGAAGGGGGGAGTTGAGAAGGAAAGGAATGGGAGTTCCTTAAGAGGGAAGCCTAAGATAGAAGAGCGGAATAATGATCGGGGAAGGACTCGTGAAGGAAAAGTTGGGGAACGATGGAAGCCTCGAGAATTGAAGTGCTATTTTTGCAATGGGCCCCATTATGCTAGGGAATGCCCAAAGAAAGAGCGGTTGGCAGCAATTATGGCAGATGAAAGCTCTAGTGAAGAGGATGAGGCCAAACTGGGTTCGGTACGACTACTTAGTGCTATGAAAATGCAGGAGAAGCGAAAAGGGTTGATGTACACTGAGGTAATAGTTGCTGGCAAGAAGTTAAATGCCCTTATTGATACAGGGGCATCTCATCTGTTCATCTCCGATGTAGCAGCAAGTAAGATTGGAATAGAGGTGGAGAAAACCAAGACATGGCTCAAGACGGTAAACTCAAAGGAAGTCCTTACTACTGGAGTCGCCAGGGAGATAGAACTCCATATGGGAGGGTGGAAAGGGAAAGAAACCATCGAAGTAGTACCTATGGATGACTTCGAATTTGTGATTGGGATGGAATTCTTAGATCGTATAGATGCACTTATTGTTCCTCGTGCAGACTGTATATGTATTCTCGAGACCAACTCTCAATGTGTGGTGCCCGTTACGAGGAAAGCTGGTCGAGCCACAAAATTCCTTTCCGCTATGCAACTAGCGAAGGGTTTAAAGAAGAATGAAACTACGTACCTAACTACATTAAAGGGGGAAGAAGAGACAGGGGATCAAGAGGTAATTCCACATCAAGTGGGGGAGTTGCTAGAAGAATTCAAAGACATCATGCTTAAAGAGTTGCCAAAGAAGCTATCACAAAGAAGGGAAGTGGATCATGCGATTGAGCTAAAACCAGGTACCAAGGCCCTTGCTACTGTTCTTTATCGCATGCCCCCAAAAGAATTAAAAGAATTGAGGAGGCAATTGAAGGAGTTGTTGGAAGCTGGATTCTTCCAACCGTCAAAAGCACCCTTTGGAGTTTCAGTTCTCTTTCGGAAGAAACACAATAGGCCCCTCCAGGTGTATATTGACTATAGGGCCTTAGATAAGGTCACTAAGAAGAATAAGTATCCTATTCCTTTGGTATCAGACTTATTCGATCAAAGGGGAGAGGCAAGATACTTTTCAAAATTGGAGCTACAACTGAGATATGGAGATGAGTCAAAAAACACTTACGTTACAAGCATGAATTATAGCAAGCCTATGGAAAAGCCCTTAGAGCATCTTCATATAAATTGCTTAGCCTTGAGGGAAAACGAGTCATATGTAAAGCTGGAAAGATATATCTTTGCAAAGAAAGAAGTGACCCTTTTAGGGCATATAGTAGGAAAGGGAAAGATCAAAATGGACGAAGAGAAGATACAGGCCATTCGAGAATGGAAAGAACCTACTAAGCCTACCAAATTGAAGGCATTTCTTGGCTTAGTAAGTTATTACAAAAATTTAATATGTGGATACTCTCGAATGGCTAACTCCTTAACGGATTTACTCAAGAAAGATGTCTTATGGGTATGGAAGGAAGATCGACAGAAGGCATTTGATACCCTGAAGGAAGCAGTCATTAAAGAACAAGTTCTTACGCCCTCTAATTTTGGTGAATTATCTGAAGTATGCATGGATGATGGTGATTATGCCATTGGAGAGGTTTTGATGCAGGAAAACCATCCAATAGCCTTTGAGAACCGAACATTGAACGATACAGAGAGGCGATACCCAGGAGACGAGAAGGAAAAGATAGCTGTAGTATATTGCCTTCAAGTTTGGAGGCACCTTGTAAGTACAAGTCAGTGGGGCTGGTCTAAGTTATTGGATGTCATACAGCCCTCTTTCAATCTACAGAAGAATGAGTCCATCGAACAGAGTCCTTTCGAGATCGTCCTAGGAAGGCAACCCTTAACTCCTCATACATTGGCAATAGGATATACGGGGTCCAGCCCTCCCACCTATAAATTTGCAAGGGAATGGCGGGAAAATCACGACTTAGCTCGGATATACTTAGGCCGAGCTATCAAGGGAACGAAGAAGATGGCAGACAAGAAGGGGAGGCCGATGGAATATCAGGTAGGTGATCAAGTGCTTGTTAAGTTACATTTGATACAATGTACGAAGGGACAACTACATAAAGGTCTAATGAGTCGCTATGAGGGTCCATTCTCAATTGTGAAACGAGTGGGGCGGGTATCTTACAAGTTGGAACTTCCATCCAAACTGAAATTCCACCCGGTTTTCCACACGAGCATGTTAGAACCATTCTACAAAGATGAGGAAGACCCTATAAGAGCTATATCACAAAGGGCCCCAATAGGAGTACGGGATTCATTTGACAAGGAAGTGGAAGGCATCGTAGCTGATAGGCGTGTGAAGAGACGTGGACAAACTTCCAGATATGAGTATATGGTAAGATGGAAGGGAAGACCAAAGAGTGAGGCCAATTGGGCACTAGCCGAAACACTGGCAATTTAAAAACAAGATTCGACAATTCTACGATAAAGGAGCGACGAGGGCGTCGCCGGATTGAGCGGGGGAGAATGTTACGGACCTCCCGAAGTGGGCCATTCTTAGGAGGTTCCTAAGGCCCAAAGACAAAAGCCCAAGCCCACTAAAAGCTTATAGATGATGAAAAACTCTAGAAGGTTCCAGAAGAGTCCAGAATCTTGTATAATAGTAGTTGGAGGTAGGTGAAGGTAGTAGTTGGGAATCAATTGTAACCGTTAGATCGAATTGATCTTAACCATTAGATTGTAAAGGCTTTCTGTATATATAGGGGTATTCCCCTCAGATGTAACACACAAGTTATTTGAGTGAATACAGTATACTATTAGAGTTTCTCTCTCTACTTTCTCTCTCTAACATTGTGAGCGTATTACAGGCTGACTTAGCCTTCCTTAGTGAGGTCAGGAACGCTAAGTGCCGCACGGGGTCGAGCGACGGAATCCGCCCGTGACACACGCACATGTGTACGTATGCGTACGTATATATGTGCATGTGTGCATGTGTATTAGAGAGAGAAAGAAAGGGAAGGTCCAAGAATTTGAATTTGAGAGAATGAGAGAAGAGAATTGAGAGGGTAGGGCATCCAAGAGTAATAAGAAAATAGGAAAGGGATTAAAATATAGGTGAAGATAGTGTAGAAATAAAATATATATATACTTGATTTGTAAAATAAAATTAACCTATTTATGACTATATATAATAAAAGTTATTTAAAAATGTTACCGTACTCCTTGATTTAAATATTTATTCTATAAGACAAAAAAAAAATTCAAATAAGCTTAAAATTACATTAAGATTTATAGGTTGAAAAGTTTTCCTTACTACTAATGCTTTTTATATCGTTATGACCTAAATCACTTTTATTATCTACTTATTTTTACGTTGATTGGAGTGTTTTAGTACTTTTCCAAATTTGTGAGAAAAGAAGGCATACACTTAGTATATGAACCTCTCTCTTAGAAATATAAAAATAATAATCTTGTGTGAATTTTGATTTCTTTTTTATTAGTTATTAATTAATTAATAATAATAAATGTATAGAAAATTAAAATAGAAAAAAAAGAGTTAAATATATATATATATATATACATGTATGTAAAGGCAAGAGGGAAGGAGAAGACATCGATTCCCCTAAGGTTATGGCTATGTACCTATAGGCCTTAATGGTAAAAAACGATCATAATTATTGGTAAGTTGCAACTAATGCCTCTAATGTGAGAAAAAAAAAAAAAGGATTTTTCATTGAGAACTTGAAAAGTCATATGATTTTGATTTTAACCCATTTGGTTTTCAATACAAATTTCTTCTTTTTCCCCTAACCTAATAGTGGTGTGTTACAACACATCAATATGGAGTTGTTTTTAAGCCATCTTAAGCCATACATATGGCCAAAAAGATCCTTTCCATTTTTCCTTTTAATTTTTAGATTTTTGTATCTTTTCTATTTCATGTGATTCTTAATTATGTATTAATAAAAAGTTATGATTTTATTTATAAAATTTTAATTATGGTACCTAAGACTATTAAACTTTTGATTTTATCTAGAATTACTAGAGGGTTTATAAAATCAAAATATAAAAACATAGGTTTTTATAACTTATATGAAATAACTTTTGAAAATTGTAGATATGTTTATAATAATTATCAAGCCTTGAAATGTATTATGAAAATAAAAAAACAAATAAATTAAGTTCTTTTCTATTTAAATTTTTTAAATCTATAACTTAACATATATAGAAAAAGAACAAATAGAGTCAAAGCTAAATTTTTTTTAATTGTTTTTTGTTGAAAAAAGAAATGAATCAGAGAGAACTAGACTTTTCAACTCATTTTACCTTACTAATGGTATAAACTAAAGTATATAGTTTTCTTGAATTATATAAGAAAACTATAAATATCAAACAAGCGAATAAGGGAAAGAGAGAGGAAAAAAAATTTGAAATAGGATAAGAAAAATAGTATAATAACAGTCAATAAATTATGGAGGCTTATTTGTTTTCTTTTTTTTTTTTAATTGTTTCTTTGCCCATTAAAGTCAAACATGATCAATTGATAAAACTTGATTAAGAATGTAAATTTATCCATAAAAACAATTTAATACTAGTTAACTTAAAAAAAATTCTTAGAATCATGAACTCATGAAAATATTTAATATCCCACAAGATTTGAGTTATGAGAAATTTTCAATATCTCATAAGGAATCCAAATTGAATAACCCTAACATATAATAAAAACCATGGTTAGTATTTATAAATCTCAAATTGATTTACTTTACTTTGATATAAAGTCCGTTATTTTCTAAACAATACAATCCATAAAAATATGATTTTCATATCATTTTAGTTCCATTGCATTAGCTCATTGGAGAGTTTAAAGGATATGTTTTGAAGGATCCCATAGAGCTTGAAACTGGATTTTGAAATGCTTAAAAGGCGGGACAAAAATTAGCATAGAATTCAATTAATTATACTTAGATATAGGATTCTTTACTTAGGAATATAAATCGTTATATTATTTTGCATTTATGCAAGAATTGGAAGTATTTTATAAGCCGTGTCTCGCTTGTATTAAAAGTTTATGTAAAAGTTACAGTTATTTTAAAGTTGTCTTGTTTGCATTAAATACATATATCTCTTTAATAAATGAAAGATTTTAATAATACTATTATACCATATAAATTGATGAGTGAATATTTCGTATCATTAAATTATTTTTCCATAGACAATAGCCTCAGGAACTATTTTAAAAAGCATAATCCTATTTTTCCATAATAGAAAAAGGATGTATTAGTATTTTAGATAAACACCAACATTTGATATCTACTTATTGCCAACATTTTAAATCAATTATTGTACTTAAGATGGAACATGTGAAAGTTCAACTTAGAACAAATTGCTCCTTGCATCACACTTGATATCTCCACCAATAACTACAACTCCATACAAACTGCTGGAGAGAGGCTAGTACCTCTGTTCAAAAGTCCTCACTTATCATATAGGAAAACTTTGATATATACATGAGAGAAGTACAAGCTAAGTCATTTGTTACAATATGAGATTTGAAAAATCCTTAGCATTAGCAAGTTGTTACAAAGCCAAACCTAAAAACTATATAAGTCTAAATTTCATACTCTTCAACAACAAATGAGATAGTGCCAAGAACCATTTATTACAGTTCATTGAAACTTTACTAATGTACTTGTAATGCTTTGAAACCAAATGATGCCATAATCCACTACATGTACCTAGCTTTCTAATTATATATTAAGGCTCTAAAACTAACTACAATCTCTAAAGTTACATGTAACAACAACTTATTAAGAATAAAACAACAATTCTTCTAATACATTAATTTGACTGACTTACAGGTAAGTCATTTAAGCTACAAATACGCTTAATAATCAGATCATGGTCTCTTACAACATACAAAATTAACTGTCTTTCTTTCCTAATTCAATGATAGCAATTTTCATACTTATTGTAAATTTATCAAATTGAATTGTAGTTGTAAAAAAAAAAAAAATAGAAATAGGAGCTGAAGCCTAATACAGGTGTACAAATACATATAGATGCCAAGCCCAAAACATATATATATGCATATAATGCAACTATAACAAAGTATAAGTAAACAATAGTTCAATTATCTTTAATTTAGGTCAATAAACAATAGAGGAGTTTTTATGATCCTATCACACTATAAACTTTGTTTACATATATAGGTGGATATAATATAATTTTTTTTAAAGTTCTTTATGCTTATAGTTTAGAATTCAGAGACCTAATATTTAAGCCGCATCATCTCATATACGAAACTACTAGGGAATTCTCATATATGATCAGTAGTTACTCCTTTAGGGATCTACCATTGTGGGTCCTTAGAGTGAGTGGGTTAAGTACAATCAACAATCGTGTTCAATTGGGCTGAATATAATTTATTCTGGTTTTTTTATTAAGTCTTAACAAACATAAGCAAACAACCAAGCATCACATACCTAAGATAGCTGCTCTACAATTAAATGAAACTCCACAACTTTAATCTCTTACCGACGACCTCTAATCACCCAATAAGAAAGAAACTTGATAACTAGTACGCATATATTTGAAATTATTAACCTTCAGATGATCAATAGTTAAGTTTCTACCTAAATATTACTCATGAATCTTTTATTAATTTATTACTTTTTAATCCATCTACTTTATCAATTCAAATATTTCGAGTAAAATTAATCAAATTGACTCATTAGTCAAGATAGGAATTGAAAATAATATGATAATAATGTATAATATAATAGAGTAGATTGTTAACATGTAAATAACCGCGTTATTTGATTTAATTATGTTTAATTTAGAATTTTATGTATACCTATAACTTATCTTTGTGAATCAATAAATTCATTAATAAAATTTTATCATGTATATACATCATATTTATATTTAGCCCTCTCTCTCTCTCAACCCAAACTAAAAGTGAGGGAGTAAGAAAATAAAGGCAAAGGGTAAAGGTCTTTCCCTCAAAAAAGTATAGAGTGACTCAGATGGTACCGATGAAAGAATGGCGCGTTTTTCAAATATCTTCTTTAATCATTTCCTCTTACTTTACCATGAAACTGAGTTTATAAAATAATAAAAAATTTGATCCATCTGGTTTAGTTTTTTTTTTATTTATTTGATATCTTTTAAGTATTTGTTTAAATCTTATGTTTAGTAAAAATAAAATATAAAAAAAATGAAAGTATAATTATATATATCTTTTTTAAAATTTAAATGCTTAAGAAATCCATATAAAGTTGATTTTATCTACTATTTATTTTATTAATTTTTACAAAAATATCAATTAAAATAATATTTTATAATAAATAAAATATATTTTTCTAACCTTTTTTTTTTTTTTCAAATTATGTAAATTTTCTTTTCACAATTCAATACTCTTATTACTATCTTATCATAATGATTAAATGGAAACAGATAAAATAATTTTCTTAAAACTAGATCTTAAAAGATATTGATCAAATACATAATATAAAATACAAAAAAGTCAATCCAAAAAGAAAATAGAAAAAAACTGTAAATTCTTTTGTTTGTGTAAAGAGAGTGAAGGGACATTAGGTAATACATATCTTAGACATATGCTTTTATTTTAAGGGAAAATTTATAATTTTATTTCAATTCACTTCTAATTTTATCCTAATTAGAGATGGTTTTTTTTTTTTTCTTCCGAGCTCAAGGAAAAACATTTTCTTTTTGAGTCAATTTCCTTTTCCAAATAGGAAAAATGTAAAAATTTTATTCGAATTCCTCCTCCTTTTTCTTCCCAAATTCAGTCAAAGTTTGAAGCCATGTATTTTTTTCCCCTTGACGATCTTCTACAATTCGCTTTTCCAACTTTAACATTCATATTGCTGATTTCACTATTCTCATGTGTTTATGTCCGTTTTTTTCCTATATATATTATATATTTATATCTTTAACTGTAATGCATACATTATATGAGAGAGTTACTTATAAGTACATAATGCATTAAAACGAAAAATAAAAGGCAATAAAGTATGAATGTAAAATTTAAAATATCCTTTCATCTAGTTATCGTTACTTTCAGGGACTTTCTCACAAACAAAACGATTCTACCACCTTTTTTTTAAAACCATTTTAATTTTGAAAATACATTAATCTCAATAGTCAATATTTCTGTCTTTCATCCAATCAATTCCGTTCTCTCCCAAAAAGGAAAAAAAGACATCCACCCTTTTTTTCCTTTTCCTCTCTCTCTCTCTCTATCTATCTATGTGTGCAGTCTGCACGTTTCACAAGAACCCAAACCGAAAGAGGGAGACGAAGACAGAGAATAAAATTAGGTTGGAAAATCTTTCTTTTTCTTAAATTTAAAATTTTAAAATTACTAAATTGTCCATTATAAATAATTATTTATAAAAAAAATACTTGTGATGAATGAAATAAAGAGAACACCTTTTTATGAGACCTCCTATGTTGTATTCTTCTTATTTTCTTTCCTCCTAATGTTTGCTTTATTTTCTTATTTTTATGAGACCACTCCAAACATGTATAAATAAAAGAGAAAAAGAAAGGTCTTTGCTTTTCTCGATTGGGTGGCACCGATAAAGCTGATTAAGGCATGGTGTACGTTTTCAAATGTCTGCTTTAATCTTTTCTTTCTCTTTTGACTATATAATCCAAGTTAAATATAGATATACAAATTCAGCCATATATATATATATGTGTGTGTGTGTAAAGAAAAAAAAAAAACCGAAAACACTTGTGACATTATGAAGTCATAGTATAATTTATCCAAAAGAAAACTAAAAACGTCTAAAAGAAATACTTATAAATGAATATACACACATACAGCAGATTGCAAAAGATTTTGTATAATAATTTAAACTGATTATATTTTTCACGTTTGTGCTAATCACTGCCTTAATTTTATCACACTAAAGTCGAACCCTCATATATAAATTTGTTTCCTTTACCTTATAGGCTTAATATAAAATCGGCTTTATAACTAATCAGTCTCCTTAGTGCCATTTTCGTGCAACAATTTTTTTTTTTTTTTAATTGAATATGCATTCTATTAAAATGAAAAGCCTTATTAGGAAAAAAAAAAAAAAAAAAGAATCGCAGCATGTTTTCGTGTGAGAAGCATTGTTTTTAGTTAAAATTGAAATGTACTTTGAATGTCCAAAAAGTTCGACTAAAATTGGCAAGGATGGTAACCACATGCACATTACAATTTTTGTTTAGACTTCAAAATCTTCTATCTTATTTTATTTTATTTGCCACAGGCGTTAAAACAATTGCATGTACAAGAAAGAAAACTCTTCAAATGATGGGGAATGGTAACTTGGATGAAGCTTTGACTCACAATATTCCGTCATCATCAAAAGCATCAACTTCTCGCAAATATGATATCTTTTTGAGCTTCAGAGGACCTGATACTCGAAAAACTTTCACTGCTCATCTTTATGATCATTTGATACGTCTCGGCTTTAATGTATATAAAGATGACATAGAGATGACTAAAGGGGAGGAAATCAGTGAAGATCTTAAGAGAGCCATATCTGCATCAGAAATATGCATACCAATCTTCTCTAGTACTTATGCTTCTAGTAAGGCATGTCTTCGTGAACTTTCTCATATGATAGAAAGCAAAAGGAAAATCATCCCTATATTTTATAATGTGACACCTGATGATGTTAAACTCAAAACAACTTTGTATAAAAGTGCTCTTGAAGAACATCGTCATAATTCTGGAATTGAGTTGGATGAAGTTGGAAAGTGGGAAAATGCACTTACAATAGCTTCAAAGAAAGCAGGATTCGATGTTGCCAACAAAAAGTAAGTATATTCACCCATCTTTTATGTATGAAATTTTATGTGATTGTTATTATTATTTTTTCTTTCATAATAGTAAATACAATCTTAATTAAACTAATGATTAAGTATTGATAAGCGTTTCAACTATTATGGTTTGACTTTATTACCCTTAAATTCCCGTAGTGTGTGTTATCAAAATGGTTTCTTCCCAAAGTTGTGTTAAAAAGAACCATAAACAGTGAAGGTTTGACATTAATAATGCACATCTTCAAAAGTGATTAGCGGTATTTATATCATTGAAAAAAAATCAAAGTATTAATTTATTTCTAATAAAAAATTTAGTGAACATTTACAATCTACTATATATATATATAATAACTTGGAGATAAATTTGTCTTTCTTTCTGAAAAGACTATAACAATTCACATTATATTCAATCGAAAAATAAATAACCATATGTGATTTCATCAAATGAAGAACTCATCTACCTTCCATTTTAGAGATTTGAAGTTGAGGTATTCATAACTGCAACTTCAATTTAGATTGTCAAAAGAGATTTTACCATTGATTTTTTGGCATTGAGCACTTCGTTAATATTGTGCATAAACTTCCTTAGCGTAATGCATAAAGTTGATTCATCTTAAAATCTCCAAAACAGAAAGCTTGACATTAATGAAATAATTTCTTCATTTATTGAGCTTAGCTTCATAATTTGTTCCTTAGGATATAAGTATAAACCAACTTCATAGATTAATTGTTGAACTTGTAAAAAACCAATAGCACTGGCCCATAAAAATGAAGTAGTACAAAAGCTCTAAGTATGATCTTGGTTTATCCCATTAGTTAACTTATGCATAAAATACAAACTTGTTAACATCATATATATTTTTATATATTAGGGAGAAACGGATTTTTGGTATATATAGAACAAGTAAGTTTTCAATAATGGTCCCTTGAGATTTAAACAAATCTCTCTTTTATCAACACTACAATTTGGAAGGTAACACTACCATTTAGAAGGGTGTAAATATTACGATTATTATTTCCTCATCTAATTATACGTAAGAAATGAAGGGAAAAAAATAAAAAGAAAAAAGAAAAATACATAAGTGGCAAAGTTCATTTGTTTTCATCTACACTACTCATGCTTGATAATGGTTTATTATCATGTAGTGGAAAAGTAATACGAAAAAGATCATGTTGTAATTTTATTATTATTATTTTTAAATGCTTCGATATATTTATTTTTAAGCTACACACATTACGAGTATCACTCTGCTAGTTTCGATGGATACCACACAATAGTGAAATCACTATTTTGAAATGACTTGTTTATTTTAGCATATGTAAATATGTATTATATCTGTATATATTGAAGCAAAATGCAAATATATCATCTAAGTTATTAGTTAGTTATTAATAGATCTTTGAAATTCTCAAAGTGTAACTTCATCACCCCATATTGTGCACATACTCTCTAGATTGTCATTAAATCTCTCAAAACTATGGTTCTTTTATTTTTTTTAATGGTTTATTTTACACATGGATAGTTTTGATTTTCCAACAGCTTTTTGGAGTTACTTATATATCTTTAAAATTTTTGGGATGTAAAGTGACACTTTTGAAGCTAGTTAGGTCTAGTTATACCTAAATAATAGTTTAAGAGATGTATCTAATATACTTTGTTTATATGTATACCTTATGTACATATATGTATTTATCTATATATGTGTATACATATATGAATGCTTTTACATAGACAAAAAAATGTAGTGCGAATTGTAAATACTACTCTGTAATTATTAATCAAGTCTGAATAGACCTTATAAACTTCCAACAATATTTTAAAAACATGTACTTATGCCTTAAGCTCATTGCTAGAACTTAGGACCATTATAATGATGATTTTAAGAGCTTTATTGATAAGTTAGGAAGCTGAATGAATAATCTCAAGAATAATTGGAAGGTGATTGCATTTTCATGAGCTTTGAAGGTTGGTTTATGACTAATTATTTTTTAGTATATTCATAGTTATCCCAAAAATAATATATATTCCTACTAAATTATTTTTCTTTTTCAGATAGTTTTAGGCTTTTACTTGTTGCTTAACTTTTGAGATACATAAGAATCAAAACTAGATACTTCATAAAGCAAATAGAAAGGTTGTATTTGTAGTTTGCTTTTGTTTTATCGTTTATAGGATATATTAACATCTAACACTACTATAGTGAAAATTTTATCCATATTGAGGAAAAAAACACATCTATTGAATATGCCTATCTTACGTTTAGATCATATGACATGGAAGTTATGCACACACACACATATTATGTGAAATTGAAATCTATTTGTTTATATTGCAGTGAAGCAGAGGAGATTACATCAATTGTCCAGGAGCTTATTAATCAGTTGACGCCCAAATGTCAAGATGTAACTAATCTTTTAGTAGAAATGGATAGTGAAATGTGTTCTATTGAAACTCTTCTAGACTTGAATTCCAGTTGCTTTCGGATTATTGGAATCTTCGGAATGGGAGGCATCGGAAAGACAACTCTAGCCAAGCTCATATTCAACCGATACCGTTCTAAGTTTCCGGGTTGTAGCTTTGTAGCTAATGTTCGAGAAAATTTACAAAGTAAGAGGCTTTTAGAGTTGCAACAGCAATTGTACAAGGACATCACTGGTCAATTGTTTGCCGGTGCAATTTATGACTCTAATGATGGGATCAATAAGATTAAGAAAGGACTTGAAAATAAGAAAGTTCTACTTGTTTTGGATGATATAGATGGTGCAAGTCAATTGACAGACTTGGTAGGCCATCATGTTAGCTTTACAAGTGGAAGTAGAATCATTATCACAACAAGGGATAAGAGGACTTTGGATGTTTTGAAGCAAGATGTGGACCTACTAGCTTATGAGTTAAAGGAGATGGCTAATGATCGAGCATTTAAGCTTTTCAATAAACATGCTTTTAGGATGGACTTTCCTCCCGAGGAATTCCAAACCGTCTCAGAGCATGTCGTTTCTTACATTGGTGGTTTTCCATTAGCTCTCGAGGTTTTTGGTTCATCGTTATGTGGAAGAAGTATAGAAGAATGGAGCGAAAAATTCGAAGAGTTAAAGAACATTCCCGAGAAGAGCATCCAAAATAGTTTGATGATAAGTTACCAAGGATTAAAACATAATCAGCAAAAGATTTTTCTTGATATAGCATGCTATTGTGGAGAGTTAAAGAAAATATATGCATGCTATATGTGGAAAGATTGTGGCTGGTATCCGGAATCCGCAATACAAGCTCTCAAAGATCGTTCTTTGATTAAAGTCGAGAGAAACTATCATCATGGTGAAAGCATCTGGATGCACGATGTATTGAAGGATCTTGGGAGGGCTATAATCCAAGAGGAAAGTAACAAGAGTAGTGGGCTTCCCAGTAGACTACAAATCAACGACCTTGATTTTCTACATGAGAAAAAGGTAAGTGTCCAACCTTATGGGGGTATGCTATTGAATACCCACCTCGTAAGTGGATAGGTTGCATAAGATACATTTGATTTTCCTAATTTTAATATAGGTACATATGGCATGGTTAGAGCCAATTTCCATCTTAATTCTTTTATTACCATAATGGGGAAGAGAATGAAGTGAAAAATATGTGGATGTATGGTGCAAAGGCTTCAATTTTATTTTATTATAACTCAAAATGTTTTCACGTAAGATACATGTATACATATACAAGTCATGTTTACTTTTCATAGGTTTGAACTTAGAACTAAGGCTAAGTATACCATTCTTAAGATGAAACTCATGAAACTTCTTTGTGGTCTTAAGGTGGAGAAATAAACTAAAAGTTGTAGAAAGAAGTCTTGATTTCATAGATACATGAATGAGTAGGAATGGTAATTTGGTATCTAATCTTTAATCTGGGTGTGGTATAAATCAACTATCAAATATAAACAGTGTTATGTAAGTAATACTTTTACATGATTATTAAATGAGTTAAACTAGTATATAAATGTGTCCAATATCACATTTAAGAAAAAGGCATCTTAATTATGTTAAAGCTTGATCCATGAACCAGACTAAAGTTAGGATTTATAACATTTATAGTTTAATTTAATACTCAACTTTATACTTAATCTTCTAATATCTACTCCCGTACACCTCTCTCTCTGTTAATTATTTTTATCGATCCACCATTAGTCTCCTTGAAAATTGTCATTCTCTTTATGATTATTGAATAAGTTCGATTATTGGTTTAGATTTTTAAATGCACACCTATTTAGATGAGGATACAGTATACTAGATAACAAGTTGCTAATACAAATTTAATTTGTTTAATTGGTTTCTTTTAGCAGGAAAGGGCATGTGTGGAGACAATGAGCATCTCTACCGCAACCGAAACCATCAAAATCACAAGTGAGAACATGGCGGGTCTACATAATTTAAGGTTCCTTGAATTGAGAGCTCGTGAAGTGAAGGCGAATTGTAGGGGTCTTTTTCCAAATGTGAGATGGCTTTCTTGTATTAGTGTCAACCATTTCAAAATGATGAATTTTAATCCCAAAAATCTAGTTGTTCTCAATCTCTCACGTTCTAAGATTAACCCACATTGGAAAGGATGGAGCACAATCAAGGTACTTATATAGCATCGAGATACTGTTGTAGTTTGGAAGTTATATTCCATCGATAACACGAATTTGTTTGTTATCCATGTAATTTGCAGGGTGATAAATTAAAGGTTTTAGATCTCAGCTATTGTGAAAACATGACCAAGACGCCAAGTTTCAACAAGTTTCCAAGTTTAGAAGTATTGATTCTTGATGGATGCGAAAATTTGACCGAAATTGACACTTCCATCAGCGAGTTGAAGAATCTGACTCAACTAAGTGTAGAAAATTGTCGTCGTCTTCGATGGTGCTCACCTAAACGAAGCATTCCATTCGGACCATCATATTCAAAAGATTGGATTGGTAACTTAACATCCTTGTGCAAGTTGAATCTATCAGGTACAAATATCATTGAGTTACCAGATTCAATTGGACTTCTAAAGGAACTGAAGGTGCTCCGCTTAGACGATTGCCAATTGTTGAGGAGGTTTCCTAGTGCCATTAAGGAGTTTAAAAAGCTTGAAGAATTAGGAGTTGATGATTGTTTTCATTTTGATGGAGAGATCCCAAGAGAACTCATTTGCCTATCCACCTTAAGAATCTTGGAAATGAGGGGTACTGCGACAAGTAGTGTGCCAGAGCTTTCCTCAAGTTTGACGCATCTCTATATCCACTATCACGGTGACCCACTGCAAGTACAATGGAGCAACCAATTCAAGTTGGAGAATATCACTGAACTGGAGCTATCTTCAATTTATGATATGGATCCTTTTAGGGAGGGTAATTACTTGAGCTTTGAGTGGATTGGAAGTGCTACAAAACTTGAAAAGCTCTGGTTGAAGATTCCTTATGTCATCACTAACCTAGAGAAGTCAAGTGAACTTTCATGTCTCAAGCACCTCCGTTTAAGCTTTGCAGAATTCCAGTGCCCTCCGCAACTTCCGTCTAGCTTATTGGAGTTAGAGTTACGCAATTGTAAGTTTCTCAGGGGAATTCTTGATGTGTCGAACGCGAAGAATCTGGAAACTTTAATCATTTCAGATCCTGATAATTTGGAGGAGATTAGATGCTCAGGAAAATTGGATTACTTGGACATAGAAAGTTGCTTCGAGCTGAAGAACATTCACGCTCCTGGGGCTCTAAAGAATTTGAAAAGGTTACCGATAATGAAGTGCTATTCCTTAGAAGAGTTACCTGACGTGAGCTTCAATGGACTTAAGTCCTTGACAGATTTAGGAATATATGGATGTCCATCCTTAAATTATCTGCCAGACCTTTCGAAATCAAGGAAGCTAAAAAGTTTCGCACTTATTGACTGTCATAAACTCAAATATATTCAAGGCTTCACAGAGTTAGAATCCTTGGAGAATGTGACGATTCAGAATTGCCACTCCCTGAAACTTAGCCCCGCTGACTTATCCAAGTTGGAGAATGCACAGAACTTGGAAGTTTACATTAGCGGTTGTGATGAGCTGCCTCATATTGATCATCGTTGGTAGTGTAAGCACCGTTTCGTTTATGTAATTTTGTTCTCCTTGCATGCGAAAAATAAAAGCAGACTATGCTCTGTGGACGGTAGTCCTAAAAATGTTTGTTTGTTTAGATTATGAACATTATTTTAAATTTAGCTTCATCGTACTTGGACATCATATTAATGTGGACGTTCATCTTTTTCATAATATGAGATGTGCCTTGCGAATCGGGTGGAATCGGTCTTGCAAATTTTTGGACTCCTGAAATAACATATGATATTTTCTTTTCTCTCCACTCGTCATAATTGTCTTTTTACAAAATTATTCATTCTTTTATTCTAACTCACGTTAAAATTTCGATGATATATATTTCTAGTTTTATAATGTTTGTTAAGATTACATAATCTTTTCATTAATTGTAATTTCCTATAATTTGTATTGAGAATATAAAATTTCACTTTTCTTCAGAGCTTCACAACATTAAATTCCTATGCAAAAGGATCTGAAAGAGTTAGATCCACGGATACTACTAGAGATATACCGAACTATTATATTATATATAATGTTATCATTGATACGTGGAAGTGGATCCAAAGCTGAATCATGATTCCAGGTTTGATTATTTCTCCCATGTTTTGAATCGTGATTCCATCCCCATCCTCACTAATTGTTATTAATAAAAGTAGATATTTACCATTCAATCTAATTATTTTGTACAAATACTCTTATATATACTCATTCCATAGGATTCCATTTCATGAGCATTTTTAATCATAAGAATAAAAATATTATTATAATCTTAATTTTATTTCATTCAATTCGAGTCCTTTTCAATTTATTCCATTACAACCAATTCCTCCATATTAAGTGTGATAGAAATATTTATTATAATTAAGACTATATAAGTAGAAGTGAGTCATATAAGTTGACCCATTTAACCTATCAAAAGAATAAAAAAAAATAAATAAATAGGTTAAGCTTAAAAATTTCGATTTATTTAAATACAAACTCTTTAGTCTGCTCTGTTTAATTTGCGAATTAAAACCGATGAGCTAATTAAAAAAAATTTTCACCAGCAAACTTGTAAAAATTAAAAAGAACACATTAATTATATGCGTTATAATTTCATAAAATTTGCTACGTTTTCCAGCAAAGATATAACAAAAGGAAGTGATGTGAAAGTGCAGTTTACATGAAAGCCATAAAAATTCAAAATGAAAAACTCAGTAGTAAATAAAGGAAAGTCAATAATATGTAAAAATGATTAATTGCAGCAAGTGCATGAATCGAATACGTAGATACATAACTTTTGACTTGTTCTTCGACAAAGCCAGGCCGATGAGGACTTGCAACCGGACCGTAGGAGCTCAAACGTTTCCGATCACCGGCAACCCTCAACATCCCAGTGGCAACTTGCAGTTGTTCTTTCTTGTTAAATTTTTCTTCAAACCAACTTTGTGATCAATACTAGATCTGTAGCAATCACGATGACAAGCTGCATCCAATTTAACGCAAAATCAAATTTGCATTTTGCAAGCAAGCCAAATTAATGCCAACCTGCTTAGCGAATGAATCAATACGAGGCAAGTAGATTAGCTCATTTAACTTGCTTATAACAATTATCCTAATAAATGAGTATTGTTTTTTTATTTTAATGAAAATGAGATGAATAAAATGATAATCGTGAAAACCTAAAAATCACTTCTTACATTAATTATACTAGGTGGGTAAAATGATAATTGTGAAAATAAATAATTTACTCCGAAGAAAAACCCTTAATTGAGAGAAGTGATGACTCATGAATGATGAAGTGTGAATTTATTCAAAGAAAAGCTTTCTAACTTTTTTTTTTTTTTTTTTAAGATTACATTTGTCATCTTGCTATGAGGTGGGTAAAAGAGGAAAAATATGCAAAATATTATTTTTTCTTAAAAAATAAAAATAGTTACAACGGATATGATGTATGTTGCTTATATGAGGGTTTCTATTACTGTATGCACCATTTTTTATGTTGCACTGTTTATTCTCTCTTGGGCTAATACATGTATTAAGTTCTCATGTAAAAATATTTGTATTCTAAAACACATATGCTTTATTTATTTCCACTTTTTTTTTTTTTGCCGCATATTTATTTCTTCTCGAAGGTCTTGAAAATTTTTGAAGCTCGTCCATCAAAATAACTTTACTTAATATTCCAATTTTTAGTAATTTTTATTTCTCTCTTCCGCAAAATAACGCAGTCATTCTGCCTCCTCTGTTTAGTGCTCCATCCCTTTTACTATGCTTATGTGGAGTTATATGTTAGTGGTGTTTTTAGAAGATCGAGGATAAGAAGAGGTTCCGGAAATAGTTTCAATTGGTGCTGTTAAGGAAATTAAGGGACTTCTTGGAAAGTAGCTATATTATGGAAGGAGTTCCAAATTGAGACATTATTACAGCATCTATAATATATACATGATTCTTAAATAAGTTTAATTTTATTATTGATGACAATTATTTTAAGTACGTTGCAATGGTAGATTATCTTTCGTTGGCAAGAAGATTTTTTCACTCATTTCACATAAAGGAAATAAAGTATGCAAAATATCCTTAATGTTTATATAAGAACCCATCAATTTTCTACATCGTTATTTAACCGTCTAAGTTGCTTAAACTTATATTAAAATTCAAACAATGCATTTTAATTAAATCATATAAATCTTTTATATTTTTATTTTTATATCATCCCATTTTGTTATATTCATGTTGTATAGAAAATTTATACAAAAAGATATATAAATATAAAAAACATATAAATGACTTCTAGGTAAATATGATATAAATATAAGGAAGTTAACCAACCTACTTACAACACCCAAACTTAATTCAATTTTACTGCAAATAACCTGATTCTTCGATACACTTGTAAGTTTGTCTGTACGTCTAAACCTAAGTACGGTTTGGGTCGGAATTGTGACCCGGATAGGACCTGTCCTTACTGGTCCATGACCCGAACCCGAACGAGGGTGATGGATTTGACCCATCACGATGAGCTTTCGGTTTGTTGGGTCCTAAACGGGTCCAAAGTCAAGACTCATCATTACCTAATAGGTTGACCCATGCAATAAATTTTTTTTTTTCCTTCTCTAAGAGCAAAAATTAAAACAAAAAAAAGGTTTGTCCATATAGCATTTTTTTTTTTTTTTGTAATTATAAAATCAATGAACCGATTATTTTGAAAATTAAGAAATCACATTTAATATTTTGAAAATGTTGGACAATAAAACTTAGAACATTTTTTAAGATATTATGTCAATATAAATTATCCGATTAATTAGGTAAACTTGGAGTTTTTTTTTTAAATTAAAATTGATGAATACACCAAATTTTTTTTTTTTAAAATCAAACTACGAAGACCCGATTTTAGCTAGTAAATACGTAGAAACTTATAGGAAAACCTTAAAATTTGAAAATTTTTTTCCCTAACATTTTTGTTTTGCTAAACAATACTATAAATCTTGATTGTACAATTTTTTTGTTTTCTAAATTGTAACATGTCATTTTATTTTTCTATATTTTTTATATATTATGTAATTTATGACATCAATGAGTAAAATAAATTGTTACTTTTGTAATATACTCAACACTATTTGAATATATATATATTTATGTATATTTAGCTAATGTTGATATTTAAAAAAAAAAAAAGTTAAATGGTTTACGAATTTAAGAACTAAATCATGACCTGTCGATTTCGTGGACTTACCCCCTGAACTGGCTCCCACATGATTCCCCATTTTTGGACCCATGATCCGATGAGTCCAGATCCGGGTTTGGGGCGAGTCCGACTCGTGCGTGGGTCTACGTACATCCGTGAGTGTAACCCATTTTTAGTCCTTCCAAAGGCAGAAATGGGTACTTCAGTACATCATGGAAGATGAACATGATGATGAGCCATGATTGAGGACCAAGACCAACCATTCGAATCAATTGGGATTATTTAAAATGTGTTTTCATCAAATATTTTATACTACTAATAATAATAGGAGGGAAATTTCAAGGCAATAACGAGGCAACATACTATTTTCTTTTCGGAAGGACATTGACCAGTCCTTACCTGCATTCACGTTAAGAATTAGAAAGTTAAAATCATCTAAAAAGAACAAAAGCTTTTTTTTTTTTTTCTCTTCCGATTCCTCTTTTCTCTCTTTGTTCCTAAAGTCACCTCACTCATCTTTACTTTCAGGAACTTTCCCATAAATAAAATGGTTCCACTATTTTCATTTTAGTTTTTTTCTTCTTTCTTTAGTAGTTATTTCCAAAGTGATTCCACCTTTTCTTTTAATGTTTTTAATTTTAAAGCCATATTAACTTCAATTAAAGCTAAAAAAAGCCGAGCCAAGCTTTTGAAAACCCAAACTCAGTTCGTTTAAAGATTATCAAACTCAAGTTTGAGCAGAACTTTTGTTGAACCTACAAATTGAGATATAAACTCGGCTCGTTTAGCGAAAAAAAATTGTCCTAAGTTGGAGTTCGGCTTTTTACTATCAGGCTTGAGTTTAACCAAAAACCTAACTATATAAATTGAATAGATATATAAATAAATAGATAAACAAAATAATGACTAGATTAAATATTATATATTATTTCATAACATATTATATATTTATATTAACTATATATATAATAGCTTTTGGTTTTTAATAATATATAATATATAACATTTTTAAAATATATAAAATTTGTAAGTTGGTTTACGAGTCTAAATGAGCCAAATTGTGAGTTTAAGTAAGTAAACTTATGAGCTCAAACTCGATTCTTTTAGATAAATAATTTTTATTTTTAATTTCAAATTTTATTCATTTACTAATCAATTTCGAAACAAACCAAATTTAAAATGAATTGAGGTTAAACAATTCATGAGCAACTTGACTCATTTGCATGTGTAGCCTCAATAGTGAATACTTATGTTTGTCATCCATTCAATTAAATTCTTCACCATAAAAAGGTAAACGCTTTTGACATAGGAAAGAGGGAGAGGAAGAGAGAGAATAACTCATAGTTGGAAGATTTATTTTTTTTTTAATTTAAAATCTTAAAATTATTACAATATCCTTTATAAATAATTTTTTATTTAAAAAAGAGAGAAGTGGTAAAAAAAATTAAAAAATATATTTATGATGAATAAAATAAAGAGAACACCTTTTGTGGAATCCTCCTACATTCTTTTCTTCTAATTTTTTTTCAATTCTAAATAATAAAAAAATCTAGATTTTCTTTCTTCCTATTTCCTTTCTCTTTCTACCACTCCAACGATTGTAAAAACAAGAAAAAGAAAAGTCTTTGCTTTTCCACTTTGGACGGCACTAATAAAGTTAATTAAAACAAGGAGTATGTTTTAAAAAAATAAACCTTAATATATATATATATATTAGGTTGTAGAGAAATTTGGATTATAGTTAATGCAAACTATATTTTTTACCTTTGTCCAAATCATTACCCCTGTTTTCTCCCACTAAGTTGAACACTCAAATAGAAAATTGTTTCATTTACCTTTTGGACTTAATATAAAATCTATATTATAATCATGGTCTTTTTTAAGTGATTTTAGATCTTAGATGGATGATGTTTCACTTACTTATGTAAGAAATCATTAACTAAATCGAAAGGATCCAAATCCTATAAGCACAAGATTAGGTTTAGTATCTAAGCGAAGCAGGTTTTATAGGTGATCTAGTCCAATTTGATTGAACTTAATAATATTCACTAAGGTTTTAAAAGAGTCTCAATATACATTTAAATCCCGATAAGAAGTGAAAATGGGTTAGAAGAAAATTTTAATATTATTATATTTATAGGATTTCCTTTAAACTTATAATAAAAATCATAGTTGACATTTGTAAGGTTCAAGTTGATTTGTAACTTTATTTTGATATGTAAACTAGTTCTTCTTTTTATAAATATTATCCATAAAAATATGAATTTCAAATTAATTTAGTGAAATTTTATTATCTCATCAGATGGTTTTAGATAGGCCTTAGAAATCCCACAATGCTATTGATTAGGAATTAGATACATTTTAAAAGATGTTATATGGTTTTGACAAACCTTAAAGGTATGAGAACGAATCCAAATTTTACTGAAACCTATTTGAAACATTCTCAATTTCATTGTTAGGTTAGGTAGTGCTTTATGTGAATACTTTATTTGAATCTAACGATTATAAAAGAAAGATAAAATAAGAAAATATGATGATAATTACATAATATTTTATAAGACTAAATAATTTCAACCTACTTTAGGAAAATAAGTTGGAACATCTATTTTCCAAAAGTAGTAATTGGGCAGCCCATGTGCCCCCACATACCAAAATTTATGTGCTTTGCATGTTCATGCTTTTCCCATGCAAACCCATCGTGCTCGTGTGCTTCGCATGCTTAGGTTTCGCATACTCGTGCTTTGTATGTTGCCCATTTGTTGTATGCTCATGTCATGATTTGTGTTTTAAAAGAAAGTGGAAGTGTTTAACTTGAGGCTTAATGTATAGTGAGTAATGTCAGTTAGCAGTTTGTTTGTAGGGTTAGGTAATCTCTCAAGACAGGATTAGCTTCCCATGAGCAAACTAGTTAAGAGTTAATGCCACTTTCTTGATGATAACCATAGCAGGCCAAAATCAGTCAAAAAGTTAGATGTCCCCTATCTTAGGGAGGACGGTGACAAAGCTGATTAGTACTCCTAAAATTAGAGGGGCTTAGAACAGTCTTGAAAAGACAAGAAAGAAAGGGGTGAATCTCCCGTCTTGTAATAAGTGGTATCAAAGCGAGAAGTTCCAACTAAGAAGATTTACCTAAATGCTATCCAAAGTGTTATATAGAAAAGAGTAGTTTTTGTCGACTGCTAAGCTCATATGGATGAAGCTCAAGAGGAAGAGTGGCCATCAAGTGGAGAGCATCGTTGCCAGAGGGGCCAACCGTGCTATAAGCAACATTGTAGCAAGAGTCTACCCAAATTTGAAGAAAATGAAGAGGTAAACTTCAAAGGGTAGACCTTACCACTAGGCCACTCAACAAGAGGCAATCTTGGAGGGCGAGAGGATAGAATGAGGGTGAGGGAATGCCTATGGAAGCCCTAGAGTCCTAGTGGAGATGATCTTAGTGTAGAGTTGGGTAATAGAAGAATAGGTTTGGTGATCTTAAAGGGAAGGGTAGTGACAAAGAGTTGGCCCCGCGAAGAGCATGTCATGGATTTAGGTGAAGGAGGAATATCACAATCCATATTCTAAAGGAAAGTGAGGGTGTTCAACTTAGAGCTTAAGGTAAAGCAAGTGGCGTTAGCTGGCGGCTTGCTGGTAGGATTGAGTAGTCTTTCAAGACGGATTAGCCTTCCGTGAGCAAATTGGTCAGAAGCTGAAGCTACTCTCTTAATAATAGCCATGACAAGTCAAAACCAGTTGGGAAGTTGAACATTCCCTATCTTAAAGAGGATGGTGACAATACTAATTGACACTTCTAAAGCTAAAGGGGCTTAAAACAGTACTAGGAATATAGGAAGAGAAAAGCCAGCTCACTCTCTGTAATCAAAGAAAATACATGAGGTAAAGGAGGGTCGAGCCTTGCATTGACACTTGTGGAGAGGGTGAACCTCTCGTCCCATAACACTCTCCCACATGCTTGTAATTAGGCTCCAACTACAATGCCGAAAATGCATTTTTAACATTTTCAAATATTTGCGATGATTTACTATAATATATATTTTTAATTTTTTGAAGTTCGAACATGTACCAAGTATATTATACTATTGTTACATATTTATATGTTAAATTATAGAGATTATTAAGTAATTTAATAAGTAAATATAATTATATATATGATTATTTTACTTAAATCGTTCTCACATAAGTATAATTATATATGAAAGCTAAAGTGATAAGAGCTCAAAGAGTCAGAGAACAACAAATATCTATCCTGAGATGTGAGAATTCTTAACCGTGACAAGTTGACGTGCCAACCTAAAAGAAGACCCCATATCCAATGTTTAGTGAATAGGAAGACCTGTTTCCTAGTTGTTGATAGAGGAAGCTGCACTAACATTGTTTCTATTGAGCTAGTGGAGAAGATAAGATTGCCAACCTACCCATATCCCCAACCTTATGGAGTCGAATGGTTTAATGACAATGATATGGTCCATGTACATAAAAGAGCTCAGATAACATTCAAGGCAAGACAATATAAGGATGAGCTTGACTTCGACACCATACCTATGAATGTAGCCAATTTGATTCTTAGCCGACCATAGGAATATGACTGAAGAGTGATCCATGATAGCTTCCACAACACTTATATTGCTTAAAAGGACAAGAAGTCCTACCGCCTAACTCCTATGAGTCTTAAAGAGATACAAAAGAACCTAATGCTCATGGTAAAGAAGAAAGGAAGGAGAAGCCTATTCGACATCCAGGCCCATGTTCGTTGCTTAAAGTTGAGGACGACTTCTTTTTAGCCCCATAGTGATGCTAGGAATCGACCTACGACCACCTCTAGGCCACAGCCAATCTGTGCGACTTAAGGTCGAGCTTATACCAAAAGACCAAGAAAAGGAAGGAAAACAAGTTGACAATAGCTCTGTTGACCTTTAAGAAGGCTTAGGACCAAGTAATTGAGGTCCTAGGTCTAGAGGCCAACTTAGCTTAAAACTAAGGTTCTAGTGCTGACCAATCCTCAAGTTTAGTAAATATAGGTCGACTTCACTAGGAGCTCAACCAAACACAACAGGACGTTAAGGACTCCAACTTCAGCTCGAACATCCAACTACCATCTTTGATAAGAATTAACTTCTCAGACCGATCATGCGCAACCGAGCTAGAGGACTTTAAGGACTCATGTAGAAAATACTAACTCGAAGCCCCATCCAAGATAAAAATTCCTATCCCGATCTCTTTATTTCACTCTATGCACCAACATAGTTCTTAAAATTGCCAAACCAATGTACTAACCTGCCCACAATATAGGTTGACTTGGCGAGTAGCCATACTAAGACACAAACAACATCTGAGTCGATCAGCTTCAAGCATTTGAGCCGAACTCTCGAGTCGACCACCAACGTCCAACCCCATCCTAAGTTGATTAATCTCTAGTAAATGACTGACTAAACTCTGACCTGATCCAGATTAGGTCAACCCCTAACTGTAAACTCTCTTTTTCTCTTCTTTTAGTCTAATTTATAATATATTCCTGAAGTTCTAGCCACTATATGATACATTTCTTTTGGCATGACATTCTAGAAGGATTCTTTACTTTTCCATATAGAATATTCTTTATCTCTTTTACCTTTTTTAATATCATGCATATATCCCAAATGTAAATTACCCCTTTTGTCTTTTCCATATATGCTTGTAACTATAGTGGAGTTAGTATAAATAACCCATTTGTTGTACACAGACACAATTTCATCATCAAAATTAATATAAGTTTCCTTTGTGAGCAACCCTAGTGTTCTCATTGTCTTTCTTAACTCTTATTTATTCCCTTTAGTAAGGAATAATGGCAAACGACCCTATAGTTCGGATTGGTGCGTCATATCTAGTGAATTGTAGGTCAAGTAGGATCGATTGATGTGTCATATCCAATCGGTAGCTACTCAAACTTTACTAGCTTTTCTTTTGGTTTTCCTTTCGGTTCGTTTATGTTATGATGCTCCTCCATATGTCCGGCCTCGAAGATACATCAGCTTCGCTAGTATCAAAGCACGGTTTCGAGAGGGAGTGTGTAAAGCTATAGTAAAGTTTTGGTTCGCTTACTATTAGTGGCTATTGTGTTTCTTCTATAACCACTACAATACATATGTTAGTAAGGGTAGTTCATTGCTACTCTGTTTTTCACTATGAAAACAAAATAAGTTCACTTCTATCTTGTTAAAGTGATTATTGGGTGTTATTAAAGTGTATTAGTTAAAGCTTTAGGTAGTAAGATAGCATTGTTTCCCCATGTATTGTGTTGTTAATCTGTTCGAGAAGTATTATACCATATTGAATTCGAGTGTTCAAGGTGTTGTAGGTGATTAAAGTAATGGTATTCAACCTAGTTATGGTCATAATAATAATAATACTCCAAGGCTAGTTGATGATAAGCTTGATGGACTCACTAATCTTATTGAAAATTTAGTCACCACAATGTAAGTTAACAAATAACAATAAGGTATACAGCACCACAACCCATAAGAAAATGCTCTTGAGAGACTCTATGGCCAAGGTAACTGAGCTAATCATCCAGTTTAACCCCCTCGAGCTGGAGGAGTAGTAAACCGAACTGCTGGACAAAGGCTGGAATTGGAAGAGATAAAAGAGGATGATGAGAAAGTAGATGTAGAGACTGACAGAGAGGAAGAAGAAGAAGCTGAATACTATCAAGTACAAGAGTAAGGACGTTAAGCTCCTCAAGGACTAGACAATATCAAAGATCAAATCCTACCCTTCGATTGAAGTGGGGATGTTGATGAATATTGGGAAGAGAAAGAGAAGGTAAAGAAAGTGTTTGATTTTTATCGATATATAGATACTGTCATGATCCAGCTTGTTATACTAAAGTTTATTGGGTATGCCACTATGTGGTGGAAAAATCTGAATGCAGTCAGAGTAAAGGATGAAAGATGAGGAGTAAGGACTCAAGAAGAGATGAAGAGGTTGTTAAAGGGTAGATTTGTGCCTGAGACCTACTTGTAGGATATGTTTTTCAAATTGTAGGAACTTCACCAAGGAGGTCAATATGTTGATGACTATGTGAGAGAATTCCAAATGCTTATAATCTGAACCAACGTGGATGAACATGAGACTCGTACAGTATAAAGGTTCATTTGTAAGCTCAAATATGAGATTCACAATATTGTGGAAGTTGAGAGTTTTTATATATTGGAAGAGGCAATTAAGATAGCGCAGAGGGTCGAAAAAGTGCTTCGAGCCTACCTAAACCAACATTTTCTCAAGCCCCAACTCCATGCCGACGTATTCAAACCAAGCCGAGGAGAGAAATAATTGACTTGATGGCAACCGAACAGGCTTACTAAGCCAAACAAAGGTTAGGCCGACCTCGAAGATATATGAAAGAGGACAAACCTTCAAACGGAAGATAAGCGAGGGGCAATGCTTTAAGTGTTTAGGCTTCGGATACATGGCTACTGAGTGTTTGAACTGACGTGTCATGGTACTTTAAGGAGATGTAGTGGATAACACCGATGAGAGTGAGCCCGAAGTAGAGAAGGATGTTAGAAAAGCCGAAGCTAAGGAGGAAGAGGAGACCTGTATCTATGTCGACCAGGGAGAAGTGATGAGCTTAGTACTAAAGTGAGTACTGAGTTCCCTACTAAACTCTGAAGAAGACCAAAAAGAAAATTTATTCTATACAAAGTGTACCATCAAAAGACAATTGTACTCCATTATAATGGATGAAGGAAGTTATACTAACGTAGTTGCACAATCCTTTGTGCAAGAGTTAGGTCTGTCGACCTCTAAGCACCCCCAACCTACAAACTACATTGGCTTCTTCATAAGGGTGCTCTATATGTCACAGAGCAAGTAATTATATCATTCAGTGTTGGGAATATGTATAGGGATGAAGTAATGTGCGATCTCATCCTTATGGGAGCTTCACATCTGTTACTAAGAAGACCTTGGTTGTTTGACCAATGTATTACTTACGACAAATACAAGAACACCTATGCCTTTGTTAAGGACGGAAAGAAGATTGTGCTGCAACCAATGACACCAACCCAAGTAAACGAGACCCATAATCAGCTTACTTAAGCCAAAGAAGAAGGCCTTAATAATGAGCCGAAGAGAGCTCTAAGCTGCTGAGAAGGTCAAAAAGCCTATGTTTCTCTTGATTAAAAGATTATTAGAGATGAGAGATTTGGAGGATATTCCTAATGAGATTTGAAGCTTGATAGATGAATTTTCTTACTTGTTTGCTAAAGAGCTGCCTAAAGGACTACCTTCAGTTCGAGACATAGAGCATTGTATTGATTTACAGTTAAGCACCGCCTTACCGAACCAACCTACCTACAGAATGAACCCTGAGCAGGCTATCGAGCTAAAAAGACAAATGGATGAGCTCATAAAGAGAAGATATGTAAAGAAGAGAAGAGCATGAGCCCTTCTGTTGTATCAGCTTCGCTCATCCCAAAGAAGGATAGTTCATGGCATATGTGCATCAACAATCGAGCAATCAACTGAATTACTATCAAGTATAAATATCCTATACCGAGACTCAAGGATATGTTAAATGAGCTTCATAGTGTCAAAATATTTTCAAAGATTGATTTGCGAAGTGGTTACCACTAGATTTGCATAAGACTAGGTAATAAATGAAAAACTACTTTCAAGATAAGGCATGGTTTGTACAAATGGCTGGGTATGCCATTTGGACTTACAAATGCGCCAAGCATATTTATGAGGCTTATGAACCATGTGATGCATCCTTTGATCGAACGATGTGTGGTCGTATACTTTAATGACATATTAGTGTACAGTATCAACTTGAACCACCATGTTTAACATTCTAAGCTATTTTTTATATTTTACAAGCCAAGAAGTTATTTGAGAACTTGAAGAAGTGTATAATCTGTCAGGGTGAAGTGATTTTTCTTAGGTATGTAGTATAAGGGGAAGGAATCCTAACTAATGATGAAAAGGTCTAAACTGTCTTGGAGTGGCAAACATCGAAGAATGTTATTGAAATACAAAGTTTTCACGACCTTACTTCTTTCTACAAGTAATTTATTAAGAACTTCAATACCATTGCAACCTCTTTGACCAAGCTGACGAAAAAGGGTAATGGGTTCTAATGGAATGATCAAGCCGAACAAAGCTTCAGGGAGATCAAAGAGAAGCTTACCTCCATTCCTATCCTATCATTACCAAATTTTGACAAACCATTTGAATTGGAGTGCGATGCGCTAGAATTAGTGCTATCTTGATGCAAGAACAACTACCGATTACCTATCACAATGAGAAGCTTAATGCTGCCGCATTGAATTATTCTATATATGAGAAAGAGTTCTACTCTCTTTTTCAAGCTCTTACTATCTGGCAACATTACTTATTGCTATAAGAGTTTGTTCTTTACATTAACCATGAGTTATTGAAGTATCGTGCAAGTCAGAACAAACTCTTGAAAAGGCTAGTTAAGAGGTTAGAGTTTATAGAAGGTTTCTCTTTTGTAATCCAACATAAGAAAGAAAGTGCCAATGTAGTTGCCGATGCTTTATTATGTTAGCAAACCTTGCTAACCACTTTGTAGACAAAATTACTGAAATTTTCACTTATCACTGAACAGTATGCTCATAACCTTCATTTTGGTCCTATTGTAAAGCAGTATAAACGGAGTTGCTATCGAAGGTTATTATACCCAAGACAGTTATCTCTTCAAGGAAAGAAGGCTGAGCATACCTAACTATTTCACATGTAAGCTGTTGGTTAGGGAAGCTCATAACAGTAGATTATCTGGTCATTTTGAAGAGAACAAAACAACCCATCTGTTGAAAGAAAACTTTTACCAGCCTAGTTTGACCAAGGATGTCTATAAGGTGGTGGAAATTGCGAGGTGTGCAAGAGAGTTAAGGGGAAAAGAGAGCCCCATGGAGTGTATATGCCTCTACCAACACCAACATTGCCTTAGGCCAATCTCAGTATGGACTTTATCCTAAGGTTGCCTCAGACATCTAAGAGAAAAGATTCGGTCTTCTTAGTAGTAGACCACTTCAGCAAAATGGTATACTTCATCATGTACTATCAAACTAATGATACTTTATATGTTGTTGATTTGTTTTTGCAAGGAGTTGTTCAACTACATAAAGTACCAAAGATCGTAGTTTCAAATTGAGACATGAAATTCTTAAGCTATTTTTAGAAGACTATTTGGAGAAGACCTAAAACCAAACCAGTGTTTAGCTCCAATAGCTACCCTCAAACTAATGGCCGGAATGAAGTGGTGAATAGGATGCTAGGTAACTTACTCAAAGCTATCGTGGGAAAGAACTTAAAGGATTGGGATCTATGTCTACTAGTTGTGGAACTCACATATAAGTAGACTGTCTGCAGCACTATTGGGAAGACCTCATTCAAGGTCATCTATGGCCTCAATCCCATCATCCCCCTAAATCTGATCAGTACCCCTATAGCTGCTGAAAAGAGTCAATCCAAAGTTAATCGAGCCTAAGAATTGCAAGAGCCACACCCATCTATAACTAAGAAGATTGCTAAGTTCAATCAGAGACAATAAGAGATTGGCATTTGAGGCCGCCGAGCCAGTTCTTTTTAACTAGGAGACTGAGTATGGATTCACCTTAACCAAGAATGATTCCAGCACTTGAGACAGAGTAAGCTATCTCCTTGAATTGACTGTCCATTCAAGATCTTAAAGAAAATCAACCGTAATGCCTACCAAATTGAGTTACCTAATGACTATAGTGTTTCTCCTACTTTCAATGTGTCCGACCTAATTCTCCATCGACCAAAAGAAGAAGACCCTACAAATGCACCGAAAGAATGAGAGCCCAAGACCACTTTAGATTTGAGGAAAAATATTTCCAACCCCTAGGCAAATGATAAGAATCAACTTCCAGGGCCAATCACACCCAACCGAGCTAGAGGATTATAAGGACTTACATGGAGAATACTAACTCAAAGCTCTATTCAAGACAAAAATTTCTATCTCGATATCTTTGTCTCACTCTATTACTGACCTAGGTACTAAGCTCTCACATGTACCAGTACAGTTTATGAAATTGTTGAGCCAAAGTACTAACCCACCTAGCATATGGGTTAACTTGCTGAGCAGCCATGCCAAGACATAAACAGCATCCGAGCTAATCAACTTCAAGCGTTTAAGTCGAACTCTCGAGCCAACCACCAATGTCTACCCTAACCCAAGTTGATTACTCGCTGGTGAATGACTAACTGAACTCCAACCTAATCCAAATCAAGTCGCCCCTTAACTACAAACTATCTTTTTCTCTTCTTTTCGTCTAATTTATACTATATTCCCAATGTTCAGCCACCGTGCGACACATGTCTTCTAACACGACATTCCAAAAGGATTCTTTACTTTTCTGTACATAATAGTTTTTCTCTTTTACCTTTTTTAGTATCATTCATGTCTCGAAATTGTAAATTATCCCTTTTGTCTTTTCCATATATGCTTGTAAACCTAGTGGGGCTAGTGTAAATACCTCATTTGTTGTATGCAGACACAACTTCATCATCAAAATTAATACAAGTTTCCTTTATGAGCAACCCTAGTGTTCTCATTATCCTTTTTAACTCTTATCTATTCCCTTTAGTAAGGAGTAGTGGCAAGTGATTCTATAGTTTAGACCGATGCGTCATATTCGATGGATTGTAGGTTGAGTAGGATCGATTGGTGCATTATATCCAGTCAGTAGCTGCTTGGACTTTTGCTAGCTTTTCTTTTGGTTTTCTTTTCGATTCGTTTACGTTATGGTGCTCCTCCTTGTATCCAACCTAAATACGCATCAGTCCTAATTTAGCTCAAACATAACTTGCCTCAGAACAACTTGAATGCCTTGCACGCTAACCTTCCTATTAAATGCACTATTTAACATGATTTTGTATACTTGTAAATATTTTCCTTAATTTTAGTTTCAGGCCTACTTTAGGGTTTAAGACCTATAAGTTATTTACAGTTTTTCCATTAAAGTATTGAGATTTACTATAAATAATAACATTTGTAACTAGCAACCAACATACTTAGACAATTAATGAGAATATGCTTGAATCTTCCCATCCATGAGTGTGCTTGCTTGCTTGTTGGCCCAAAATCCAATTATTGAGTGTTATTACTCCTATTTAATTCCAATTCTTACCAATCTTCCCGCATAAGATTATGGTGAACCCTCTTTTGGCTTACTAGTGCATCATATCTACTCACCCTTATAACTCTGAACATTAATTTGGTTTTCATAAGTGATACCGTAACCCATTTCCACCTTAAACCCTGTTTGTGTTTATGTTATTGTTTCATGGTATCTATTCATATTTACATTCGAGCCCTCTTTCTTACTTGTTCCAACCCATATCTACCAAGTCTAAGTACCCATTTTGGGTATACCTTTGCTACGTAATTGTATGAGTCCGATCGCCATCACAAATTTGTATCAAGTATTGTTGCCATCTCTAAAGAGGGCAAGATGGACATTTACTTGCTTAAGAAAATTTAGCATAAATTTTTGTTTATTGGTACTATATCATTTGATGTTTTAGCCATAGTAGAAAGGCCAATCACTCTTATGTTTAAGATATAAATTCTACTACTTTAGTTTTCTTACTTATGTTATTTTTATTATTAGTTAAGGTTATTTATAGTCATTCCCATTTTCTATTTCTATTTTGTTATCTATTAATTTTATGCTTGATCATATGATGATCCCATTCTTAGTCAACCAACATTAAGACATGCTTATGCTTGTATACTTATTGTCTAAAATTTACACATACACACACACACACACACACACACACACATATATATTCTTATTCTATATTTGTTAATTTTTTTCAATTATTAACTTCCCAATGATAGTCAAGTATACTTAGCCAACCAAGATTTATTGTACAGTTATGGCTATGCACTAATTACTTAAACTTTTAATTATTATGTAATTTGATTAATATAAATTGTTTTACCTAACATAATCATCTTATATAAATAAAAAGAATTCAATACTCCTAACTTTTTTTGTTTTTAGATCTCAACGTTAATGTATATATTGTACCTACTGTCTCCAAAATAAACATATGAATAACTCCAATGTAAATGATAGCATCAAATAAAATAAATCTATAAATATGCAATGTTTTAAAAAAAAAAAAAGACTTAAAAGAGGTCATACTTAACCCGCATTCTACTCGTACTCTCCACCTCACTGTTCAATAGATCGTTATCTTAGTTTTCTTATGGATCATAAACCTATACTCTGATACCACTAAAAACTCCGATGCCTTAAAACCTAAAAAGCCACAACCTTACCACATGTCAACCCTAAAAGCTGACACACTAATAACCTAATATTCTACAAATAATTTATCATTCACCATCTCACAATAAATAACTTCCACAATTAATAGATAAGGGTAGGTATCATTAACCAATCATCTTCAAAGTGTAAAACAATTGTTCATACATTGGAAACATAAAATAACTTACATATCTATAGCAAAAGGTCTCAACTTTAGCCAACATAATACTAAATTCTCCAAATACCTATTGTACTCTCCAAATGATCTTAATAAAATTTAATATTCAAATAAATTAGAATAAATACTATATAAACTCTATAAAATATTGAACATAAGTTTACTAATCTAAAAATGAAATTTCATCCGTCCTAACTCGAGATCATCCTCAAAATGGTTATACTAATCGCTACTCCCCTTCCTAATTATCTTGGTGAATGCCTCCAAATTTAACAAATTTTGAAATTTTCCACTTAATACCTACATCTAAAAAATTATATGAGATGAGTGGAAACTCAGTATGGAACACAAAACATACGTAAGCATGATATACACAATCATAAATCATACGTAAACGCATTAATTACTAATGCAGCAACCATTTATTATCTTTAATTATTAGCTAACAACCAGCATAGTCCCAAGATCTTGAAACTTAAGATAACTTATGACCCCTAAATAAACAATATATAATTACTATATAAGTATTAATGCGGGCCCTACCTATCACCTTAGTAACTCTTCTTAAAGTCTAATCGAATCATCTCAGTATGGAACCCCCATCAAGCAAGTTGCATATAATCATTATCAGGCTCCCAAGTGGTAGAGTCATAACAGTCTCGCTGTGCAAACCATTTTAAGATACAAGCTAACCTTACAGTCGTTATCTTAGACTTAATTAACACAAGACGTCCATGACTAACTCATTTTAAAGTAAATAATTCACAAATTTAAACAAGTTATTTACCTAAGAAAGTATAAAAAATATATGCTATGATTCAAATATTACAATTAATGTTTGCATGATTTCGTAACATAATCTTACCTAAGTAATATTTTATTTGACAATAGAAGATTATAAATTAAGAACTAAAACCTTAGAAATGTCTTTGTTCTTTAGTTTTATTTCCTCACTCCCCAAGATCCAACAGTAACTAGCCTTAAGATAGTTATGATGCTGCTTCCAAGTTAACACCTGTAATAATATCTATAAAGATATAAACAACTAATCGCTCAATAAGTTAAGACAAGAACATGAAAATATACATTAAGCACAAATAGGGTTATCATCTAGTTATTTTAATGCAATGCAACAAATAAATGACATCGCACAATGTTATCCGGTTTATCGTGAAATTAAAGAAATTATACACACTCTAATTTAAGTTGAAGAGTTTAATGCACATTTCAATAACTCACGACCAAACCCAAGCTTGTGCCATGGAGACATCACTCCTTCTGTGACTACCTTTCAACCACTACCTTCATATTACCTCAACCTTTTCTCTTGTTACTTGGTTCAAATAAAAATAAAAAAGGGACCATTATGCTTTCTAGCGCTATCCTTTTCGAAGGGTCGGTATTTAGCTAGAGAACCCTAAACACTTTTCTTAATGAGCCGTAATGCATGTTCAATTTAGATTTACAAGTCATATATTTAATTAAGTTCAATTTAAAGCATTCAATCATTTCATGCATAACAAACAATTACAATCCAACATATCAAACCAAAATCATACAATCAAACCTAAAAACATGCACACATAAGTATGCGCATAAGTAAGTTATATAACAAACACAACTAAGTATAATCTCAAGCCTTTGAGTACTATAAAACAATACTCTAAAATACAGTAAAATATTGATCCTAAACTTACTTAAACTTTTTGCTTGCTCACTTAAGATGCAACTTACTATAAGCCTTTATCGATGGTCTCTATAATACAAATATTATTTGTGTTCATATAACTATTATTTATATATAAACTTTATTATGTAATTAAGATTATTATCTTTAGTTAAGAGTTTTACTATATCTAAATATTCAGTTTTTTAAGTCTTTTACAATTATCCTCATTTTACTTCTTATGCCAATTCCAATGTAACCTCTAAATCAAGTTTTAGTTTATCTTTTAATTACCTTTTATTTATAATTCTTATAAATGTCTTATACCCTTTTTCTTACAGTTTAATTAGGTGAATATAACATTTTGTTTGTATTTTGACTAATTCTTTAATGCACTTCTATTAGCCTTAATTTTGATTTTAGTTTTGAATCATATTCTGATCTAGGAATTGTCCATATTTTGACATGACCACTAATATATATATGTATAAGCTTTATATTATTAGTTTTAATTTAAAATTATAATCTTACTTAATTATTCAAGTTCTATATTTCCTATAACCAAGTTAGTTCGAAATTAGTTTCTAATTTAATTTCTGATTCAGTTTCTGAATCACGTTCTGTTTTAGCTTCTAGTTGCCATTTTTTTTTTAAACCTTAGAAATTCTTTTTGTGAAATTCATCTAACTATATTTGGGTATCCTAAATCTCCTATTTAAATCCTAACTAGTATTCTAGTTTATACAGTATAATTTATTCCTAATTTAACTATCAAATTTGCTCCCAATGTGATAACTTACATTTTTTACACAAATTCCTAAGTTTATATTCTAAATTAGNTAACTTGCCTCCTCGTATCATATAATATAAGTATTCTTTTAGGATTTAATATCCCTATGATATATAAACTTTAAATTATGACTTGATTCAATTTTCCATATATATATATATATTACTTATTATCGATATTTTCTAAGCTAGTGTTTGAATTCGTTTCTGATTTAGGTTCTAATTTAGTTTTTGGTTAGAGTGTTATTTATGAATCATAAGAACTCGTTCCAAACCATAATGAGAAATTAATCACATTGCACTCAAATATCCTAAATATCACTTTTAGCCCTTAACCAATATTATAGTCCGTACGATATACTCTAATTCTAATTTAACTATCAAATTTGCTCCCGATGTAGGAAAAATTTAGATATTTCATTATGTTTCTTATCAGATTTATTATTATTATATTATCAATTTAACCTAATATTTCTTACTTATTTAATTTCCTATATACACATATTATATATTATTACATAATCTACACTTAAAACACATATCTAACATTCTTAACACTAGAAATATCATCTTTCATCACCAAATAATATATCAAGATGTCTAATTACACCATAAATTAGAATTTATATCAAATTAACCCTAAATCACAAAATTGACTTAAAATATACCCTCTTACTTGTTATTCCTTTATGCAAATTTATTATATAATATGCATAATACATACATCTAACACCTCAAATTCTACAAATACCATCCTACATCAGTAACTATTATATAGAGATATCTAATTGCATACTCAATCAAAATTTTTCACCAAATTGACATTAAATCATAAAATTAAGCCCAAATATTACCTCTTAGGTATAATTTTAAAGCCTAAAAATTAAGTAAAATTTTAGAAAGTTAATTTTTAGAAAATTTCTTCATATCACTAACAGATATGTCCTAAATAGCTCACATAAAAATTTTGAGATCAAAACTACATAATCAAGATCATTTAAATCAAAAATGAAAACTAACTAGAGTATAATGATTTCTTAAGAATAGTATATCCCGAGACCTAATTTTATCAAAATTGACATTTTTACCTAAATCTACATACAAAAATATTTCACAATACTAATTTTCATAATTTTCCATATATATTTGGTAATTTTAGTAAATTAAAAAAAATCAAAAAAGAATTTGAACTCATTGATCGAAAGGCTTCCAGCCACCAGTGGTGGCTCCACCCTTGTCGACATAACCAAGTAGTGGGCCTACTATCTAAAGGCGGTAACCATCCTTCCCCAAGTAGTTGTTGGATGTACGTTTGCCTTGTAAGCCCAAATTGCACACTAATTTGTCTATTTTTAGTAAAATAATTTTTCTCTTCTCTTCTTAATCTCTCTCCCATTTTCTAAAGCTCACAACTAACTAAAATGACTTATGGTGGATGTCTTCTATATTTATAAATATGTTTGGAAATTTTTCTTGAATTTTTTGGTGCCAAGTGTCCATTTACTTTTTGCTTTTGACTTTCTAATTGATCTAATCCTATTTGCTTATTTTCTTTCTTCACTTCTCAATATGCCACGCCCCATTTCTAGATCGTTCTACATTTTTATTAATTAATTTAGTATTATTTAATATATTTCAGGTATTTTAAGTAATTTTGAGTATTTTTACCTATACATAAATACATATAATGCAAATAAATACTCATAAATATTATTTAAGCTATTTTATGATTTTTAGGGTATATATAATTTATCTCTAGTAATTCTTTAATCATTAGAACTCGTTTTATGCGTTTCTGATAAATAACGAGTAATATACATATAACTTAATATTACAATATTTAATTATTTATTTTCTTAAATCCAAACTTGTAAGATCACTTTTACTAATATTTTTCTAACTTCATCATAAACTTTGAGCTTAATTGAACAACTTACCCGATCATCTTAAATTTCACATATTGACTTTTGAACATCTAGCTGCAGGGCTTATAATTACTAAGCACTTCGCCAATCAAATTGGATCCTACCAATAGTAGGTTGAAGCCAAGCATAAGCAACATAGAATTTATGGAGTCTAAGATTGAATTAGTTCCAGCTTATTAACTAATCTAGATAAGTACAACAAACAAACACGTGTCCCATTCCTACATCTTGGGCGTCTATACCTTTCTCTTCATTAAAAGCACATAATCCTAATACATTTATACACCCATCATATCATAAACCCATACTCAAATAAAACCTAAGATTATAGCCTACTGCTAGGTTTTGATTAAATACCTAAAGGTGTTATACTTGCAATATTTACCATTCTTAGGTATTTATAATTACCGTTAACAAATATTAGCAATAACATTCCTAACACCTATTCCTGAACAATTATTCATTTCATAATAACTTATTATATAATTATCTATAAACTTTAATCGATAAATGATATAATATCAGCTTAATGATTTTTAATAAATGACTAAAGAAAGTTCTCTCTCTCTCTCTCTCATTTTTTCCCTTACTCATCCAATGAATCAATCCTTTGATTTCAAATTGCATTGATAACATAATTCCTTTAATTCGGTTTCTAAACTTTCAAGCTTCCAAAACAAGTCAACACATTAATGCCTAAATAACACATAGTCCTTGTTTTTTTTTTTCTCTTTTTTTTTATTATTATAGAAGTAATAAACCTAGAATTCATGATTCATATGATCAACTTTGTTCTCTCTACATTAAGTTCAACAATTCTCTTTATATTTCATACTTGATAAGATAAAATAACAAAACTCCTTTTTGACAACTTTTGAGATCAAAACTTATTTATTTCCATTTTACTATCAAACTCTAATCTAATCTACTTGTCGTGATCTCCAAAAGCATAAAAAATTACTAAAGAGATTAAGTCATTACCTTAATTTGATATAGATTCTCTTTAGTCCCCTCACAATGAGCTATCATAAATGATGCGCCTCCAATCCATTAAAATTCCAATTTATAGATCTCCTTGTAATTACAAGAATTATCTTGAGCCCTAATGTTTCTTGATCATGAGTCTCCTTTCACGTAAGAAATTTATTGATTAATATCTTTTTATGCCCAACTTTAGTAATAAAACAAAGAAAGGACAAAGATTAACCCTTACCTTTAATCCTTACATGCCAACAATAAGAGATACTATGCCTTCTTTTTTATTTTGTTTTCTTCCAAAGGTAAGATAATAGTCTACAGGAGTTTATGTAAGGAAACCACATGATAGCCAAAAGCCCCCACTTAACCTACACTTAGATATGTAATATATTTGTTTCACGAATTAAATGATTTATGGTATCAAATTACTCTACTACCCTCTTTTCAATTTTTTTTTTCTTTTTGAGACATTTCATTTCAACTTCGTCAAGCCTAACCTTATGTCCATTAAGTTGGTTCTCATCAGGTGAGACATCATAGAACACGAAAATGATTTTCTTTTTGCATTCCACCATACGAAGACATGGAATTAATTTTCATACATTTATACATACATATACAATCCTCTCACTTAACCAAGGTGTATCATCAGAATCAACATATTTCCCATTAAAAAAAAAAAAAAAACATACACATAAGTGTAGAATAAAGTTAAGATAAAATATATAATTAGGAAAAAATGTAAAAAACTTTCCTAAACTTTGACTTAGGTTTATATTTCACTCCTTAAACTTTCAAATATTGCAAATTATCCCATTTAACTTTGATAAATTGGTAAAAAAAACCTCTATATGTTGCAAATAACCCTTTAATTGTTGACATTAGATGGGAATATCTTCGAAACTTATCAAAATGTACTTTAAGATCTCTAAACATTAAGTATAGTGTAATCTTTTTTAAGTAAAAATAGAAATATTTTTTATGTTGTCGATTTATCAAAATTTAAAAGGTAATTTGTAACATTTGGATGTTTAAGTGGTAAATCAGCTCTTAAGTCAAAATTTAAAAGGATTACTTGCAAATTTTTACATAATCATTGTGCTTATAAGAAATCTTCTAATCTATTTATTTATGATTTATCTATTATTACTCTTATGGCTTGATTACTTTTTGGAATGGAAAAATTATGCTCTGAGAATAACTATTATCATTAATTGACTAGAAATACAAATTTTATTGTTTCCTTTATGAAAATTTTTATTGTAAGAAATAATTATTCCAGTATTTATTTCACTCATTAATTATAGTATTAAGTCATGAATATAAATAAAAATACCAATCTTTATTTGTTGTTTTTGAAAAATAACTGAAAGTTATTTAACTTTGCTTGTTGATTAAAGACATAATTGTCCATCAATTTAACCTTTTATTCTCAAGAGAGAAACAAAATATTTTATTTTTTATAAAGTAACAACTATTCTTTGTAAAGAGAGAATAAAAAAGTTACAAGAATCAAAATTTTGGACCAAATTCCAAATAGATAAAGTAATAAAAGTTATTTTGAAAATGTTAGCATATTCCATCTCTATTTCTTCCATGTATTATTTTTACTTTTTTTGCATTATGCTAAGCTCCACGAGTTATTAATATGTTGAGAGAATCTTGCTTGGTAAGGTTTAAAAGATGCAATTATACTATCTATCTTACAAGACTCCATTTAAATCAAGTTCAACCATGCAACTTATATCAATAAGTATCTACGCACTTCAAGCGATTGATGTATAAATAGAGAGACTCTCCATCACAAGCACAAAAAGTTTATCGTATATGTGTAAGCGTGATAGGCACCAGTGGATAATCGTGGTTTAACATTTATTAACGGATTTTACATAAAAATTATGGATTATTACCTAATTTCTTTCTATTTGATTTTTGTTAATGATGTCGATTACTTTACATGAATTACTTCCACTAGATCAAGTTTCTAATGGTAGTTTTACATATGAACCTATATCATTCACGTAATATCAATCTGTGTCCATATTTTATACTAATAACTTTACATATCACAACTTATGAGAAAGAAAACATAAATTGGATTCATCTCAATAGGAGAAGAGTATTAATATCATTAAACTACAATATCTTTTAACTGTTTATATCTATGTTTAACAAATTATATAGTCCTATGAGAGGGAGAGCACTTTTTAAGTATCTTTAGTTGCGTACCGAATAAAATTTTTTATTCTTTGTTTGGTTTACAATTTTAGCTTATAATTGGAGGGAAAAAAAAGAAAAAGGTTGTGGAAGATTAGACAAAATGTAAACATTTTATCCCACAAAAAATATGGTATGGACAAAACACACAAGTATGCTGAAATCTCAAAAATACCCCTCATAGTCATCTTCTCTAGCTTTTTAGTGTTTGTCACCTCGTTCAATATCATACAGATGAAGAAATCCTCATAATTTTAAATTGTCGTAAGATTTTTTCTTTCTTCTTTTCGTTTTATTTCCCCACAACATATATAATTTAAGATTAGGTTTCTATTATGTATAAATTTCATCACGAAAGTTCGATTCCAATCCTTAGAAAATCAGTTTTACCATTACATAATAAAATATAAAAAGTTATTTATACGAGAAATCTAATTTCTCAAAATTCATGAAACTCCATTCCCCTTTTCTATCTTACTGTCATATTTTATCTAATAATATCCAGAGGTAATTAGATAATATTGGAGGTATAAATGTCAAAACAAAAAACAATAACAACTACAGTATTTATGTACACTAAACAAAAAATATTATAAAAATCTATATATGATACTATACAAACCAAATGTTGTACAATAGAACTATATTATATTGTACAATTTGTATTGCACTGTTGAATTCTCATTATTCAGTTACAATCCAACAACCAAACGCTACTTTAGAACTTATGCATGGTGTAACAAGGAATGTACAGAAGCTTCAAACAATCAAAGGTCTTCACCAGGTTAGATTGAGTATGGATTGTCTTTTATTGTTCTTGGAATGTCAACGTTGTAGAATTTTCCAAGTGTCCATGTTCATAACATTAGTATAGAGCCGAATGCGTGCACACTTCACATTTTCATTTCATTTCTTTACACATCTTGTATATATGCCAAATTTTCTCATTGTATACTTCTAGGACTTGTCTTCCTTAATTTGGAAGCTTTGTATTCACGTTTGCTTTAATATCACAAGCCATCCACTTTGTTTACTCGTTTGAAATCAAGTGTAGACGTAAATCACTCTGGAAGTGAATGCGATGCAATTGATAATAACAAAAAGCAAATGGAGATCGAAAAAATACAAAAAGGGAAGTCATCTAATCCACAAGAAAACAACTAGCAACGTAATTGATTCATACTGTTTTGAACCACATCCATTTGTTGGATTCGAATTTAGATACAATCAATTTTAGTGGTTTGCATGTTGAGAAGGTGCCTACTATTTTTTAAGGTTATAGTGTTGGGCCATCCACCATATCATGGGACCACCAATTATAAATTGAGACTCTAATGAGTATGGTATCATGCTTGTGCTAAATATAAGGCACATTCAATGGAATTCTTTAAAAAACCAAGAATAATTTTTAGGAATGAGATATATCTCTTAATAGTTTGATTAGCTTCAAGACCCTTTTAATAGTTACAAAATAGTGTTTAATACATCTAATAAAGAAGCTCTAACAATTAAGCCAATTTTGGATGCTAGTGAAATTATTAATAGACAAGAAAATAAAGCATTCTTAAGCTTATTGTTGAACCAAAGCACATGGTTAGCTAAATAAGCTTGTAGGCAACCGTTTATGTGAGCAATTAATTGCTCAATTGGCCATACCTATGCTAGTCGATCACTTATTTCCCATTCGACTAGCTTAGGTTGGTTGAGTCCTTTGCATCAACCATCTTTTTTTTAGAGAACTCATTTTCAAATAGAGATTTGATATAAAGGCTCTCAACTACAACAAACTCCATGGATGTCAGCGATAATTGAAAATAAAAGAAATTTTCAAGGTTCCTAATTAATCGACCATATGAGAGTTGTTATTAAATCCTCCTCATGATCTCGTGTAAAACCATACTTCCTCACTTAAAATTTATCATAAGTTCTTTGTAAAACATTTATGCAACATATATACCATAATCTCATCACCTTTAGAAAATAACTACACTCGGTTATGATGATCCTCCACTACCTTGAATTTAGCATCAAACCACTCAAACAGTTCCTTCAACTCTTTTAGCACTTCATTATTTACTTAGTAAACTTCTTTGCTGCTACTTTCACCATTTTCTTTGTAGAGAATCGTCAATTCTAGCCTATATTAACAAACTTTTGTTTAGACGATTGAGAATAAAGATCACAAAATTAAGCTTAAACCAAACTATTACACAAACTTAGCCTATTATAATGCAAAATTCCACTACTTAGAGCTACTTCCAAAAGCTCTCAATCATATTTCTTATCTATTCGATAATCTCTGTTTGCTCATCAATCTATGCGTGTTGAACTACTAAAGTTCAACAAAGAATACAAAATTTACCACAAAAACCTACTAGAAGCAACTCAAAGTTAATTGTACCATCATTAAACCTATGTAAGGGCCAGTTCGAACCATAAACCAACCTAACGAGCCTTCAAACCGGTTGACGAATCACTAAGCTTTAAGGGCCTTGGAGGTTTAGCGTTAAAAACTACCGACCTAGCGTGCTAACTCGCTAATTAAACCGACAGTTTGACCATCGGTTCAGGTTCCTTCAAATTTCATTTCTATAAATAAAAAAATAAAACAAGCACCATTACACTCATGCAATCCAAATTAATTATTTAAGAACAAAAAAAATATTTCAACCAAAAATAAAAATAAACCGTTTACGCATCTCTACATATCCATATAAAGTATTAGAATTATTTGAGAGAAAAAAAAAAAAGAAATACATGAGTAGGTGACAAATTATTAATAATAATTGACAAAAATGTAGAAAATTAAATTTAAAAACATTAAAAAAGGTAAGGTTGAAGGGCTTTCGAACTAGCCCTTGAATCATCGATTCATGTAAACTAGCTCGAGCCTGCAAATTAAACATTTTAAATTGTTGTGGCCAACTTAATAAATCGACTAGAATTTTATACTTGTCCAACCCCACCCAAAGTTGGCAAGCTAAGTAGGTAAGGCCATCAATCCTTAACATTTAATCCATTTCTATAATTTAATGGGATTAAGCGAGCCAACTCACCAACTTACTAAGACTTTTTTAATACAAAAATTTAATATTATAAAATAAACCTATCAAAAAGTATACATTAACCTACAAGGAAAAAAATAATATACAATCCCATAAGAAGTGGCTTTATCAATTCCATCATGTCAACCTACAATATACATGTACACTATAGGTATGTTGAGAAAACCTGAATATCAGTTTTTTAAATTAATTAGTCTCATATATTATTCTTTAAGGAATTCTTATTTTCTCTACTATTGTTTAGAGTTTCATTTTTTTTTTATATTTAAAAACATGGAAATCTCTTTTTGGTGTTGCTTCATTTGTAAAATATACATTGGAAACCACCACCAATAAGATGAAAAATATAAAGAAAAAAAATAAAAAGAGTTGCTAATGAATCTACATACTTGTTTAAGGAGTTTACCATGTAGTTCTCACTCATGCCTTGTTCCTCAACTTAAAAAGAAAGTTTTGCAAGTATTAAGATCATGTGCTCACTATTTAATCTCTTCTAAGTCCCTAAATGTTTTAAGGCATCACAATCAAAATACAACACAAATAGTTTCCTCACCATATAGAGTTCCCATGTTTTAAGTGCCCACATAACTCAACATAGCACTTGCTAAGTACTCTTCACTGTAAAATTTAAAACTAAATAGTATCAACCCCTTCTTTTTAGTAACATTACCTCTATACAATACTTAAATATCATATTTTAACTTAAGCAACTTGAAACATAATAATAATAATACCTAATGTAATATTCAATTTGTCCTTCAGTAAAACAAAAATAATCATTCTTTTAAGTTTTTTGTAATTGGTGTTACTTACCAAAGTTATAAATGAACTACTCATAAAATGTAGTTAAACTATGGGATCTTCTAACTTCTATCTCAATTTCAAGAATAGGTCATTCATGAATTGTCTTTACCTTCTCTTTATCTATCTTAATGCAATATATACCAACTATAAAATGTAAAGACAATAACTACGACAACATAAAGCTAAATTTCTCCACGTTAAAACAAGCTAATCTAATGATAAAACAAAAACAATATGACAATTGTTCTATATACCACTCCTTAGTAGCACCATACATAAGAATATCGTTCAAATAGGCAATCACAAACTTTTCCAATTAAGGATTTAGTTTATAAATGTAAGACCAACAATCAAGTATTTGGGGTTCAGTTCATAAAATTTAGAACAATCAAACAAATTGTCAAATTTAACCTAAATTTTATGACAAAGCTAGAATTATTAGTAAAAGTTATTCCATAAATTTGAATTTAGGAAAATAATTAATAAAAATTATTAATTAATATAATATTGAATTTTTTTAAAATTATCTATTATTTATCAAAAACGCTTAGAACAAATTTTGATAACTAATGAATCAATAAAGATAAATTATATATACACTAAAAATCATAAAATAACTTAAATAATATTTAGGGATATTTATTTCTACCACATATGGATTTACATGTAGGTGGAAATACGTGTAATTATTTAAAATTTACAAAATATGCTAAAATAAGGTTGAATAATTAAAGAAAATTCATAAATAATTAAGGAAAAATCCAAAAAAATCAGAAAAGTTATGGAAATTTCTGAAATAGTGGCGTGTTAAGTAGAAAAATTAACCAATAAAAATTAGCCAAATAAAAAGCAATTTGAAAGAGGATAAAGTACAAGTCACCTCAATTTAATGCATAAAAAATCCTTAAGACCTCTATAAATAGCCAAATTTTTACAGAGGCTCATTTGGTCAGTTTGAAACCCTAAAAAATGAGAGAGCATCAAAATTAAGAGGAAATTAGGGTTTTTACAGAAATTAGTAAAAATTTGTATAATTAGGGCCTTAAAGGAGATCCTTAACCAAACGAGCACATGGGAGTGGACGTCTACTACCATCACACGGTGATGGTAGCGCCTAAGCTAGCTAACAAGGCCTTGGTGGCCAAAGTAACCAACTCTCGTAAGTTTTGATTTCTCCTCGATTTTGCTTAAATTGTTAAAAATATAAAAAAAATGTTTGGAAAATTATAAAACTTATTATTCTGAGATATTTTAGCATTTATATTTAGGAAAAAAATTTGTTTTGATCAATTTGTGTCTAGAAATATACTGTTCTTAAAAAACCATGTAAACTCGAGCTTGTTTCAGGTTAAAAATAAATAACCTTGAGAGTATAATTTTAAGCTTAAAATTTTTGTATAAACTACTTAGGGGTAATATGTAATAGGTAATTAAATAGATAATTACTTATTTAGTGCATAATTATATATTTTAGGATATTGAAACCTGATAAAGTATGATACTTATAGCATTTAGGGTGTTAAATGTAATTATTAGGGTATTATATAGTTAATATGTAATAGGTAAAAATGACATATTTTAAGTTAATTTTGTAAATTAGGATAATTAGATATAAAAATCTGATTTTGAATGAATTTAGATATTTTGAAATGTTAGTTGATGTTAGGAGATAATATTTGGAGTGATAAAAATATTAGATGTGTATTATGTACATAATAGATAATAATAAATAATATGAAAAATTGGAAATATAATAAATAAAAAATATTAGAATAAAATTTGATATTATACTAATAATAGGAAAATATATATAATCTGGTGGAGACTTAAATTTACGTAATTATATGAAAAATGTAAAATTTTCTCACATAAAAAATAAGTTCGGTACACTAATAAGGATTTAAGTGTACTGGGTAAAATAAAATACTGATTTAGAACTAAAAGTAATAATTAGGATACTCGAGCCTAATGTAATGAATTTCACATTTGTGTTCGGATCACATTTTTAAGATTTATGTATAATACTCGTGGTTAGAACTGATTTAAAACCTAAACCGGAATCAAATTCGAAAACTGAACCCTAAACTAACCTAAGATGAATTAATAATAACTAATATATATATCGGAAGAATTAGATTAAATCATAATCTAGAGTATGTGTGTGTGTGTGTGTGTGTGTGTATATATATCATCAAAATATAAATACTAAAGAGCATATTGATATTATAAGACACACGGAGATGAGTTGACCTGTAGTTAGTTGAGTAAGCAACTAAGGATACTAGGTAAATTAGAATTAATACATCACTATATTTCGGAGTGTTAAGTTATAATACTCAGAGGTTTGAAATTGTACTTGATTATATTTGTTAAATAGTTGACTGTACACATGTGTTTATTTTGGACTTAATGATGTGATTTGATTTACTATTTTGGCTTGTATTGTACGATTTGTATAAAATGATTAATTACCTTAAACTAGACCTACTTAAATATATGACTTATAAACATAAATCAAATCTATATAGCAACCAATTAGAGGAAACCTAAGATTCTCCGACCAAATACCAACTTTTTTTAAGGGATAACGCTAGATAGCATAATTGGTTCATTTTTCATCTTTCGTCGAACTAAGCAACTAAGGGTAGTTGCGGGAAAATCGGTGTCTCCATTACACAAGCTTAGATTTAGTCATGAGCTGTTGCACAAGAGAAACTCTTCAACCCAAATTAAAGCAAGTGCAATTTCTTTAATCTCATAACGGGCCAAACAACGTTGTGCGATGGCATTTGTTTGAACATACATTGCACCTAATAATTTGGTTAATAATCCTATTTGTGTTTGCTATATAGTTTTAAGTCTCTATCCCAATTTACTGACTTGTAGTTACTTACATCCCTATAGACATTTGTTACAGGTGCTAACTAGGAAGCAAATTACATTTACCTTAAAGCTAGCAACTGCAAGATCTTAAAGAGTAAGGATGTAAACTGAAGACCGAGTATACTTTTTAATTAGATTTATTTTAAAGCTTTTAGCATTAATTTACAAATTATTCAAGTAGATTGTGATTAGGTTGTTAAATCTTGTAAATACACTCAGATTATTTTAATATAAGTATGTACTTTGCTTAAGTTTATAAGTAAATAATATGTTTAATTTATAAACTATTTATTTCAAAGTGGGTTAGTCGTAGACGCTTTGTGTAAATTAGGTTTAAGTTAACGGTTGTATGATCAACTTCTATCTTAAAATAGTTTGCATGGCATGATTGTTATAATTCTATCGCTTCGAGGTGTAACAATAAGTCTCGTGAATATGTTTAGAATATTCAACAACTCAAATTTTATCACAAACCACTCATATAAGCTCCCTTTGGTCATAAAAGTAGTCTTCCACTCATCTTTAAGCTTGATCCAAAACTAATGATAATCACTTCTCAATATAGCCCTCGATAACATAACTTCTCTTGTAACATCTCAAACATGTTATTCAAAATCAAGATTGGGAATTGAAACCCAACAATAATGTAGTTGATCTCAACTATTAACATACAACCTCCTCATGGTTTGACCTACTAATTGAAGAGCCAAGAAATGAGTTTAGTTGATGTGCCTTAAGCCCTAGGTTACAATAAAGGAGTGATTTTAAAAATTGATAAGATTGACCCCTTTGGCGATTAGGATTAAATTGAAGAAAACACACTCAATTTTTATTTCAATTTGCTCACTATAATAGAAATTGACAATGACAAATAAACTACCCAAAATACTCTCGAAGTAATTTAGATATCAAAGGAATCAAAACAAGTATTTGATTAGGGAGTGGAGAACCCATGCTCAATAAGCTTTAAACTCAAATCAATGACCAAGTATTATGATGTCTATTCTCAATCTAGAAACTCTATGTTGTAATGGATCGAATAAGAACTTAAATACTAGTAAAAAGAAACCCCAACTTAATGGAATTATTGTAATTAAAATAAAATACAAGTAAATATGAAAAATTTGCAATTAAAAGTCAATGGCATGATTATGGTATATTTCATGGACATGACCATGCCCATAGTCCTCTCGAGTCAAGATGCATCATTTTTTATTTATCAATAAGGTTGTTTTTCTAATAGCAATGAATGTGTTGATGATCACGAGTCTGTACTATTTCCAAAACTTGAATTTCTTCCCCTCTTTAACTCTATCCCAATCCTTCCTTCCCTCTTGACATTTGACTCGATCCTTATCATTAATGGACATGGTTGGTATTGTTTTTGAAGCTACAAGGGAGCTAAAGTGTGTAGAACAATGGATCATGATCATTCCAATGACTTGATCAAACAAACTGACCACAAAATAATCACTCTTATCATTCAAATAGGGTGACAAGATCTAAAGCATTATAAGTGAACTTTCCTTGTTTTGATTATTTTAATATATATTTTTATTTCTAAAATAGCATAAGCATGAATTACATTATGTTTTAAGGGTTGTTAGTTGTTTTACATCATCTTAAACTTCTTATGATGAAACTTAACTAGAACACTTGAGTTTATTAATGATAATTAAGAGTTTGTATTCTATTTAACACTAAAATTTCTTAATAATCATTCTTTATTGCTTATGGTAAACCCATTTTTGTAGTCTATCTATGATATCGATCCCTTCAACAACCCATAGGTAGCCTGGTGATTATGGATAACAATAATTGTTGTTTTAATAACTAAACTAGCTCTTATATATACATATATGTATATATTTGCATCATACCTAATATTGATTACTTCATATCCTTTTATTTTCTATCAATATACACCAAAACCCATAAAAGCACTATGTTTTCTCATCATCCTTTTGATTTGTGCATGGCTATGATTCAATTATCATGGTTGTTCACATCACCCTTTGTCCACTATCCTTCTTTAGGATCAATAAGACTAATACTACACATGGGTTCATGCTCTATGAGACATCAAATACAAGCCTAAAGAGGATTACAAATGAAGTTTAACAAGTTTGCTTCATCCTTTAGGATTAATAAGACTAATATTGCACATGAGTTCATGCTTTATGAGACATTAAACACAAACCTAGAGAGTATTATAGATGGAGTCAAAAGAGTTTGCTTCATTTATAGGTTTGCTAGGATTTTTTTAAACTAAAACCTATTTCATGTGGTCTAATATGTGGATTGGTTGTTCTTGTTTGCTAATTATAATTTTGGATAATACAATTTTACAAGATTTTCATAATGATGAATAGGTAATCATTTTAATGATTATTTTCAAATCAAATCATGTGCAACCTATAAACTACATAAGAAACATTTCATGTTTTCACACATTTATTTTACCAAATGTATAATAAATACTTTATAGTTAATATATCTTTAAAAGAAAATCCAATATTTAAGGAGGCAATCATAGATGGGATTTGATGATTAATTAGACCAAAAAACAAAAACGCTTTCATAAATTGGCTCTTACAAACGATTGCTGAGTCAAGTAAATAGGAACCAATGAGGCTATTGTAGCATGTCTCTTATTCTCCTTAGATGTGTATTTGTTAAACTACTTATAAACTATTTAAATTTGATTTCATATTTTGCCAGTTCAATTCAACAGTATGCTTGAGCTTGACTTTGAGCTCAAGTTATTTAAATAACTAATAGCCAGCTTTAAATTTTATAATGTTTAACTCAATTAGTTTGCGAGTCTAATTGAGTTAGAATTGAGTATAAATGCTAACAAATTATGTCCGATCAGCTTGTTGGACAAGAAATTCATTCATTTAATAATCACATCATAGTATATACAATTTAGTGGTAAAAGTGTGATTCATTTTATGGGTTTCTTTTCTAATTAAGCAATCCCTCAATTTGATTTATCGAGCAAAAACTTTATTTTTAAAAAGACCTTACTCTCTTACCTTGATTCTAATTATATAGAATTTTAATAAATATTATAGAATTTACCATGGAATTTTAATTTCATAAATATTTTATTTTCAATTTTAAATATAAAATAAATTATTTAAAAATAATTTCTTCCCACCATATTTTTCTTTACTTTGGTTTCATTTTGAGGATTTATATTGAATTTAATTGTCTCATAAATTGAAAATTTTTCTTTTCTGCCTCAAATGAATAGGTTTGAGAGGTGAGTGAATTTTGATATTAATATTATTTTTATTAAAAAACTTTAATTTTTTTAGATAAATCGAATATAATCGGCCAAGCTAGAAGAGTATTATTTCAAATTTAGCCGAAACTTAATATCCTAGTCTTGATCGTATTTGAGTCGAGCTCGTCTTGTGAAATTCTCAATCAAGCTCATATTCAACTTCAGTATTACATGTCTTCACCCTAATGCCCTTTGCCCATCCCAACGTTTTCTATAAACTGACCGAAACCGAATCAATTCCAATCCAAGTTTTTGCAATTAAAACCGTTGAGTCAACGGTGTCATTAGCAAGTTAGCCGCCATATCGTAAGAAGGGGAGACGGTTGAAGTATTACAGCAGTCTAGTACCCTCCTAATTTAAAAAGATCAAACCTCTTGCTTTCCGTAAAGGAAAGGTGTTTGGTTTCTTCTCCAAGTCACAAGTTACTTTCAAGGTTTTCATTTTCTCCCTACTCTTCGTTGAAAGAACAGACGCTTTCATATATTTACGTCCGTCTTAATAAGAAATAACATCTTTTAGATAGCCATTGATGCTATGTTTTAGTTTTTATTTGAGATAGACAGAACATTATAGTTAGATATGCATCAAAAAATCACCTGTCGGTACTGAAATCATTATTGGTGGTCATTTATGTTTTGGGTCACTTTTGTTTTCCTAGTTCAGTTACTGGGTACTGTTTGAAAGGTAATAATACAAGCTTTAAGTTGGCTTTTTCAGGGCTTAAGTTTATGTAATTTATGTTTCTTGTAAGTTACTGCACATGCTATTGGGAGTACTTCGGTTGATTGTGTTTTCTGCACTCTTTTTGATGAACATGTCTTGTGGGCGTAGCGCAGCGCATACACTGGAAGATTTATATCGGGCTTGTTTTAATGACAGTGTAAAAGTTACAACTTCTTTTTATTGAGACATGGCTAAATTTGCCGCATAATGGGTGGGTCTCAAATTAGTATTTTGATTTTGAACTGGCTCTGTATGTTTAGTTCAACCATCCGTGGAAGTATTTCATATTCACCGAATATTGTTGGATGTTGAGTAGAGGTAAATATGAGATGCTTAGGAATTGAGAAGGATACGGATCGTGACAGAGCACACTGGCAACATAACATCATATAGCTGAAACCTACCTGGTGGGATTAAGGCTTGTATGGATGGTTGCTGTTGTTGAGTGGAGAGCCCAATTAAAACTTGTGAGGGAAGGTATGTGAAAGGGAAAATTCTTGGGATGTCCTCCATTCAACATATGGAGTGTAGCTCTGGTGCTCAAATTGAGCTAATTGTAGCATAATATGAGCATCTGCCCAGTGCAAAAAGCTACTCTTTATGTGGGATGCTGAGCAGGATGGGTTTGTGAATGTCCCCACAGTACGATACATGTTGGAGGTTGTAAAATCTAAAGTCAGATCCAAATCCGGTATGCAGGTAATTCAAGCATGCGGTGGTTGATTAGGACCGAGGGCCCATTGACCAAAAGCTTGCAGTTGACTGCTGGCCAAGGTGGTCAAATATGGCAGCCAATCATGTCATCTAGGATAGTCCGACTTGTTTCCTTATTGCCTGTTTGGATGTGTTACATTCAGGTTTATATGGGCCTATGTATAGACTTGTAATAAAATTTATGCACAAGGTCCATTCTTCTATCATAAGCATACTATTTTTGCTGTAGTGAATGTGCTGCCGCTCCACTCCCATGATCTTACTTGCATTATAACTACTTATCCATCCAGAGTTTCCATATCAGAGCACGCATAAAATACTAAGTGATTCCTGCAGTACTGCTTATATTGCTATCCTCTTCCATTTTTGAGGTTGTTATTGATTAGATCAAAATTCACAAGGGAAGGTACATATAAGGAAAATCACTGGATGTCTTCCATGTGGCATATTGAAAATCGATTCCTAATCTAATGCTCCTCTCTTTCATCTTGAGATTATTTTGAGGTGGTAGTCCGTGTTGACAGGTCATGTTTTGTTGTGTCAATATAGACTAATATGGTGAATAACTGCAGTTGAGCACAGCACAATTGATAATGGTATTTTTTTCTTGAGGACTGGTAATTGGTATTGGTGTACCTTGTCCTAAAAATAGTCCTTTTGTTAAGTTTACACAAATTAACATGATAGAAACGGTTAGCATAATTATGTAAACAAAACAGAATCTTTTTGATACCTTCAAGCATGACACGACCTGTTTGATACATTTATTAAGCCAGCATGCAGTGGTTGGGAATTCAGTCCATTCATTTTTAGTCATGGGATTGCTTTGAAATGGGCATATATGAACATTGTTATGTCATTGGATTGTACTCAAAGGCTCAACGTTAGGTTCCAAAATGTACACTTGTGATCCGTTGTCGTCAATATGTATGCAATGCATATAAACACTTAAAAAGAAGTTCTGAGTCTTATGGAATACTTCTTTATATGGCTGTTGGTTCTGATCAAGTAGATGTTTGTATATTTATTTCTGATCAAGTGGATGTTTGTATATTTATTTCAGTAAGGATGGTTGGAAAAGTTTCTGGAGAAGAACCTACTGCTCCCTTTCAGTACGAGCTATTTGAAGGGGATCCTGATCATCTTAGGACCGTGGTAGCGACATCAAGTCAGATGACTCCTTGGATTGAACCAGAAAAATTGAAATTGAGACATAGAATTGGACGAGGGCCCTGTGGTGATGTTTGGTTGGCAACACAGCATCAATCGAATGAAAACTATGAAGAGTGCCATGAAGTGGCTGTTAAGATGCTGCCTCCAATTAAGGAAGATAACATGAGAGATGTATTGAATAAGTTAGATAATGTGTTTACAAATTGTCAGGGGATACAGGGTGTTTGTTGGATCCAAGGAATTTCAGTTATTAATGGAAGAGTGAGTCTCAAGCTTTTTTCTCCTGAATTTTGTAACGAAGTTCCCTTCAACCAGCATGGTCCCAACTTATTATGAAATATTCTTCATATGTTTGCAGATTGCCATTATCACAAAGTTCTATGAAGGATCCATTGGTGACAAAATGGCTCGTCTTAAGGGAGGAAAGTTCCCAGTTGCAGATGTTTTAAGGTGGTTCTTTTCCACATTTGAACTATTTCTGTTTCTCCTATTAATGCATGAGCAAGAATCAATTTCTATGGCTAATACGAGCTATGTGCTAATGTTTTTGTCTGTGAAGGTATGGTATCACTTTGGCTAAAGGTATATTGGCACTACATGCAAAAGATATTCTAGTTCTTAACCTTAAGCCCTGTAATTTCCTCCTCGATGATAATGATCATGTAGTAATTGGAGATGTTGGTATTCCTTACCTACTTCATGGAATTCCATTCCCAAGTTCCGATATGACTCATTGGCTTGGAACTCCAAATTATATGGCTCCAGAACAGTGGCAACCAGAAGTTAAGGGGCCTATTTCTTTTGAGACTGATTCCTGGGGCTTTGGCTGCAGCATAGTGGAAATGTTAACTGGTTTTCAGCCTTGGATGGGGATGTCCATTCATGAAATACACCAATCAGTTGTCAGAAAGCATGAAAAGCCAATAATTCCAAGTGGCCTTCCTCTGCCAGTCCAGAATGTTGTTCTTGGATGCTTTCAGTATGATTTCAGGAGCCGTCCATCGATAAGAGACATATTGCAAGCATTTGAGTGGTATGATTTCTTATTAGTACTCTTCAGTCAACCATGCATATTTTTTGGTATTGCTTAGGGTGAAAGATTTCACACATTCATGATTGCAAGTATGTAATCAAATAATTGATTGATCAGATGTTGGAGTTCAGGGAGAATAGCTAAATATATTGGTGAATCAGATGTTGGAGTTTAGAGAGAATAGCTAAATATATTGATGTGTCTACTGGAAGTTCTAGTCTAGGAAAATCACCACCTACCATCTTTAATTATATGTTTTGAATCAGGTATGTGATCATGGAAAAAAAGAAAAGAAGCTTTATTAGTTTCATTTTCACTAAATAAAAAACAAAGAAAGGAGAGAAAGCATGCATAAATGCTCAAGCTATTAAGCTAAATCCTTTACAACATAGCCTTTCTTTATGAGGAGGAGAGAGACTTCTAAAATTTGGAAATTATTTTGATACATTGGGTTCTTTAACTTAATTAAGATAGCACGAATATTGACGATATTTAATCATGATTGTGAAAGCTACTCTTTTTATAAAGAATTTGCAAAGCAAAATAAGGTGAAGTGGAATAGCTTATTGTTTGATAATTGAAGATGCAGACTAGTTTTCATTGATTCTTATTCTTATAATGGGAACTGATTGTGCAGTGCACGAGATGAAGACTATGGTGAGGCAGGATGGAGAGGAACCGGTGGCAGGTTAGTTCCCAACAGATCAGTCTATCTTGGTTATACAGAGTGGTTTCTATCAAAGGATCATCTGAAAGTGGGTGATATGGTGCGTTCCCGAAAGCCATTAAACTCTGGCAAACCAGAAAGCATGGATATTTGTGAGGGAACAGTCGTGGGGTCGGAGAATAATGCAGAAAGCGATGATTTTGTTTTGGTGAGGGTGCCTCGCATCCATGACCCATTACGAGTTCGTGTTTCATCGTTAGAAAGAGTCTCATATGGCTTGGCAGCTGGTGATTGGGTTCGCTTGAAGGAGGAAGACAAGAGGCATTCTCCTATTGGAATTCTTCATTCCATTGATCGGAATGGAAATGTTGCAGTCGGGTTTATTGGCATTGACACTCTTTGGAAAGGAAGTTGTTCTGACCTGCAAATGGCGGAATCCTATTGCATGGGTCGGTTCATACGGCTAAAAGCCAACGTTCTCAGCCCTCGTTTTGAGTGGCCTCGTAAACGGAATGGCACATGGGCAACAGGAAGGATCAGTTGGATTCTGCCAAATGGGTGCCTTGAAGTGAACTTTCCTGGACTGTTGACATTTGGTAATGAAGCGGATAGTTTCTTGGCAGATCCAGCTGAAGTTGAAGTGGTTACATTTAATACCTGTCCCGGCATTGCAAAGAAGTATCAACATCTTGAGGATTTCCACTGGTCTGTGAGACCTGTTGTAATTGCAGTTGGTTTATTTACAGCCATGAAGTTTGGCTCTTTTGTCATCGGTAAAATGGGGAGGTCAGAGGCGAAAAGGCCTCAGAGTGGAGACACAGAAATTGATGATCATCAGCACATAGATGGCACTGGTAGTGGTAACCCAGGATGGCTACCACCAAAAGTGGCGAATATCATTTTCAGGGAAGGTGTTAGCACCAGCGCAAACTGATCATCTCTCTAACTCGTAGATATGTTTTCTCTATAATGTGTACAGATTATTTGTTGGTATTTATTCACTATGCCAATGTACTTTCATATAAAAAGCAACTTGCTGCAGAATGGGATTTGCTATGTCTGCAGACAATAACATCTCTCTAAATGTGTACAGATTCCTTTTCTCTTTTGGGGCCCTTGTTTGCTGATAGATTTTCATTTTATCTCTTCCTTTTTAAATCTTCTTCCTCATATGGTATTTGGTAATCGACCCTTTTGTAACGGTACTTTATGTAGGGGTTGATGTACTTCATAGTTCTCACTTCTCCTTCACACCTTGTTTCATCGGTGACTAAATAAACGCTTAGGTTGAGCCATTGTAACATTAAAACGAAAATTGTTTTGGATTATCTATAATTGTTAACTTACAAAAATAAAATTACAACCAAATGAGCTAAATCCTTGAGCTGGTAGATCAATCTGGATTTTATGCAGTATCTGGAGAACTTGGTTGAATTTGTCAACTGTGGAACACAAGGTCAGCAATGCACTGCTTTGGTCTGTATTATCAATTCATTTATGCTTAAATAACGCTTATGAGCTACAGGTTTGATTACTATGTGTATTTGTGGTCTAGGTTATTGAGATTAACAACTGTTTTGAGTTAGTCTCAGCAACTTCTCAACTCAATAGCAGTCTCAGTCTGTTCAAAGGCATTGGTAAAATCTTCTCTCCTATAATTGGTTTCTTTTTCCACCTGCGGTATAGGTATTGATTATTGCCATTAAGCACTTTAAAGGCTATTGTATACTGCTGATGTACCAAGATTTTTATAGGTAATTGCTATTGCTGTCGTTGGACAACATAGACTTCATCTGTACCTTGATTTTCGCAATGCTTACAAGCTGAAAGGTACAATAATCAAATTTTTAGACAGTTCAATTCAAGGGTGATGCGTTATGCCGTCCATAACCTAGCACACGCACGCTAAACCATAACTAAAACTCTGAAAATGCTGTATTTATGTTTCTTTTGGCAATAAATATTAGGTATAACAATGGTTTGGAGTTATTTACATATTTACAAAAAGTTAAAGGAAGGGGAAGTTATACTTTTTGAGTTCAGGAGATCCAATCAAACCTGACTAACAGTTTAGAGGTGTATATACGATTATCCCAAATATCTAAGCCGAGCTCTTGTTCTGGCTCAAACCCCGTGCTCTCTTCTTGCTGGTCCCTGTTCCTGCCGGATCCAATGACATTGCTAAAAGATAGTGATTGTAAAGCTACAATAAAATCGTGGTATTGTTTCCAGACAGTTGAGGATCAAAGGAAGAAGCCGAAGGAAACTGAGCAAATTCAGATCAGGCAATAGTGAGTAGAGCTTATCTAGAAATTGTGCTTTCTTAATATAATTCTGTTATCATCGCTTAACAAAATAGAATTTTATGTTTAATGGCAGAGATTTGATTGCCAATTTACCATAATCAGTTGAGGATCTAATAAGAATACTATCGATGTTTTCTGTTTGTTGATGGATTTGGTGAGAGCATTCTAGTGTGGAACGCTTGTCGATGGGGAGTCGAAAGTGTTAAATGGTAGTATTTAACCATTAGGAGTGGATAAGGATTTGGTTGGTTGCTTTAGCAATCGGAATCAATTCTCATGCATAACGAAACAAAGAAGTTTTCTCCCTTTCTAAATCCCCTTGTTCAAACATAAACCTGCTACAACATTTAACTCACTTGAGGAGGGTTTTTTTTTTTTTTGGCGAAACTTGCTTGAAGAGGTTGACAGATAGGAGCTAAGCCTATAACAAAACTTAATCATATTTAAACAATAATTAAAGAAAGAAAGAAAATAAAGGGATGGCACTGTATATCTATATTATATCCATTGATAGGTAGATTTCAATTGTGAAATTTTTCCGTAGGTTTTATTTATAGTAAAACCAGTTGAGTTATTAGGAAATGTCTATGCCAAAATTGTATATACATATATTCATTAATATAGATTGGAGATCTTCGGAAAATATATGTACATAAAGTATGTACTTAGGAGTCAAATAGCAGTACAGCAGTATATGTAAGAACTATGTAAAAGTTCATAATACCACTTTGTCCATCCATTCAACAAATAATAACGTGAAGTGCTCTCTATGTGCATTTTAATGCCTACGATTTCACGGTAGGGAATGTTTGTTTTTTGAAATGTTTTTTGTTTTTAATAAAACTTTAGGTTTATCGAATATTATTGCATAACCTTAAAAGACGGTAGATTTTAGTTGTAACCAGTGATGGTCGTTAGTTGCCAACACCAATCGTCGGTTACGACTTTTGGTCTCTACCTCACATCATTAATTTGCCGCTAAAAGCCATCATTAACCACCTCTCACGGCTATAATAAATACCTACTAGAGGGGGATATAGGGCCCTAGTCAGGCCTGGCTTTAATTGAAAATGAGACTTTAATCCTTCATTACACTTGAAAATATACACATATGCCATCAAGCAAGTCTTAAATGCTCCGTTGTTTATTGTCCTTTTTAGCAGAAGCTTTGAAAAAGCAGTGATCGTTTTGGAAGTATTCACATATTTTTTAAAAATTATAGAGAGATAAAATAATATTTATTAAAGTTTAAAAAATTTATACATATCCAATTAATAGTTCATTACATGTGTATATACAATTATCAATATTATATATAAAGATAACGTTTGGATGCTTAGTGGGACTAATCTTAAATATTTTTAGAAGTAAATGCTCTTGTGGTGACCCATGTGATTCGACAAGACTTGAGATCCGAGTATATCTTTAGATCCTCATGCCAGTTTCTATTAAAAGTTAGGGGAGGGGAAAAAACAAGTGGCCAACTTGTAAACCTTTTTTCGTCCAAAAGGCGGCATCCTAATCCACAGTATGCCATCAATTTCCAATCCATTCCTCGGACTCGGACTAAATTTTGACAAAACCCATTTAAGAATTTTATCCTTGTCATCAAATCAGCTGCCTTCATTATCTTAATGTATTCTTATAGTGACCATTAGATTACAAGTTTGTCTAAAGGAATGAGTTAGATATGCATTACTTGTCTAAAGATTTTTCTCATAAGCAAGTATGTTTTATTTATTTATTTTTTTTTCCTATCAACATATAATTAATCCTTCCTTAAAAATTTAAATTCCGTTCTACATTACACATACACGAGACGTTATCTCATAAAACCGTCCTTTATGTTCAAATAAAGCCAATTTTAGGGATAGATCGTATCAAATTTTCTTACAAAAAATATAACACTCGATCGCATGTTTTTAAAGTTTAGAATTGAATAAAAGATTGGCGGAAAGTTTTAGAAGATAAAATCATACTCACTTGGATACTTCCGCATGGAGACTTAAAATAAAAGCATGAAAACGACCATCATATTGACTTTAATCTTTCTAGATTTAATCAAATTAAAAAGACAATCATGAAGTTAGATGATGGTGGATAAGCCAAATATAAGGATTGAAAATTACATCTAAAGAGGATTTTGTCGTCTAATTATTAGCTATCCGTGAAAAGTATTAAAAATGAAAAAAGAAAAAAATAAAGGATACTATCTAATCACAATGTGAATTTTGGGTTTGGGTGTGGGTGTTGTTTTAATTATAATATCATACCAAATTAAATTTACTTATTAAATTTAGGATTTTTTTTTAAGACTAACTATACTATAATATAGGAGAGGAGAAATTTGAATCATAATCCATTGTAACAAAAAGTTAGTAACAATCTCATTAGATTACAAAGATCTTACCATAATTCAAAACCTTACTCTTTGGCTAATGACTAACTCCAATATAATATTTTAAAAATAGTAAATTTGACTTATAAATTGAAGAGATTCTCGCTAATGAAAAAGCTTTTAATACTGTCTAACATGCCTTCTTTTTTTTTAAATATTTTACAAATACATTTCATTTGAGTATATTATTTAGCAAATTCAAATTTTAGTTATAAAATTGACAAGCGGAAATTCGATTAAGAAATTTAAAAAAGAAAGGTAAAGTCTAAAAAAGAAAATGATTTTAATTTTATTGAACAAAAAAGTAGTAATAAAGTGAGAAGGAAGATTTGATCGACGTTAAGTGTAATTTAGAAGCGACAGAGAAATGTAAGCTTTAATGATAACTACACAGTGCGTGGTCCATCTTCATAGGATACCCTTCTCCTCCAATGGGTCCCCCGTCCTAAATGTATTTCATTTTTAATGCCCTTACCATGCCATAAAAGCTTCCTTGTATCAAAATATCCATGGATTTCCTGGTGTTATGAACTCCATCAATGAAATTTCTCTATCGCTGAATAATGGTCATAAAATATTGTTATACATATAAAAGAATATAAATATATATAAAGTGAAAATGGATACAAATGAGATATTTAGTAAACTCCAAAGCCTGCTTTGATTTGTTAAAATCGATTTAGTCATATTTAAAGTGTTAAGTGTTACAATTTGAGGTTTTCTCTAACATATAAATAAATTATATAGTGTTTATCGTCGTATCTCTACAATAGTAAACTAACATAATTCATACACAACACTGATCAATAAGATCTAAACCTATGAACAACATGAATAAAAAAAAAAAACTAACAACAATATAAGAAATACAAATATGAATGAAAAAATAAATAGTACACTTTTATTAATTTCGATTGTATTACAAGGTTATAATATATATATATATATAAGGATAATGTGTATATAATAAGTGTTGTTAATTGTGATCAATCAATATAATGAGTAAAAATTTTAATAAAAAAAAATATTTACACAACCGTAAAGAGTTTTATAAATATTAAAACCTTTTTTCATTTTTAGACTTAGAATGAGATATTAAAATTAGTGAAATAGTAGCCTTTTTTAAAAGTGAAATTTTTTAATAATAATAAGACTCTACCTAAAATGTTAAAAAAAAAAACTCCCTTTATGTTATAATACGTAGAAAGAAATAGACCCCTGCTTGTACAAATATATTACAAAAATGGGAACGTGACACTAAGCATCCTGTGGATTGGACAGCAACACGATTCTCCTGGGAGATGCATCCAATGGCTTGGGATTTAAAATCCCCGTCTTGCCTTCCGACATAATGTTGTTTGATTCTATTTCGGTGTGATAAAATGTAATTGTTTGCGAATTCAACGATGAATTTAGAGCCTTGAAGTTGGAAAATTATTCCTTTTCGAAAAAAAAAAAAACTATTTTTGTGGACCAAATATAAAAAATAAGATTATATATATATGATAACTCATTAATGTATTAGTTCTTTCTTTCATTTACAAGTGACCATATCGATCTTTGGCTGAATTGTTTCATACTTCAAGCTTTATTTCTGTTAAACTGTTTGACAAAGAAAAATTATATATCTATTTATTTGCTCTGAAAATTGAATTTAACAAGGCTCAACTCTTATACTATGATTCAAGTAAACCTATGAGTTTGTGAAGCAAAGTATCCATAACTCAGAAAGTCAACTTGATAAGCCATTCAATTAAACATTAAGGCAAGCTCAAGGATGTTTTAGCCACCTTGATTATCTAGATTGGCAGGAAAAAAGACCAAAGGAAATCACTGAGCAGGAGGATGATCATAGATATCCTTAACGCTAGTCATATTCATAAATACATATATGTATATTTATATATATATATATATATATTATGTATATATATATAAATATATAAGTAAACTGTTAAGTATAGATAAACCTTAAGCTAAGCATGAAATGGTTCAAAATTGACAAGCCATAGTTCAACATTTTGTTGAATTGTGCTCACTGAGGCTAATTTATTAAGCTCACTGATTCACAGGCCAATTCTACGGCTCGTGAATTGGATTGTCATTTTTTTTTTTTATAGTTTTCAATTTATATATATATGTGTGTGTGTATAAAATATGTATATTAGATGCATACATTTATTATATATATACACATTATGTAATATATATGTATGTACATGATATACTATATATTATACTATGTAATATACAATACATAATATGTACAAATTATATTAATATATATTCCATATCCCTATTATGTATTTATATAAATATATATGATACACATATACATATGTTAATATAATATATATATGTTAATATGTATATGTAAATTAAAAAAAAAAAAAACCAATCCAATTCACACTCGTCATAAAAAAACTAACCCAATTCAAGCTTATTGTTTCGAGTGAGTTGGTTGGCTTGAAGAGTTTAGAACTAACCATTTCTCCAGATCTGAGTATAAAGAATATTTATCACTAAAAAAAACTATACATGCAAGCCCATAAAAAAAGACACTAAGCTTAACAACATATCCAATCTAGAGGTGTTAGATTAATGAATTTTCTCCACTTATATATTATCCACCCAACTCATATTTTTATAAGGTGGGATTTTTTCTTTTTTTCCTATTTCATAACTCACGCTTCTAACCCAACAATATAAGGTTAGGTACAGGAGGCAACTCTATATAGAAAAGTAGTGAAGTAACATACTTATAAGCTTGATATTAAATCTAACCGAAAACAAGTATTAGGTTAATATATTTTCTCCTTTTATATCGAATACATATCTTTTTAATATGGGATTTCTCTTACACTTGATGCATCCGAACAATATAATTTATCATGGTTAATACCTGTACTTTATTCATCAACTTAACACTGCTGCAGCTACCTTTAGCCACTGCTTATTTCCTCGTATTTAACACGTTCATGTTTTTGTTTACTATAAAAGGATTAAGAATAATACAAGGAAAATCAATTATAAGATGAATTCTAAAAATGGTAAATCTTATCAGCAAGGAATCTGTCATGCGAGCGGCCTGGCATGATATGCAACTATCTGCATAAGCACAATTTGCGCAGACAGGTAATTTTAGTTGGATAGAAACAAGCCGAGTCAAAATAATACAACTCGAGATCAAACTATATTTAAAATTTCATAATTTTAAACTTGAACTCTACTTGAAGTGACATCCTCACAAGCTCGATATCGAATTTGCTTAGGCTCAGCTTAGATATGGGGCATGAGATACCGGAACGAAACAGCTTGGAGCCTCGTATGGTTGTGCTGGTTCTGGGTTATGGTTCTGTGGCCCATGAAAATGCTCAGTATTTTTTTACTTATTTTATATGTTTAAAGAAATTTGTCCCTTGTCTCTATCTTACACATTCATCACCTAAAAAACGCATATTTATTGTGTAATATATTAAAAATACATAAACCATTTAGTTTGGACTTCCTCGTTAAAGTGCAAAGAAATTTTATTACATCATTTCTTAACTATCACAAATAGATGGGAACACTAATCCTTTACAACCGAACACAAATTTGTCCAAATTAAATATGATACTGCATCACAATTACAAAAACAATACTAGAAAAGAGAAAAAATAATCAAGTTATACATGGTAACACTATTTAGTAACATCAATATTTTACACATATTAGAAAGACTTGCAAGGTATTTCTGTAACTTATATTGCAATCACCACTAATCTAGGTCCTACATGCTATTCATATGTGTTAACCTAAAGTTACCATGCTCTCATCCTCGTTAAAATCTTGACATATTGAATAAAGAGTAATATCAAATTTAAGAATTAGAGAAAGATGAAGATAACCATTCCTTTAATATTTCAATGATTCCAGTGTTATCGTTAAAATGTACTTCACAATTTTGGTTATAATTATAAAAATATTTCTTATAAAAATATTTAATTCAATCAAATCAAATTCAATATTCACCACTTACTCAAACTTTAGTATCTACCAAGTCATTCTTAAATGATACAAATACTCAAGCAAGTTGGAAAACTAGAACCCAACTATGAATAAATAGCTCATTGTAAGCCGAGGTCATCAACCATTTATACTCATACATACCCAGGCTAATGGCTCCCCTGAAAAGGATAGTAAAAATGATTGCAAGGCATAATTTTCTTGTAAAGTTTTTGTATATTTTTAAACTCTAAAAATACTGTATTTCACTAAAAGTGAAATGAACAAAAGCATTGTAAGAATGGGGTCTTCATCTCTCTGTGACTCTTAGACTCTATATTCTATTATAATCATTTACTTCGTTTATCAAGAATTTCAAAATGAAGGCATCCTACAAGTAACACTACATAAAAACAGAGTAATATCTATTACAATACGTAACTATTTAGGAGTTGAACTTGAAACACTTAGTAATATATATATAGCATGAGAAACATGAAGAAAACGGGGGAAATATTACAAACTATACTAAGAAATGCTCCATGTGTGTGTTTATATATGTCTTAATGTAAAATTTTTTGTATGTGTGCACGCGTGCATTTATAGGAAAGGAAATGAGAGGGTTAGATATTATATTGTGTCTTTGTAGTTGTCTTTGTGTTTGTCAAAGTCTATATATACGTGTGTGTATGCAGTTTATTATTTGTTTTTTTATATTTTTCTTTTGTTTTTATCAGCAAAGCCGGTTCAAGATTCGCGAATTCCACGGATATGGAATTGGAACCAACAGTTCCAGTTCCTAAATCAAGAATTAATTAGTTCGATCAACTCCATTTCTCAACTCGATGAGTTATTTCTAGATTAATTCGTGGTTTCAAACTTATTTTTGCATAAGCTTGGCTCTATTTATATAAAAATTATTTTCTTTTATTTAAAATAATATTCATATCTAAACACTATGAATACTCAAATAACATTTAAATTCAATTTAAACTCAATTACACTCATGAGCTAAAAACGTTATCAAACTTAATCTTGAAACAATAAACTATCATATTGACTAATGTTCAACCTCAACTCAATTATTATTGAATTAAACTTAAGTAATTATCAAAGTAAACATCATGAGCTCGTAAATGGGTTTAACTCATTTACTCCTTTAAGTATGAAACATGATAAGACGCAAATATTGTGAAACGGGTAACCATATGAGCACGTAAGACCTAAGGATCCCGTTCACCACCATTAGCGAGTTGTGGGCGGGAATTACTGAGTGGCATTATTTGATCGAGGTCATCATTTCATGCTGTAAGGAGTTATACAGGCAGTATCTATTAGCTAAGGTTTACTATGGATATAACAATGGTCTTTAAAATATATGATTGGCCAAAAATAAATAGACATTATCTTAATATGGAATATATATGTTTCGTCCTTATTATCCAACTAACCAAATCAATACCAATACCTTATAAAATTGTCCTAACAAAATCATGTAAAAACCTTCATCTATTTGCGCCATATATATTGCCTATTTCGATCGTTTGATTACAATTTGATGCCTTTGGTATTCATATTATAACAAGTGTACTTTTATTTACTTGGTTTATGTAAATATAAGTAGAAAATTCAACCATTTAGAATTCAATCAAGCAAAGGCAAATAAGTCAAACCAAACCAATTTTACAAATTCAGTTTATTCCTTGATTTGTTCTTAATCAGTTGATTGTTTTAACTACAAAATGGCTTTTATATGTTCTATTGAGATTTTTATATAATTTTATTACTTTTACTTTATTTGATATGTGCTAATTTGGAAAAAACTCACTGTTTAAAACTGTCAAATTAGAACGTAATTGTAATAATAAAAAAAAATGGTAAGACTAATTCGACCTTGAAAATAACCATTTCAGTCAAATGTACGGTTCAAGGATTCAATAAAAGAAAAAAAAAAGCATGGAATTTAAAAATAAAGCATTACTATACTAACCATCTAACCGATAAGAAGCTGCAGGCAAACAAAAGAGTGGCGCCAAATATTTTGCAAACGAGTGAACATTAATATCTATGCCTGGGATGCTTTCATATTTTGTATATAGGGTATGATTAATAGGGATTTAATAGCACTTGTTAGCATTTATTTAAAAAAGAAAAAAAGAAAAAACAAAGTTGTGTATCATAATTAAACAAATGGTTGATGTCATATTTGCTATCTCAAGTCAGTTTCCAATTGACATCTAAACCTTTTTTACCAATTTTAGTAACCAATCTAACTTTCAAGTGTTGCCGTTATTTCCTAGAATAACTTTGTTTAAAGCCCTTTAATAGAATGTCGCCATATGTCGATTTCGACTAACGTAACATTAAAACTCCGACCAATAATTGTGCATCATATTTTCAGTTAGAAAACAAAAATTTTCACATCACTCATTGAAAAAAAAATACTATAAATATAAATGATAATATAATAAAATCTTTAAAATTTCACTGGGCAATGTTCTCACAACCTTTGTTGACCCTGTTGCCTCCGCCGCTACCAACGCCAGGGAAACCATCGTCACATATCTCTCCCTTTCTCTACACGCTACGTAAAATCAGTGGTGAGAATCAAACGTTCAACAGTTCCGTTGAATAGTCGGAGAATTACACAGAGCAAAACTAAAAAGCGACAAAAATAATACAATCTTAACTCTTTTTTCCCGAAACAATAATCGCTTCCACGCCCATAAAAAGAAAATCTTCGGAATCAACATAAATTTCATTCATGAACAACATAATCAACCCAGAAGCTTCCAATCTCATATTAAATCACTAATTTAATTCAATAAACCTAGATCCAATTACTATTAATCAAAAAACTTATTGATTACATATCAATTGATATCAATTGCTATCAATCAAAAGACTTATTGAATTACATATCGATCTATATTCATTCTTTTACCTAGATTTCAAAAAGCTACTTCAAGGGTATTTGCAACTATTGACATTCCCAAATTTTGCAACTCAATTTGTAGTAGAAGCCTTTATACAAATTTAGCTATGCAACTCATACGAAATGAGCAATTCCTCCCTTGCATTGTGATTTTCTATTAGAAGTCTTGCATTCTTTTTTTACTTGTATCAATGTTTGCTATAGGTATTCTAAAGTTTCAGGGTTAAGGTTCTACTATGCATTATAGTAAGAAAAAAGAAAATAAAGATTTAATTTTAGTTTATTTAAGGTTAAGATTTTTAAGCCTCAAGTGAGAGTGATGTACAACGATGGACATAACACTAAGGATCCACATCTACTAAGGTACGGTTACATTGTGTTAGGAGTAGGGAAGTCTTTAACAACAGGGAGAAGCTTTGCATTTTGGCTTTGTGAAGAAATATATTCATAGGTTTGATATCATACTAAACCTAAAACCTTGAGATACTAGGTTATAAGTCTTTTCCATTTATATATCTTTCACTTATCTCTTATATTTATAATATGAGATTTCCTTTTTCCACCAACTCAAACTTATATCCCCACAATCTCCCTAACAAATATCAGCCTCTTCAAAAATACGTTTAGATTTTGCTCTCCTCAAGTAAAAACCTCTTGTAACGTCATTAAAAGCTCGTCAATTAACTCTAATAAGCCTACCTTGTAAACAACTCACAGCACAATTTACTAACCTCATATCATAGGTTTCACATGAATCAATACCATGCAACTCTCCTTTCTATATAAGATAGCCCACAATATGAGGTTACCACATATTCATTCAATCCCATCTCAGCCAAACAATTAGCTTTCATACTATTTGTTAGGAGAGATGAAGTCTTTAATAACAAAAAGAAACTTTACATATTAGCCTTGCGAAGAAATACACGTTAGCTTTATGTCATATTCAACTCAATATGTTAATATAGTAAGTTATGAGTATTTTATATTTATAAAATTTTTACTTAATTCTTAAACTTTTAATATGGAATTTTCTTTTTTCCACCTACTCATAGTTATATTTCAATACAATGGATACTCTCATAGTAAGGATGAGTTTAGTGACGAGGTAAAGGCATTTATATTCTTTAGTAAAAAGTGGCCACCTTGTTGGTGTTGTTCATGGTGAAAGATAGATCAATTTCTTTTTCTACTTCTAATTAGTGTATTTATTGAATTTTTCTTAGATAAGTTTGAAAATAATTGAGTTTTTTAATTAACTTTTCTTTGTAATAAGTTTTTCTAATTGATTTATTTGAAACAAGAGTCTAAGCTCTAATAGGATTTGTTTCCATGGTAAGTGACATGTGTTGCCTAAGGATTGGCTAAACATGCCAAATATCTAATAATTATTTTAATATCATGCTTTTGCTATATATTACCTAGAATAAAATAAAATGAGGATTAAAATAATAAATCTTTTAATATGTTGAAAAAATGCAATGAAATTGAATACAACCAGTACATAATATTATTTATCAAAACATCTTTAATTATTTCATATCATAATTTAGTTAAATATTAAATAAGTATAAGAATTAATAAGGATACAATTGAATTTTAATTCTACCCCTTAAAAGCAAAATCAAAATCATCAATCCGATAAAATCACAATTCCATCGTATAAAAACAGATGCAAGGAAATTAAATCCAAAATAGCTATTCCAATCCAGGTTCATTACCACATACAAGATATGATATCATAGATTTAAAATAGATATTAATAACACTTGAAAATTTAATTAGATACTGAAACTAGTACTCAAAAGATTTAGATCGTGAAATGAGAATGGAGTGAAAAAAATTAATATATAAAAGAAAAAGTGAAAAGAAAAATATTAAACTTTCTCGATTAGTTCACCTTCACCATATTCACACGTAAATGTTTTGCGTATTATTAAATAAGAAGACTTTCGGGGGGTCGGACTGATTTGGACCTCCCAAATAACATCGTACGCACGGTGAGAGGAATAAGATGATTAAAAAAAAGAAAAAAAAAAAAAAAAAAGGGGATTTGGATGTTGTAATCTATCTAAAACAGGTGATGTGCCGGTACTACTACAATAATATCTAGTCTTCTAAAGTTGTTAAATATGATCATGTTATTATGTTTTAGCACTGTCGCTTGCGCGTGCGTTTGAACAGTAAAATCCATGCACATCGATTTTGGTTTGTGGGGGCCTGAGGATAATCCACATGCAACGTCAGTTGCACCAGCCAGCGTTTCACTTCAACGCGTGACTGTGGTCAATTTGTTTTTATTTCAATATTTGTCTTGTATTGTATATATATATATATAAAAGATGAAATTGACTCCCAATTGTTGATTTTATATGATTATATTTGTGAAATTCGAAATATGGATCGATTAGCAAGATCAGAGAATTCTTTTATTGGAGCTAAGTCCTTACACTTTTTAGGGTCTTTGATAAAGGATCCAAAAAATGTGTCATTTTCTTTTATTTTTTTTATTTTTAAGTATTATTTTTATTAAAAGTTTATATTATAGGTTCAATAAATAATATAAATAAAAAGGACTTTTATTTAAGAATCTCACCAATAAAGTGAAAAAATCCTTAAAAAAAGAGATATTTAAATTATTTATATAATATTTAAAAATTATAAACATGGTTCTTACATATATAAATGCTCTAACAACTCATCAAATGGTAAATTAGCTTCTTAAATAAGTAGTAGACACTATATGCACTGTGGTTGTTGCATTAAATTACTAAAAAGTAATACCAATATGATATATCTATGATATAGGTGTGCAAGAACTGGAAAATAATTATAAAAATCAGAAGTTAAACATTAGTTTTCATTGTTTATAAAATTTTAAACTAAAATTATAATAGACTGATAATGATATAGAAGATAATTTTTTGAAAATCCGTTTCGAGTAAACAATAAAGAGAAAATTAGATAAATATGATTTAAAAATTATATTGAGAATGAAAATATATAATAGAAGAAGATTGAATAGTAATTTTAATATATTGTTTTGAATTCAAAATGTCATCGTAATATAATTATTTCCTATGAAAAGGGGTCAAAATACAATAGTATTAACAAAAATCCAATACTCGTATCCATGACTGTGATTTTTACCTAAAATAGAAGACAAAAGATGTGGTTGAGATTTGCGCAACCGGACAGCAGGCGCGAGGGCGGAGCGTCATCATGGGAACAGCATGACGCGACACGTATCTAACCAGGACCCAACACAACAAAGTATTAATATATTGTCAGCTCAAGAAAAACGACAAGCGTGTGTAGTCCAACAAGCAAGCCACGTCTAGCACCATCGGTGGAGGACAATGCAACGTTGGGCATTAAAAATCTGATGGAGGACGCCACGTGAATGGAGGAGATGGGAAGGAACAGTAAAAACGTGCCACGTCAGTCAGTAAAGCGTAAAAGGCAGAGGACCACATCGGGACCACCCCCCGAATCTTTGAAATCTCCTGCGAAGTGATTCTCTGTCCAACAACAGCCGTCGATATGTATATTTATATATATACATTTTTTTTTTTTTGGGACAAATTTGCCCCTTTACCTCGTTATTCTGGATAGTGATCCGAAGCTGGCAAATCTACAGTAGGATCCTAGTTTACTGCAAAATATTGGATTTCGATGCTCATAATCTCTTGGAGGATTGAGTTTCTGTCCACGTCAGATGCGGTGTCTGGTTGAATTTTGAGTTCAGTTCTGGCATATACGAATATTTTGTCATTCGTTTCCACCGATGAATAATATAATGGAATATATATCTAGGCAGCGCTACATCTTTTATGTATACATATTTATTCCATGTACGTTTTATTTATTTATTGTTCTTACTTTTAGGGCTGAACTTTTAAATTTTTAACTTTTAAAAAACTACTTTTCAAATCTCTATATAAACATTTTACTGTTGATAAGAATTTAAAGATATATAAATAAAATTTATAAAATAAAGAATAAATCCATTACTTTTATTCAAATTTTTGTTATAATTAGTATTATTAGTTGAATTTTTTATATTTTTTTAACTTCCATTATTTTTATTGAGAATTACCTATCTAGGAATACTTGTTTCATGATTTTAAGTTTAAACGCTTAATTTTAAACATAGAAAAATTAAATATATATGAGAATTGGTCACTTAGATATCATTTGATTATCATATTATATGATATAGCACTGGCCAGGTTCTTTAGTCCACTAAGGTTTGTAAATTGACCAAAGCTACTAGATTAAAACTAATTAAAATTTTGTACTATTACAAAAATCTATTTCACAATATAGAATTAATATATTTTTGAAATTCTAAAATTAACTCTACACCAAGTTTTCAAATCACAATATTGAATTTTATTGTAATTTATAATATAATACAACAAACCTAATACAAAATTACTAACATAATGCTACCTTGATTTTTACAACGACTTATAAAAATCTGTGAATTGCATAATACAGTAAAATTCTCACTATTTCGTACCTACCCCTAAAGAATGAATATGACATATCATTTCCATATATATTTCACCATGAGAACTAAATTATAAGTTTTTGAAATGGTTTTGGCCAAATCATATTTTTAATACTGTAAACTCTCAAATACTAAGGCCTATCCTCTTTTTTTTTTTCTTTTTTTTGGCAACATTACGTCTGGACGTCCCTATTAAAGGTTTACAAATCCAATCCACTCATTGCATGTGTCGTATAATGACAACAACCACCATAATGACGCATAGGAAATTCAGAATAGCAAGGTGCATAATCCATGCTTAACACGTATAAGACGGCTGAGCTACCTGAAAGCACCTATTTTTATATTCTACGCCAGCATGTACGGACAACTCATGGCAATAGACAAAAATATAAATTCAGTTGCTCTAAAAATTTTCAAATGGGCGAGGCTTTTGTGGTGAAGTATTATAAATATTAAGAATGGATCAAAATTAATTTCTCTCTTTTCTATAATTGTTGTAATTATGCTTGATAAAAATGAATTTAAAAAGTTCCATGTGAGGTTTGCCAGTATAATATAAATGATTTTGATGGAGATATGAAGGACATGCCCACATGATTTAGTTAAATATTTATGGATTAGCATAATATTTCTAAAAATTTGTAATGTGCCTATCAACATTGTAGAAACTTTATGAGATTCCATTCAAATCATTAAAACTTTCAAATTTAAATAATTAATGATAAAATTTAAATAAAAGATTTACCAATCAATCACGTGTGACACTCATTATGTAACATATTCTATTAAATTTACAGCCATGTATAATGCAGAATTAGCATTTCACATCAACGAAATTAAAAAAATATAATAGTTGTATGAAACCATGTGAATAAAAGTCTCACGAAAATCCTGGAAGGGAGTTAATGTTGATTCATAAGATTAGTTTAGTATACATTAAGTCAATATCAGTTAAGAACTTTTAGATTTGTTAATGGAAAAAATTCCATATTTCACGGATTAACTTAAGGCTTCAATTGCTTTGCACAAGAGCATTATAAGTACATTAAAATATTTAATTTTAGAACCCAAAATTCAAAATTATAGATGAACATAATAACTACAAGAAGTACCTTAGCATAGAAAGAGCTGGGATAAGAAGATATGAAGGTGGATAGCTTTAAATCTCTACTTACATCTTATTAATTTTAAAGGTTTAAGTTTAAAAAATGGGGGATGAAAGCTAATTTCGCGAGCCCCTGAAACATGTCCCTAACACCTATGAGTTTCAACATATCCTATGACAATAGTAACTTTTTTTCCAAGTGTCGCTTCTAAATTCGAACTATAGCATATATAAATATAATGGACTTCAACATAATGAAAAAGAAGAAAAAAAAAAAAAAGCATATACCTCGTTATCAACTTCATATTTTAATTAGGTTTGAGCGTCCAATTGGGTGTTGATCTAAAATAATGGATCAAATGTTAAGTCAACATTGTTGAATTTCAATGATATTTATGAAATTTAAATTTAATGTGTTAGTGATATATAGCATTGAAGATTTGCAGTATCTAATATGTGTTGAAAAATTAAGAGATATCTTAAAACTTAGATATTATGACAACATGATATGACATATTGAGTAAGTAATAAGGTAGGTATAATGCCACACTTGAACCCTTACTTTACCATTATAGTGGTCGAAAATTCAAAACCATAGCTTATCCTATAGATTTTAATACCCATTATTCTAGCATGTCCAAGTCGTATGAAAAAGCCCCACCAAAGACTTTGATTTGGAAATCATAAAACTGAGCCTTTTCAAACTGAATGGCATGTCAATACATCGATATATACATATATATATATATATATGTACACACACACACACTACTCCTATCTTCTCCAGCTTTGAGTCCACATTTTATCCATTTCTTGGAAGAAAAAAGGTTCCTCAAGCAGAGTGAGCAAAAACCCAGCAAGTGACCTACTTCACAACCACAAACATTACAGAACACATGCATACTTAAATATAATACATCAATCAGCGGTTAATTATCTTCTTTAGGAATAATAAACACAACAGTTTTAGCATTCCAAAATTCGAAGAGACTCAAAATCCATTGCAAACGTATATATTATATGCTAAAAGTCATCTTGTCTTGTGATCATCGTTAATATTATCAGTGGCATCCGATTCCACTATTGCAACTCAATTGCCACATCCTCCTATAGGAACTACCCATATTATTGCTGTTAGCAAGTGCAAAATCCACCTATTTGTCCGTGGCAGCCCAGCGCAGCTGATCTACTCATCAAATTACCTTGGCACATTGCCCCCTACTAAAAATGACCGTAACTAGTCTATGACCGCCACCTTAATACTTCCATACTATCAACACTCTCGACATAAATCACCAAAATAAGTTATTGTAATAAAATTCATTCGTTTGTCTAATTCGTCAAACAGAGTCAACAAACAATAGCAAGGACACTCGCTTTTTTTTACCCACTTAAAAGCTCGATTTTTTAAATAAGTCTTCAATTGTTTCCCTATAATTTGATAGGCAATCACTAAAATGAATCTTTAAAACTACTCTATTTTATTGTTTTGATTATCTTATACGTTTTAATAAAAGAGAGAGAGAGAGAGAGAGAGAGAGAGAGATTACATGGAAGATGAGAAGTTGGGTTGAAGAGGAGAGGCTGCTGAAAACGGATAGAAGGTAAGTGGACAGTGAGGAGATTGGAAACGTGAGACAGAGAAGGACCGAGAAGAATGGAAACTACAAATTAAAAAAAGGGATTTATAATTTTAATATTGGTGTTTTAGTTGAATAATATTAAATAGAAAGTAAATTTGTAGTTTCAAGAATGAGGTTTAAATAGTGATTACTTAAGTTTTGAAATTTTAATAGTATAGATATATATTAAGTTTTAAGTTTGAATATGTTTTTTTTTTTTTTGTTTAATGATGTGGAATGCCAAGTAGGGCCTCCATTACTTCATTTTAATGGAATTTTAGATTAACTAGCTATATACATTTTTTTTTTTAATTTAAATGATGTGGCAAGCGATGAAATATACGTTGCTTTAATGATCCATGTGGATGGCACGTGACAAAGCGTCGCTGCATAGACTACACTGCAGCTCTCCCTCATGGCTACTGGCAAACATTTGTCTTGCTAAAATTTTACCAAGTGGCAATTAATTTCCGGTCCAGGGTTCTAAATCGCTGCATATATAGATACATAATGCAATATACCATAGTTTCTTCTTCCTCGTACTCTCAGCCAACCAAAAAGTAAATTAATAAATAATTAGGTTCTCAAGCTATAGTTAAGGATCGCATGCTTGATCACACCGCGGTAGTTGATTATATGAATCTTTTTATTATTGAGTTTGCTTAATGCGTGTCTAGATTACTTATTTATTTTGTAATCTTACTTAAAGTAATTTAAAATATCTATTTTTTAATTTTTTATCATAACTTAAGTTAGTATCTAAAAATATTTTATATTTATCTATATTTTGATATATAAAAATATCAAAGATTAAAAAAATAGAATCAAATTTAACTACAGTTTAATTAGAATCAAATCAAAATTGAATCAAATCGATTTTATAATCAAATCAAATCAAATCGGATTGAATACTACGGATGAAACAGGGTTTGTAAACAATGATATCTATAGTTGAGGGAGGAAGGAACATTCGTAGCATCCGGAAGAATCTTAGAATAATTTACATTTGGCAGCATATGAAATGTATTATAGAACGTAAGAAGAAAGAGGATCTATCCGTTTTTTGTCTTTCACTATATGTACAAAGAAAAGAATATCTTAAAGGCCGGTGCATATTGTCTGACTTGTGATAATTAAGGAATCAACATATATAATAATATTCTATTATGGAATGATAAGTTTAACCAACTACAAAAATGATGGGTGTAATGCTCCAGTTCATAAACGGTGAATAATCAAGTCAATAAATACTAATAGATCTATTTTTAACTATTAATCTAAAAATTTTAAACTTGTATTGATAAGATATTTATAAATATAGTTTTATAAATTAGTATCATAACCTCCTACAACTCATATGAGACACTTAGCCATAAGATCTTACAATTGCAACATCCTCGCTATAAGATCTTACAATTGAGCCTGGATCTTTCCTTCCTCCTTTTAATATATGATTCGGGTTGCCTACAACCTATAGATTATCTTGAAAACATGCAATAAGTCACACTTATTGGCAAAGAATTCACTTTAATACCATTTATAATGCCTTAATCCATAAGCACTAAATAACTAAGCCAATAAATATTAATGGACATTTTTTTAACCACTGATCTAAAAATTTTAAGCCTGAAAAAATATTCACAATTATAATCTCATAAACTAGTATCGTAACTTCCCACAACTCATATAGGACACTTAATCATAAGCTCTCACAAGGAATATATCAAAATTATTTGAAAAACAAAATTTTATCCAACTCCCCTTATATTTTCAAATACTATTTATTATATAAAATCAAATCTATTCGGTCTCATTAGAAAAATAGCTTTCTTGTGACTAATCTATTAATTTAATATTTTCGATTAGCATAGTGTCACTTCAAGTTCGATGATGATTCTACCATAACAAAAAATGCAATTTATAACCCATAGATCATATATGAATTTCACCTACCAGAGATATATGTTGAATTTTATAATCTTTGTAAACTCGAGAATCAAGATGTTAGTGCAATTCAACCAAATATATATGGACCATGGTAAAAATTATACCAATATAATCACTTTTATTCTCCAATATTTTACAATAAAACAAGATTTAAAGTTGATTCATCTTATTAAGAAATTAACATTTATATCGTTAGGTCACAAGAGTTTTGAAATACCTTATATACTCGTTATGATGCTATAATTTAAATTTTAATACTCTAATGTATTTTTTTTTTCTTATAAAACTATGATGACCAATGTCTTTTAGAAAAGAGAAAAATTAGTACAAATAAATTACTACCCCATTTACCTTTTTTTTTTTATTTCAATCCATCACATGCATGTTAAATTTTCTATTCAAGCATTCTCTAATTTTTTGTTACTTCTTTATTTGAATATGTCACTTTTTTTTTTTTTACCTAGTTTATTCGTTTTGCAAATCTTTTCAAAACGCCTAGGAAGGATACTTCCAACTTGTATATTAATGCCTCCGGTAAAATTCATTGATGTTGACTTCTACATTAACAAAATAGATATCTGACGATCCAATATTGATCATTGCTAGCATGAAAACAAAATCATCAATGTACAATGTGGAAAGACCTTTTCCAATTGTGCTTATAGGTCAAAAGCTTTGATAGAACACTTAAAAAGGGAACTATATTGCATAAAAGCTAAATACTATATGGAATGCATTGATAGTATAAAATTCGTTTTACTAGAGAACTATATTTCAAAACTTGTGATAATATTAATAATTGAAATCTTTCATATTTTCTTATTAGATATATCTAATATATTTATGCCATCTTCATATTTTCTTCAATTAGTTGCACATATTATAAAGAATTAAAAAAAAAAATCAACCCGTTCTATCCCATTAAAAAATGAGAATAATACCTTTGAAACCATAATAACTATGGCACCTTTATTACCCATGGTATGTGCAACACCTCTTAAAGAAAGCTTTTTATTTTCTCTCGTATAGCTAGGTTAAAGAAGGATAACAACTAGGTAGCTGGTCGAATTATAAAACAGTGTGCGGTACCAAGTGTGCATAACCCAAAGTTCGAAAGCCAACGCATATCCTCTTCGACTAAAGCATTTTGTAGGTTATAAATACTTTTGTGAAGTGCTTTTTATTAACAAGCATTAAAAAATGAATTAAGTAGAAGCAGAAAGGAGATAGGAGATAAAGAAGATATATGCATTCTGAGAATACCAATGTACTTTTTAGATTTAGCTGCTTGACAGATAAGATGCCTAATTGTAGAATACTGACGTACTTTTGTAGGAAAAAGAGGGAAAAGAAAAATTCAATGCGTTGGAATGCCCGAGGTTTTTTTTTTTTTTTATTTTCAATTTATCCGTCATAATGTGTTTTTGATAAGTGTCCATCTATGCTTGTTTAGAAAAATATTTTATGAAAAGGTTGATTATATCACTCAATTATGAAGATGCGATAACCAAAAATTAATGGTGCGTTTAGAATTTCATTCAAAAGAGAATTGGGTACGGGAATGGAAAGATAATCATCTATTAGGGTTAGGTAAAAAAATCATAAATTATAGATTGAATCGTAAATTTTTTTTACGAATCGTTTAGTTTATAATTCGGTTCGATTATATATACGATTCATGGTTTGGTTTAGAAAAGAAAACCGAACCATTTAGTCAAATAAAAAAAATTATGTAATTATTTTACACTTTTTTATATATTTTTTATTAATATTCATAAATTTCATCAAATTTTTCATATTTTGATATTCTTTATCTTAATTTTATGTCAATTATTAAGATTAAATTAAGTAAATTTTATTTGAAATTTCATATTTATTTAAGATAAAAATATTTAGTAAAAATTTAACACAAATGGTTTTAACTGTGGATTTAATCGAGTCGAACTGAACCAATTTTAATTAAATTTAAAAAATTTATAAACCGAACTGTATAGTTATATTTCGCTTTAAAAAAAAAATCGAACCATAACATTAGATTTGATTTGATAAAAAGAGAGGAGGGAAAAAACCATAACAGTATCGATCCCTATGAATCATGCCAAAAACTATTGCCTTTTCCGGGCATAGGTGAATATTACCTAAAAGTCGTTTTCTGTTTTTTTTTTCCTGCTAATTATATATTACACAAATGATACAAATGATAGGTAAGGGAAATTTCGGCCTGACCTAGAAGACAATTAAAACTCCAATTTTATCTACAATATGTTGTCATTGTGAGATTCTTATTATTTCCCAACAGTTTGATGGTGGTCGGCTGTTTCATTTTATTTTCTTACATTATTTACAGCTTAATACAATTTTGTGTAAGTCAGGTCACTGTATATGGCTTTTGCTGTATTTATTTAATTTAATTCTATTTAATATGAATATTCCCTAAGGGAAGTATAGTGTCATATACATATATATTATTTGATAAAATATACGATACCTTCAAATCTAAAAGCCATAATGTGTAGAATTTTATGGGTTTCAGATTGTTCCACGCATACAAGTTTCGAAAATGGTGAACCGGAACCTATAATTTCTAAACACCTACTTTTACGACAAATCCCGCAATACAGGGACGAACAATCCCGATTTCGACATGTTTCAAGTAACACATTCTTACCAGCCTCTAGTTTTGCTTCCGATGCTCATAGAATTATCGTACCGGCCAAAGGAAATGAAATGAGCCGGAAGTATCTCCATAGTAGTAATCTTTTTATATTCTATACCTTATAAGCCATGTCCGATTAGTTAAATTTTGAGTGGATATTAATATTGTATTTAGTTTATAAGAATGGAATTGAAATACTATCTTTATCATATGAAATAGCTATTCTCTTATTTGGTTTGCAAGAAATTATATAACAAGTAAATGTAAAATAGATAATAAATTCTTATTCATTTTCTTCACCAGAGGAATTGCAATCCTCATAGAATATAACCTTTATTTCAATAATCCCCCAATTATTGAATAAAGTAATGCTAGAGGAATTATTATTCATTTCCTGTCTTATTCCATTCCAATAAACAAACATAGCATCTTGAAACCGACTACCACAAGATAGGTGTATAGGTATGTTGTCTTGATGTTATATATTTATTTTGGAATCTATGTTTTAAAATATATAAGATGTAGGTTTGTAAATCTTATCAAATAATAGTAATAAATGTAAAAATCTTTACCATATACATAAATTATATTGGAAAAAATAAAAACAAATAATCATATAAGCCATAGTCTAAACCCATTATCCATTAAAAAAAAATTGCAAAGAATTCTTTACTTTATTTCTTTCCCCACCTATTATCTTGTTTCTATTTTTTGTTTTCTATCTCTCTTCTCTCATTTTTTTCGTCAATACTAACCTTATATTTTCTATCATTTTTTCCACTTATATACTTAGTGTAATGGATTTTGTATTGTATACTAGAAAAAAATGTGAGCTAAGCTTTCAAATATATTAAAAGATAAGTACAAATGGAGAATGTACCTTCTTCATTGACATATTATTTGGTCACTTTTTTATTTGTAATTTTACTTTTGTTCACCATATTATAAGAGGTGGATTTTGTAATATCACTTCTCAATACTTTTAAATACTGTGTTTTCAAGATATTGAAAATTTACCTTTAAATTTTAATATCATAAAAATATAATAACAATCTATAAGTTTCATAAGATACCATATACTTTATAAACCCTAAGTGATATAGGTTATAGAGTAAGTTTTCATTCTAAATATTTTAAAAATTATAGCTACAGGATAAAGTATAAATAAGGTATTTTACCTTACTTATTTCTTATCTACTCACCCTTAATAACAAATATGACGTGCATTTTAAATAAATATATTTTATAGAATGTGATATTTATAATTTCAAACTTGACATGTATGTAATGAACGACTATTTTCTTCCTTATATGATGTGGAAGTGCTTCAAAATGACTGTGCAAATATCATTACTCTATATTATCCACTTTTGGTTTAATATATATATATATATATATATATATATGTATGTATGTATCTACATTTTTTTCTTTTTGTTACTATGTCCGTACGTTAGTGGATAAATATAATTTCTCTTTTCTTAGTTTAATGGTGGAATTAGTTCGATCGTGTAATGAAGCAAATAAATTTGGTCGCACAATGTGGTGTCTCATTTGTCAATTCAAAATAAAATCATAATAAATGTATTAATTCGTGTAATTTAACGAGGTTCTATAGTATTAAATGCTATGGTCCCATAGACATAAAGACATGATGTCGCAGCCAACGATGACATATTATGATATTACATCATTAATCAAATCATCATTGTGATGCTGTAACTAATATCGGGAGTTACTCTCCGTTGTAGCACCAAAAACCCTAGAGTGTGTGACGCTACTCAAATAAAATTATTTCTCGACATGTTGAATGATATTTTTAAGATGTCAACAATATTTCTATTTAAAAATAAAAAATTCAAACTCAATCCATTTTAATAGAAAACAAATAATGATATTATTAGATTAAAATAATTTTATATTAAATATATTAAAAATTGCTAATAAATATGATTGAATTCGGTGGAAAATAATTGAAACCTCAATAGAAGAACCAAACATGTAAATATGTAGAAACGAATTGTTTTAGCAGCAAAAAAAAAAAAAAAAAAAAAACCATCAAAATGTTTCGGGATGAATACAATTGTATGTTTCTTCCTTTCCCTCTTTTATGTGCTTGTTTTAGCTTTGTACAACTCCGATGACAACTTCATGAACGACTTTTGTCTTCTCGAAACCTCAAGGGGAAAATGATGGACGCCTGGATAACCAGAGATTCATAGGTCGAAGTTAAAATTGACACTGGACTTATTAAATATTCTAAGTAATTTTAATGATAACAACCATGAAATTGCCGTTTTTATAATCCTTTTACTACGTGTGCAGACCGAATTGGAAAAGCTCATAGAAGATATTAGAAACTAATAGCCTGCTTACTTCACTAAATATAATTAGGTGAAATTGAATTTTAATTCCTTATTAATGGAATAAGAATGTAATTACTATTACATCATTTACTTAATAAAAAATCAACATAAGAATAAATCTGTAATATAATTTAAATATCAAATTTACCCTTATCTTCTTCCGTGTCCCTAATTTTCAATCCCTCTCTGCAACCCTAACCCTAATTGACCCAAATTAAATTAATTGATAATAGAATATTTTATTATAGGATTCAACCTCTACTTCCTTGGATTTTTCCGACACTTCCTCCACACTCATACTCTTTCTCCTCCTCTGATTTCTAATCCTTCTTTTCGCAATCCTTTCTACTGACATATTTCGAACACTTTTCAATATCATATGGATCAAAGAAATAAAATAGTCCCAGGAGCTATTGGGTTGTATCGGAGACGGGTTGAAGGCTCGAAGATGGATCGAAGATATTCAAAAAATCCCACTTGTACCAATGAATTGACCCAATAAAAAAAGAGAAGAAGAAGCATTTTCCTTAATATTACCTTTTGCTTCGGAATTGGTGTCAAACTGGATATGAGAATTCGAGGTTAGTGAATTCTTTCGTGTAATGTTTTTTTTTTTTTTTTTCTAATTGAATCCTAATTCTTATCTTAAAAAGAAGAAATACTTATTATTTAATTTCAATTAATGGAGATTCCTACCAAATTATCATTCGATGACAAAATATGAAGTAATTGCAGTATTAAGGAATCCTAAGTGAGCACGTATATCTCATTCGCTTGAGGAGAATTGAAATTTAATTCTCCGTTTATTCTTTATTATAACATTCACTTGGTTTTTTGTTTTCAAATTTAATTACTTAAAAATCTTTATTATATCAAATCAAGTAATAAGGATTCATTAATTCAATAAAAAAATCACAATTACTTACAAAATTTCACATTTTTTTCAAATATAACCTCATATCAATTTAACAATGACTACCACCACTGCTATTACTACCACATCGACTACCATCACCACCGACCACCATTAATACCACCGCCGCAGCCGCAGCCGCAGCCGCAGTCGCTATCGCCTCTACTACTAACCACCTATCGTCATTGCTACCAACATCATTACTATCATACTACTGTCGCCGCTATCATCACCCATCACTACCGCTGTCGCTGTCGCTGTCGCTGTCTTTAACCACCACTATCGTTATCACCACTGCTATCATTACCACCGCCGCAACTATCCCCATACCCCCTCTAAGTCGCTACCTCGACCATAGCCATCACCATCAACCACCGTTACTACTATTGGTACCGCTACCATTATGGCTACCACTATCGCTATTGAGCACCACCATCGCTATCGAGCACCACCATCACTATCGCTCGCAACCACCGTCAATCATTACCACTACCTCTACCCCTATAGTCGATTTCCACTATTACTGTCTATTACTTTAAAATAAGTCATTAAAGTTCTATTACATGTCTATTCTTAAATTATTTATTAATCCAACTAAATAAAGTAATAGATACTACACCTTTATTACATTCTTTAAGAATTTTAATTACATTCCGACATGAATTGAGAGAGAACTTTTATTTGTTTATAAGGCTACATTGGTAAATATCTTATTAACTCTAATTAAAATTTTTGCCTAAGCAATTGAAAAAGGTCTATTAATATTAAAAATGGATAATCTCTATTTACTTTTCTCAATTTCACCACTTTCGCTTTAGGTGTTACAAGTAGTATCAAGGCCAATCTCCTACTAGTAGGTGGTGGTGAATATCTTGTCATGCCAATTAAAAACTTATGGGTAAAGTGGTTGAAAAAAGTCAATTAATGTTTATTAACTTGGTCATTTACTACCTTTATTATGGGATATTATATTAAGCAAGAGCTTTTGAAAGAAAAGAAGAAGCTTTTAGAATCAAGTGATAATTTTTTAAGTAAAACTAGCTTAGTTGAAAATAAAAGATTATATATATAATAAAGTTCTATGGATTAAGTAAAAATATTGTTAGGATAACACAAAATCTTTTACTATCAAGAAGGAAGATTCTTCATAAGATGATAGAATGTGCTTAGTGGTTATGATAACCTATATTTATAGATTAAGATCTAACTCCATCATCTAGATAAATTTAGATAATATATCTAGCTAAATCATTACAAGGATCAAGTTAGAGAATTTATTAGAGTTTATGTAACTGTTTGTGGAAAATTTTTGAAGTTATGATCTTTATTAGTACCAACAAAAAATCAAAAGATAATAAGGGAGTTTGATGTCAAGATTATAGTAGAAGTTCCAAATTTCAATAAAAATTTCAAAAAGACTACATGTAACCAAAGAAGACTAAGTTGGATTAAATTAATGATATTGAACACAAGCTAAGATTTTAGTTATGTTAGTTTTTCAAATACTAATAAGGATTGATCGAATTTTTAGTAATAATCATGACTTTATCTATATCTTGGTGGATTTTAAATTCAAACTTCGAGATTAAATAGTATTACATCAATTTGACTACTTCAATAGCATTTTAAAATAAATATAGATTAAAGCCAAGAAGTTTAAGTCTAATGATAGCTTTCCAGATTTTTTTATGATGAATAGTTCGATATGAACATTAGAATAAAAAGCTTGTAGAAACTAATTCAAGAACAACATTAAGATATCTCAATAGCAATATCAATAATATTTCATTCAGTCAAGCGAATTGCTTTTAATTTTTTCTAATGTCATTTTCGACATAGTAGTTTAGTTTTACTTGAGCAAGACCATAGAAGATAATGTCTATGTTTTTCCTCATTAGTTTGATAATTTATAGGTTACATATTTGAGGAAAAGCTTGAGTATCTATGAATTGGTGCAATTCTTACTTAAAATAAGAATATACCATAGAATAATGCTAGATTTATAAGCTTATCTCTCGAATAATGGAACAACCACTGTGTGTGACTAGATCCTAGTGGAGGAGTAAAAAGAGTAGACTAACTCGTAAGAAACATCCATTGTAAATTTGCTCATTATCTTCTTTTTTCTTTTCTTTTTGAATTTTTTTTTTTTTTAGCTTGATTGTTTGTTTATCTATTCATTTGAAAATAAGATTGCTAATGTATGAGAAATAAAGAAAGGATATTTCGAAAAGTATAATTCTTAACCAACAATTAATCTAACCTCCTTTTTTGATTACCTAACATGACCAATAAGGCTAAACAAGCTTGAGGATGTGAGTCCATTAGAGTATGAAGTGAAAACATATATCTTCAGCACGTTATAAATAGAGATGGGGCAACCATGATATGCTTGGTAAGCTAGGGATGAACGCGGATGGCTTGAGAGGACCATATCCTAATCGCTTGATTTAATGATTTTATTTTAATTTATATTTTCATATGAAATTAGACACTTGTTTTAAAACATGATGGATTATTGAACATAAAAAAGTAGTAAGTTGCATACAAAATCTTGAAAATGGACAATGAAGCAAAAGACCTAAAAAGGGGAAAAAAAGTGCAAAAGATTCCCAAAACCATTTAATATCTAACAATCTCGAACCTTAGCAATCCTCTATACCTTTTCCCCATCACTTCCTTCCTATGGACCTCTATAGTTATAGACGAAAGAAAAATCGAAGCATCTCCTAAATTGTCACAACTTTATCAATTTTTGCTACACAACAATTGAACAAAAAATCTTAAATTAATAGTTTTTGCATTTTTCCTAAGGCTTTGTTTGGTTAATTTCAAGGTAATCATATGGCTTTTCTAAGAACTCATTTGTAAAAGCTTTGCTCATTTTTTTTTTAATATTGATTTTATGAGTGTTTTCATAGTTAATTTCTATGTACACCTATCTTTTTCTAAACCATATAATACATAAATTCATGTTGGAATGGTTGTGAGAAAATAACAAAAACCACATTTAACTTTCTCTTGAATCAATGCTATGTTAATCTTACTTTGAACTCAATCGACAAATTTATGAAATCACATTGGAATTTTTATTATGCATTTATAGATAAGATTTTTTTTTCAAAAATAAATAATTAGAGACCTTTATACTATTATTACAGACTATTTAAAGCTTATCTATAAAAAATGCTTTATAAAACACTTATAAAGAGGGGGGCTCTGTTTGTTGAATGTATGCATTGCACAACTTACATTTTTAAATATATAGTTCACACCTTTTAAGGAAAATAAAAACCTCTAAGATTATTTGTCATGCTAGTTCTATTTCTATTTATAAGGTGATATAATATATCATTAGTTATTGTTGATATGGTTGAGAATGAAAAAAAAAATCATGTGACCAATTCTCTATAGAAGGTTTAATCATCGTTTGATAACATTATATGCAAAATAAACTTAAAAAAAAAAAAACCTCAAACACTGTGTAACTACCCTTAAAATTTTTAGCATTGAATTAATCAACCCTATTTCACAAATTAAAATAAGAAAAGAGATCTAAATGTCACATTTCACACATAAGCAACATATTCACTTTAGAAGAATGAAAATTCCATTCCTGCTCTATTCCAAATGTAGGTCATATTACAATGTTCGATTGGTTTTTAGTGCTTTGTAATAAGAATATCTTGGAATCCCTATTGCAACAACATCTGCAATATAGATTCTTAACCTCACCTTGTGAATACCAACTCCAAACATATCAATCAAATTTATTTTCGATACTACCCCCACCCAAATTTGCAAATTACAACATATTACCCCTAAAATAAAACCTAAATCCACCTCAAGTAGAAATCAACCACACCTTATCGAACCCTAATCAACCCAAATCGCAACCCTACCTCCACTTTCACCGCCATCAAACCACGATCCGCACTTTCCCCCATCTCTCCATTGGAGGCTTAGGTTCAATGCAACATCACTGTTGGTAGAAGGGTGTTTGTACATATGTTAATAGAAACTGTAACTACTAATTGAGAAAAATAGGTGATGTTGTGTAGATTAAACCAAAGAGCGTTTGAAATTAACATACGATAGCTACAATTATCCGGAAATAATGACCATGTGTTGATGTACCTCATCCTCTCCCTTTTATCTGTATTAATTTCGATTGTTTGCTTCCTCTTTATGAAACTCGGTTCTTTATGTCTATATGAGAAGTGTTCTTCATATCTCAACATACAATTTTAATGGCATGTTCTTTTCTTCCTTCACTTGTGTGGTGAAATTGAGTTTGGGTGAATGCTAACTTATTTTGTTATACGAAAGTGTGCTCTCTTTTGTGGTGTGATGTTGATATTCCAATTGTTGTCGATTAGAATAGATCTAAGTTATCATTTGTATTAAGCAAATAAGTCGGAATCATAGTTGCAAAGTGATATGTAAAAAGTTAGGTTTCAGACAAGTGTTTGGGTTGAAGCAAGCATGAAGGAATGATTGTCATTGTTGTAGAAAGCTTTTTTTTTCAAACCTAGTTTGTTTATTTATAAGTTATGAACAAAGGTTGTAGACATCAACGTTGCATGCTTATAAGGTTGATAAGCACCATAGAAAGTTGCTTTCAAAGATGTTACCGTATTTTTTAAAATGTAGCCTAGTTTTAGAATACTCCAGTCTATTCTTGGTAAGATTGAGTTAGATTATTGCCAAATAAAGATTTTAACTTGTTGTTGCCACCATAAGTAGGGTTTACCCCCCTTAGTCGCTACCTGCTTCCTATTTAGCCAAATGTTTGGTTTAGTGACATTGAATTTGGTTTTGGTCACTTAAGTCATTGTCTAATAAAAATGTTCTTTCGTTAATGGATTGTACAGCAGCTGTTATGTCACTAATGTAGCAAAACATCAATTGATGTACCAATTGTATGACTAAGCCTTGCACTACCCTTGAGTTCAACTATGTCAATTGAATTTCTACTAACATTGTAATTACATTAGGAAACTTGTTCACAATGATTGCATCACATGTATTGAGCAACTTAGAGTAGATAGTTTCTCGTTTTAGTTTTGAATTGAGTGAAACTTATTTCTATCTTCTCGTTTTCTTTCATAGATCATTCGAAAACTTAGAAAACAAGATTTTATTCAATTAATTATCATCTTCCAAAAATAAAACTCAAAATTCAAAAGAAATTCACCAAAACTCATTATATAAAATGTATACAAATAGAAACTTGTCAGGTATGCATATAGTTTGCATGTATTTACCCAAACAGTTGAGATGATTAACTGTTTACTCCTACCAATCATTTAGCTCATGTGTTAAGGAATGATAAAGAAATGGATTAATGGTAAAAGTAACACATAACAACAACAATAAGGATATATGACTGGAGAATGACTCTTGAAAATATTTCTTTCGTCTTTTCAGATCAATCCATGAAAGTTGTGGTAGTAAGTTGAAAATATATACTGATCAATCCATCCAAGAAATGGATATAATTCATGCAAGATAAACTAGTATTTGGCCATAATTTATCAATTTCATATCATAAACCAACCTAGTAGGACACCATGTTATTTTCCCTTCTATGGAGAGTCTTATAATAATATAACTCTTGCTGAAAAGATTCTAACTTAAAAGAACTAACACTTGCCACATCTAAAACATGCACATAACAATACTTAAGCATCACTCTTTGAGCCGATATATGTAAATATAATAAGAAGCGAAGCATTGATAGAAATGAACAATTATTGATACATTATCCATTAGTTTGTGTTACAGTAACAAGCTGGAAATGTAATGAAAAATAAACACTTTTAAAACTAACCCTATGATTACGTACATTAAGGTAGATTTAGGTGCTACACTTATAGAAAAAAAAATATTTGAACATGAAGCATGCATAATAACAACAAGATCATGGATGACATCGATATGCATCGTTGTTCTCATCCTTTTTATATCCCATATTCATGGATAACAACATAATAGCTATAATGATCCATGCGATACACAAAAGAAATCCCATTTTCCTAATTTAAGAATTCATTTTTCATACATCAACTAAAGATTCTTTACCCTCACTTGTGCTAGTTGCAATTTGTTCTCAACTTTCATCATCCATTCCTTATGTTCACTTCACTTGCCCTGTAATTGGTGTTCCACTTGTTCAAAGTGTCAGACAACCTTCCTAGCAAATTTAAGTGCAAATCGACAAGTTAAAGGGTCAATCCATTCGAAAAAGTTATAACTATCTCTGACCTACATAGGTTGTAATGGTTAAGTTTACTAAACGTTATAAAACATATAGCTAAACATCACATAATGAAACATGATGCGGCAAGTAGTTCTTACCCAATACCTAAGAGATCTAAGAAATCTTCTCCCAAATGATTCCAGCTTCCAAGAATGTATTATTACAGCGTGTTTCCTACGTTGGCATTCCGTCTTCTTCCACTCCATGTCGGCATTCTGTCCTCTTCCACTCCGAGTTGATAGAAGAGGTTGATCCTGAGGCACTAAACATGATATGTGACTGTATAGAAAAAGAAATTATCATGACTATGTCAGTAACTAAATAAGTTGACCCATCATACAATCTTGCATTGTATCCATCCTATATAAGGGATTAAATGGTATGAAGACATTACAACAATGTTATATCCTATAATCCGGTTTAATAGTAAAACAACCTAAACTTGGTAACTCCAGATGGAAAAATGGAATTAGATTAAATACAAAGACAAATGAATGCATGACATAAAACAAAAAGAACTACTGCAATTTATATTGAAAGCACATCAATGTACGATTCTAATTGTAAGCATATGTTACACTATTGTCTAGTGCCATGAAAATAAAATTTTACCCTAAATGTTTTTTTTTTTTCTCGCAACAAAATAATCCTTCTTAGTTATTTGCTCTTCATGGATCAAACATGGAATAATCAAGAAAAGGATTTACATTACTCTTATAAATTTGCTGGTGTAAAATATCATTTGCAAAAAAAAAAATCATGTTATGCTAAAATTATGATGCGTCTAAGTGAAGGAAAGGGTCCTTTCTATTCAATTGCAGATTATAGCCATCTACAATTTCAAATGAATTGCATGTGTGTCAACATGAAATTTTTGGATTATAATTTGAAAGACAAATGGCTGAAAATGAAGCATGGCAACAATTATATCAACAACTAATACTATCGTAAGAGATTAGTAAGGTTAGGGAGTGCTGCAATTGGGTCATTATCGTACTTCTACTATGATTTCCCTTTACTATCTTGCTCCTAGAGTAGCTTAATTTGAGAAGATATTCGAATTTTCATACCTGAGTGAAGAATGTAGCCAATAGACTATCCGACTCCACTTTATGGATCAAACGTGGAATAATCAACGAAAGGATTTACATTACTCTTATAAATCTATTGGTGTAGAATATCATTTATAAAAAAAAATCATATTATGCTAAAATTATGGTGCGTCTAAGTGAAGGAAAGGGTCGTTTCCATCCAATTGCAAACTATAGCCATTTACAATTTCAAACGAATTACGTATGTGACAATACAAAATTTTCAAATTATAATTTGAAAATCAAATGGCTGAAAATGAGGCATGGCAATAATTGTATCAACAACTAATATTATCATAAGAGATTAGTAAGGTTGGGGAGTGCTGTGATTGGGTCATTATCGTACTTTTATTGTAATTTCCCTTTACTATCTTGCTCCCAAAGTAGCTTAATTTAAGAAGGGATTCAAATTTTCTCACTTGAGTTAAAAACATAGCCGATGGACTATCCGACTCCACTTCTTATATACTATGAGGAATTGATTATTCTTCAAGGATTAGCGCTTCGATGGAGGGAGCTGGGGAAGGGTTTAAAAAATTTTAGGGGATGAGATGATGCGATGATCTTTACTGTCTAGATATATATATTGTGTTTTGTTTTGGTAAGTGAACAATAAAATTAGGATTCCATTACATATTACTAAACACCGCAATATGCAATCTCAACTTATTACACCTTTATTCCATTACTTTATAATTGCAATTCCTTTCACTCTCTATTCCATTCAGCCAGGTAAAGATGCTGAAGATGTAATTCCTCTACCATGTAGTTATACCTCAGCATAAATAAGCAAGGCTTAAATATTTGATAGATATCACAATTAAATAATGATGTGTCTCCGGGGTCAGACATATGGAGAGGCACCACAATGAACTAAAACAAGAAAATAAAATGGGGGTTTACCGAATTCGTAAGCTATCTAGTTGGATATGGTGCACCAACAAGATTTAACACTGCTTAAGATTCTCCAAATATGACATACCGGTTCGAGTAATACGGTTGCTCGCTACAATCTTTACTAAAGGGATTGACAAGAGCGGGTAGAGAGGAGTTTTTCAAGAGAAAAGTTTCAAGAGTTTTTCAAGAGAAAAGTTTCAAGGGTTTTTCATTAAAATGTCAAATTTACCTAATACACTACACATAGGTTCTATTTGTACATAACTGCAAACTAGTAAATAAAAGGACTAAAAAGATATCCTAGTGGCATTCCTGTAAATATAAAATATACATGAAGGTAATTTAAGAAAAATACAAGAAATCAGATGTGTAAATAACATAAACAAAAATAAGTGATCAAATAAGATGTTTAGATGAGGAGTAGATGAGTTAGGCTTCAACATTTGATTGGGTCAGTACTCCAAGTCTTATCATCATTCCCTTCTTGGAACAAGTTTTTGACCTAAAACTTGATAAGTGGTTACTCTAATTTTTACCTGGATAAAAAACAAATCTGCAAGAGTGAAACAAAAGCAAACTACAATAGCTTAGCTTAATGATCAAAGAAAATACAATTCGACGCTCTTTCCATTCATCAGGAGTGCGATCAATCATGCTCTTCATTAGATACCCTTTCTTCTGCTCATCATGTACCCTATCAATTATCCCTAAGTATTTGCAGTAACTATCAATCAAAGGGAATAGCACAACTTCAAGTTCAAACATGACATGAGCTCAAGGAGTTTGAATATGTAGGAGCTTAAACTACTCCTCAACCTCGTTTTCAACAGTTATTACCTCATTCGCTTCCTCACAATTAGTTTTCTCTTCAATTACCATGGATGGTGTAATAATCCCTTCATCGACATCTTCTTCCTCCTAGATGGTCTCTACGAGGATTTTTTTTTCAGCCCTCCATCTCTCTATTGAAGTCTTAACAATCCTTAAATCATCTTCAAGATTAGCCAAATAGGATGGAGTACAACTCATTCTTTGTCATGGAAGGAATAAGTATTTTTCAAGGGTGCATAGCTCATGTTATGACTCATCTTCCATGGAGAACCTAAACACATGTAACAATCTTTAATGTAAGCAATATCAAATAAAACTTTATCTTGAAATTTGCCAATAGAGAAGGTTATTATTGCTTGCTTCGTCACTCTAATTACTTTATCATTATAAATAAAGTCATACGGATTTAAGTGGTTGGTAATTTTATAATCCAATCTTCCAACAACAATTTCAGAAATAAAGTTCATAAGATAGCGACTAACTCGAATTAATATAATACCCTATTTGAGCTTCCCTTTTATGTAAAATTTATCCGATACCACAATGTATACATTGAGCTCTTCTGCCATCTCCTTAGTAATTGTGAGTTTGGCAATTTCTTAGTTCACTAATTTTCGGTTAGCACTTTGCACGGCTATGTCCAATGATTCCACTTGAACAAGAATTTCTTAGTGAATTGTAGTGATTGCACAGTAGTACATCAGCAACTTGATCACAGTTTATGTTCGATTCTTCTCACAGTAACTCGCTTAGACTTCGATTTAGCTCATCACTTAGTTAAATTCAGATTATGGTCTTATCGAAGCTCAGTCAATCTTATACTCTCGGCACATACACAATTCAGTTTGCTACTCTATAAAATGAATCAACACTTTATATCTGAGCAACTCTGTGAGAAAGTTCTTACACCCAAGAGCTCCCTACGGCTGTCTTCGAAAGAAGTAATACACACACAATAGTACAATCTTAATTTGTGGGTTACGCACTTCAACAATTAGCTTGGTGATTGGAGCACAACTTGTCTCTAAGTTTTAGCAACACACACGCTTCAAACAAATAGGATAGTATTCACACTAGCTCGATAAAATTTAACTTAGTAGCTCGAACATGTAATAGCTCGATGACTCAAAAAGTGAAATCAGTAGCACAATTTAAACAAAACATAGCCGCTGTAAGTTTCTAAAGAAATCGACCTCACATGCAAATACCTTGGTCCATGCTCAACTACTGTAGAAAAGGTTGAAAATCCTTGGTTCTCGCACACAATTAGCACTTTAGCAGTTTTGCTACTTTAGGAAAAGGATAGCTTAGCCTCAACTTCTTTGTCGTTCTCCATGGATTAGCACATATGTTCTGGTTAAACTCCAGTCACCAATCAAGTCCACAACACTCTACATTGGTCTTAGATAATAACTACAATTAATTCAACTCAGTAAATTATTTAGTAGCACGGATTCTCACTTTGCTTTAGCAATTCAACTAAGAGCTTGAATAAGTTAGGATTGGCTTGGCAACTTGAAGAAAATTCAACTCGGCCAAATTGTGACAGCTCGGATAAAGCAATATTATAACTCAACATGAATGCAGTCTAGTAGCTCGGCAATAGTTCGACAATTGACTAGATGCATAACACTTCATCTTAGCCTTTGAATTGCACTTGTTTGATCTTCTTCAATTCAATGACACGACGGCATAAGTGCACTTGACAGTGCGGCATTGATCAATAATTTTCAATCAGCTCGACACTCTTCTTCACCTCTATACTTCAATAGAAAGCTCAGACTCACTTCGGCTTGGATGTGTAAGTTCGGCCTTACTCAGTTCGGATTGACAAGGTGTACTGAGCTTGGATGTAGAGTTCACTTCAGTAGTTTCGACAATGACATAGAACAGATCAGTGCTACAATTGTACATTATACAAGCTCAAATTAAATTCTACAAGGAAGCTCAATAACCTTGGGAGTATGAGAACTCATCTCAATGCTTATGGCCACTTGTCCAATTGCACTTACTATAAGTTACACGCGATAGTACCTTCGACACTTCAGCTCGGCAATACTAAAGTTCGGCTCACCGCTTTGGATTGTAGCAGCTCTAAGCTCGGACACTTTAGTATTTCAGCTCAACAAGTTTAGCAAAAATTACTCAAGTTAGTACTTCGGGTCACAATAGTTCGGCACCTGAATTGTGACTGCTCGAGATTAGACACTTTAACACAATAGTACAGTGTGAGTATGGCACAAACTACAGTAGCACAAAAACGAATAGCAATATACACACAACGAGCTTTAGTATACTCATTAATTGGCACAAACACAATAGTTCGCGCAACAACTCACAGCCATCACTTCACGTACTGCTGTACTTTGAACATAACACAATCACCACCAACTTGACTCCAACAAAGGCCATAACCAAATGTACAAACAAACTCATGCACCAACCATTACCATCACGATCATACACTTCAATCTCCAAGACAACAACACAATTTACTAACACAACTGTAATCACTGCTACCACTGGCTACTACTGCTGTACAATAAGTCTATCGCACTATTCAACTCCAACAACCACTGAAGCTAAACTCATAGACCTAACACAACCACTATCGCAACAATACAAAGGATTCCCAATGGTTGTACAATTGAATTCGAAATATCTAAACCATGAATTGGGGCGCCTACTATAAGAAGAATTTAATCATCCGCTTCTTAATATGGATTCTAAGTCTAAATCCCCTATAATTTCCGTGGCCATACATAAGTAACTCAAACCCTAAGTAGTCGGACTCCAATTGTCCTTCGAAAGCAAAGGATTCCCAATTTCACATCCTAGCACATAGGCATCAGTTGTAGTAACATGAAAAGCAAAACCACCTTCTTTGTGTGTGTGTGTGTGTGTATATTTAGATTTTGCTGTCTATCTCACTTCCTTGCAGTGGCAATACATTTTCCTCGGTTTTGGGTGTCGCTATGGTCTCCGTGAATATAAGATCCAAAAACCCAATAGCCAATGAAGAGAAAAAGGGTAAATTAAATTGGAGTCTCGATGAACCTAGTCAATAAACCTAGTCAATAAACCTTCAGTATCACAATATAAACCAATGAACAGTACCCTCTCAAACATAAAACATTAACTTCAAAACACTCATTATGGTAGTCACAGGAGGAACACAATAGTCATCAACAATACACGAACAAAAACTTTATGAAATCTAACACATTCTCTCTTCAAAATCGCGCTCTGATACCAACGAAGCTGATGCATCTCTGGAGTCAGACACACGGAGAGGCACTACAATGAACTAAAACAAGAAAATAAAATGGGGGTTTAGCAAATCCATGAGCTATTTAGCTAGATGTAATGCGCCAACAAGATTCAACATGGCTTAAGACCCATAAGATGTGACGCACCAGTTTGAGTGATGGAGTTGCTTGCTACAATCCTTACTTAAAGATTAATAAAAGTCAGTAGAGGGGAGTTTTTTAAGAGAAAAGTCTCAAAGGTTTTTCATTAAAATGTCAAGTTTACCTAAAGCCTTACACATATGTTCTAGTTATACATAATAGTAAACTAGTAAATAAAAGGATTAAAAGGATGTACTATTGGTATTCCTGTAAATATAAAATAAACATGAAAGTAATTTAGAAAAAAATACAATAAATAAGATGTCTAAATAACATAAAAGAAAATAAGTAATCAAATAGAATATCCGAATGAGGAGTGGATGAGTTGGGCTTCGGCATTTGGTTGGATTGGTACCTTGAGTCATATCAAATAATCTCCATAAACTCTCAAAATTTAATATATTTAACTATATAGTTCAACTAAAATATAAAACCAAAAGTATTCAACAACAACTAAGCTAAAATCATCTCGTTTGAAAAATAAAACCGAATTTAAATAGAACCACTTGTAAATCTACTATCACATCATATCATTATAGAATATTTAGTGGATCAATCTCCTTACCTCTTAATATCCATACACATCATGTTTATGTAACTAGTCTCATAATCATCATTATCATTAGTACTTAAAACATAAAGTCTTAATAAGTTGAGTTTTATATTCTAATACATAACTATTCCTTAAACACATACATATATAATACTTGCATACAAGCCCATAAATGATTAAATGTAGCATAAAATCAATTAATTTGATATATATCATTTAGTATGAGCAAATAACATAATCCCGATATTTGGAATTTGTAATTACTTAGATTCCACTTTGGTACTCTACTTTGCTCTACTTTAGAATTTTGACCCATAGATCCTCAAATGTAATTCTTAATTCTCAAATCGATAGATACTAAGGTTAAACTTATTACCTTTTGCTTCAAACATACTAATCATCTCATTGTGGGTTAATCATCTATTAATTAGCCATTAGTAATGAAGTCAATTACAATGGTTTAAGCGATATTCCATTCCATAGATTAGCATTACAAAGCCATCCTTTCTTATTAGCCATATTGGACATGACTTATTGACGACCATTAAGTGATGGTAGAGAAATTAGAGCCTAAACTACTTACTTCCTCTAATAAGTATAGTGCACCATATGCTTGTTTATGATTACCACATATAGGTTGATTACACACAAAATAATGCAATATTTTTAATTGACATAATATTTACTATTTGTTTCTAGTACCTTGACATGTGTAACCAACAATTAGCATTGATTAAACTAATCAATAAAAGCTTAGAATACAGAACACTTATGATTATTACACATTGATTAAACTCATTCTCATTTAATGATAATTAATTTAAGTCTAAAGTTATGTTTCTCACTCATTCTTTCAATAAAAAACCTATTAAATATATCTGTCTTTCTCAAACAACTCAAAATAGGTCAAATAAGAAATGGTAAGGTCAATTGAAGCTTAATAAGCTAATTGATTGCCAAACTAAGAGGAGGCATATTGACTATGGTTCTTAGAATGAAGGTCTCTGATGACCTCTTTAGGGTTGATCAACTATAGTTTTAAGGGGTTTTTGTCTAGGGTTATAATTAAAGTCGATTCTACATATGTTTATGAGTTTCGAACATTTGTTCTTTGATTAAGTCCAATCTTTATGCATCAAAACACAAACTTAACAACATATTACCATTTATTCAACAATTTAAACTTAGTTTTCCATTTATATCCATAAGTGATTAAATCATACGCCTTTAAGTTTAAAGTTTAAGGAAAAAGAAAATGAAAGTGAATAGAGTATCTTATAATCCTTTAAGAAATTGAATGTTCTTAAGAGAGAAAAATGTAACCTTGATACATTTTATAAAAATCCTTTCTTATGATTACAAAGGTGTTTAGCTTTCTATGATGGAAGGTAGCAAAAAATAAAAATAAATAAAAATAGAAAAGGGAGCTTAGCCTTTATAATTGACTGGAATAGAAAAGGGTAACCTCAACTAGATGTTGAATTATTTTCTTATTTACCACCAATAATAAGCCCTAACCATAAGAAAGAGCATAGTGATTCTCGAGTTTCAATGGTTATTAAATGAGATTAAGGGCTGTCTATACACCTATTTGGTTATGTAATTAACCTTATCAACAAAAGGCAAGCTAATTACCTATATGCTCTTATTTTTTGAATAATTATAAAGGCATTTCATCATCTACATAAAATTAATTTCGTCATCCAAATTTGGTTGCAGCTTAGAATGACTTAGGGTACCTACTTTTTATCTCCTTTCCCAACTCTAAAATAGTTTCTCATTTGGATCTACAAACTTTAACCTATAACAACATCTAAATTTAGATTAACTTCTAATCCTTAATTGGAATAAGAATTGGAAGGATGCTCAGACTAAGGTCTCTTGAAGATTTTTCTTAGAGAATAAGGATTATATCCTAAGATATAGGCTTTATTTATCATTTTATTCTTTATATAGCTTAAGTTACTTAGGAGATTTAGTTCGTAGAATATAAATTTGTTTCCTTTCTTGTATTATTTTCTTTTACAGTAACTAGGGTTATTAGATTATAAAAAAGTCTACTACTAGATGGATATCAGTTAGTTATGTTGGATTCAACCTTGCTATCTTTATTTAATTTAATGAGTTTTATCCTCCTAAATCTTTGATCTTACCAATCATCTAAGCTAATTATGGCCAACTTTTATACTCGTTAGTCTTCTCTAAGATTGTGACATATATACAATGGTGTGATTCGTGGTTCATATTGAATTATTTCATTAACGATTAGATTGCTTGAATGATTGTGAATAGTATTAATTGTTGTTCTAATTATAACTCAAATTGTTTACTAGTTAGATAGTAATTTGTTCATATCGTTTTTACTTAATTTTGTTCTTTTATATATTGAAAAACCCATAAAATATTTCTTCTCAGTTTATTATACTTGGAAAGCTCCTAAAGTAATTCAATTTGGTTCATAGGTTACAGATATTGATTGTATGCTGATTCTTCCGAGGATCTAAGCATTTTAAGATACAAAATGTGAGTTAGATGGAAAAAAAAAACATATTGGATAAATATGGGTAAAATGAAGGATATATAAGTGGAAGAGACCCATTAACCAAATATTTTAAGGTTTTTGGGCTGGATATGATATTAAGCAAATTGATTTTTTCTTTTACAAGATCCATTCTCCTCGATGATGTACAATCCCTTAAGGCAACAAGTGCTATTAAAGTTAACTTTGACCGAGACAAGATGGAATGCATGTGGTGATTTAGCTCTTCATGGTTAGCCTTCTCATGTTGAAACAAGAGCTATATGGTGGTGACTTAGGTGAAAGTCCATGGAGTATGGTGAGTGAGGCAGGCTATAAGTCATTTATAAGGCGAGCTTAGTGGATTCAATTGCTAAGGTTTTAATGGGGCCACATAGATTTTTACTTAAGGTGGAGTACGAGCAAAGCCTAATATGAAAGAAACTCACACTTGATAAGTTATTATTGGGATTTGAGTGTAAGTCAGGAGGTTTCTTATGCTATTTCTATTATTTAGGAATAGATCGGGATGAAGTTAGTATTTCAGGTTCCATTCTCTTTTTTCATATTGGGAAGAACATTTAGTAAGCGAAATCATGATTACATTAAATCAACAATTTCAACTTTAAGAGAGAATTCGATTCTCTTTTAAAAAGGCAAAATTACAAAATTGCAATTCCATTGCCCTTTATTAATTAAGATTAATTAAAATTATTTATTTAACATTCAAACAAATTATTTTGAAAAAAAAAACTTTAAACGAATCGTGACATACAATAATTAATAATATTTTTGAAAAACAATATTATTTGTGTATTTAATATCATTCTATTTTATTTTTTTATTAATGTTTCTAAACATAAAAAAGAGTTTTCATTTTAGTTTTAGTTCTTATCCTAATTTATCGATTTTATTCTATTTTATTTTATTTAATCCGAGATCATTCCTTAACACTTAATATGATATTAAAGTGTTAGGTTAAGTATAGTATCAAATTCAAGAATGAAGTCTTTCACAAGTCCCATTTTCCTTAGTGATATATGCTCCTTCACACAATAGGGCACGTCAATTTTGGTAGTGATTATTAGACAAACGTCTTTAAAACGTTGATTTTAAATAACCATGCCTTAAATGCATGGTCTGGCGCTCAAAACATTATAAATTTATGGCCATTTTGTTGCCTTTTTTTTTTTCCCTCTCTAAAATACATTGCTTTTGTTTAATTCTTCTTGGTCATCATCATGAATCTAATCACAATATTTTACAACTTAATATATCATAGACATGATAAAGAAATTTATGAGTAAACAGTATTTTCAATAGATATATCAACAACCAAAAGGATATTCGATTAAAATCAAAAGCAAACAAAGACACCTACAAGAGCACTTACCCAAAAAAAAAGAAAAAAGTAAATAAATGAATACTTACAATGGTTGTATATTTTTTTTTTTTCGAAGTGATGTTAATCACGTGCTAATGAGGTCGCGTATTGTAAAATCTACAGTAACAGAGTACTACTATTACTACAGTAGTTTGCAGTCTTCCAGAGTGCTTTGTTTTTGCCAACATAAATAAACAAGCAATATCTTCTCTGACATCGAAACCAAAGATTTGATTGAGCCTTGTTTTAGTTTTTAGATTTATGGTTTAGTAAAAAAAAGGAAAAACACATACATACATACACAAAAACTCATTAAAGGCATTCACGCCATTTTCACACACACCCCCACAAGCACATATCTGAGCCATTACTAATACTCGCTCAGGAAACCAAAAGGGTACGAGAGGACTTTAATTACACACACCCACCTCAACATCAAATACGCTTACACGCTCAGCATAGACATAGGCATAGATACTCCGTTCTTTTGTGTGTGTGTGTGTGTGTTCCAGAGAGAGGGAGTAAGAAACACAGAGAGAGGGAGAGAGAGATGTTTGCAGCCGAGAATGGACTCAAAGGAGACCCTAGGCTTGAAGCCATATCTCAAGCCATACGGGTTGTTCCTCATTTTCCTAAACCCGGTTGGTTTTGTGCTTTTCATTTATTTACTTATTTTATATTTTTGGACATGTTTTGTCTTTTTTCTTTTTTCACTAAGAGATGAGTTCTTGCAGTAAAATTTTGAATGAATGTTGTTTATTAAGTAGTCAAGCATGGTTTTTTCTTTTCTGGGTATACTTCATATTTCTTAAAGATTTATTTTTTCGAGGAAAGTGTTCTTAATTGTCTTTTGTCAATGAAATGGCAGTTCTTGTAATTCTTCTCGTATAATATGGTCTGTGAAGTGATAAAGTTTGGATTTTGCTGTCTGGGTGTGCTGATAATTCCTCCATGAATTTCTAAAAAAGAAAAAGAATATTTCGTTGTACTATTATTTTCAATAGAAGTAGTACTTTTACTTAGAATTTTAGTAAAATGTTGTCTGTAAAGTGATAAAGTTAGGATTTTTCTTTCTGGTTTATGCTGCTCTGTTCTTAAATATATTTAATTTGATGATGGTTTGGGAAACGTTTCAGGCATAATGTTTCAAGATATAACAACATTGTTGCTGGATCATAAAGCGTTTCAACACACAGTGGACATTTTTGTCGATCGATATCGAGATATGGATATTTCTGTTGTTGCCGGTACACTATTTCTTTTACTCATGCGAGCGATTGTTGGGAAAAATTTATTTTTAAAATAATTTGTGGAAAAGGAAAGCAATTTTTGGTAGATTCATCAGGATATATGAAAACATCATGCGCTGCCTCTTTTTTTTTTTTTTTAATCTTTCTTTCTCCTTTTTGAGTTCTGGAGGATGTTTTGTTTATCATATTCGTGGAATATTTAGGTGTTGAAGCAAGAGGATTCATTTTTGGTGTGCCGATTGCTTTGGCTATTGGTGCGAAGTTCGTTCCTTTACGAAAACCCAGGAAGTTGCCGGGTATGGAATTTTCTTCTGTTTGATTTCAAATTTCATGTAATTCCAGTACAGTCCTTTCGTGTGTATTGTTGTTAGATTGGTGGGAAAAATCGGCTTCTTGTGTAATTCTATTGAGGGCCTTGAGCACATTTTCAGTTGCTTTCTTCTCTTTCTTCTAGATGATGAAGACGTAAACACATTTAAGCATGTAGTTGAATGGAATATGGAGAGTGACATGTAAATGCATCTGCGAAGGAATGGGTCGGAAATGAATTAGTGAACTTAAGGATAAGAACACCTGCTCGATTTAGAAGTGAGCATGGTTGTTTACACTTCATGTACAGATAGACTTAGCCACCGGTTGGGTTGGAGCTGGCCGGTCATTGAACCGCTGCCCCTTCTTCTTTTTAAATCGAAGAAAAATTGGGCAGACTGGTTCCAAAATCAAATAATATTCTTTTGATTGCATTTCACATAGATTTCCTATGTAAGATCCATTTTATGGAAGTTCTATTGAAAATTTAATTCTTTTGTAGTATAGTATGGTGCGAGAATATCCAAATTTGAAGGCTTTTTTCTTTCCTTTTTTTTTTTTTTTTTTTTTCCTATAATGTATATCCAGTGAATGAAAATTTCCAGAAGGGAAGAACTTCTGGAGAAACCTTCTAAAGTATTTGTTCCTTGTAAAACTTCCTCGGCTTGTTAAACTTGCTAAGAAAGATATTACAGACCGTTTTCATAGTACCTAGAAAAGACAAGATGATAATCGTCCCTTGCTTGAAGCAGCCATTGGTGACAATCAATTTGTCCAGGATATCCAAATCCAATAGACGAAGTTTCTCGATTGCCAAATCGTATCGTAGTTTGTGCCCTTTCCAATCACATGCCTCGTATGAGAAAAAAGAAAAAAGCCAAGAAGGATGAGAGGATTAACTTGGTACAGTCGGATATTTGAATCAGCTATTTCTTGAATATTTGTTAAACCAATTTGGGAACATGGCTGATAAGGGGGACCATCTATATTTAGGATTTTTTGTCTCGTTATGGAAGGTGTACAACCATTGGTTTTTATTTTCTCTCGTGTATTTGCTCTGTCCACATATGTTACATGTCCCGTCTGACTGCTCGCATTTAACCTCGAAGTAAATGTTCCGATTCCATATCTTGTGTGTTTGGAAATAGCACTATCCTGTTTCTGTTTAGATTGGCCCATGCCCTTAGGATGTACTGTTTGATGATGTGGGAATTTATGAAATTAAAATGTGCAGGTGAGGTTATTTCAGAAGCGTACGATCTGGAATATGGTTCTGATTGCCTTGAAATGCATGTTGGTGCTGTCCAGCCTGGGGAACGCGCTGTAGTTATAGACGATTTAGTAGCTACCGGTGGTACCCTATCTGCAGCAATTAAACTTCTTGGTAAGCCATGAGCTAACAATTCTCAGTCTTTCCATGTCTCTATGTTGACATTTGCTAATTTTCCTAGAACGTGCGGGGGCTGAAGTGGTCGAGTGTGCTTGTGTTATTGGATTACGTGACGTTAAGGTGATTAAAACAGTGATGCCTTCATCTTCTGTCTGGATTTTTGAATCTTGCTAGTAGAACATGGTAATTTGGTAAATGGCCTATCATAACTCATATGGAAGTACCCTAATCTGATAGTATGAATGCTAGATTTTAATTTTATTAGTTCAATCGTACGACGGGCTTCTTACCACCTGTTAAGTATGTTTTACAGATTGCCAAATTGTACTTAAGAGAGTCACAAGTTTTTGTGATTCCATGTGTAACTTGCATCCTCCTATTTGTATGTTTTTCAGGGTCAACATAGGCTAAATGGAAAGCCACTTTATGTTCTTGTTGAGCCACGGGAAGCAGATAGTAGTTGTTAAGGTAATGAATCTAGCAGGGGAAGATGAAGATCTACTTCCAGTGAATAAATACGATACTCTTGGTGCTACAATCAAATTTTTTAGACAAAATCAACTTCAAAATTTTCGAGGAAGCATCGATTTTTTAAAAGCACTAGTTCTATTGCGTTATGTTAGAATTTTTTTGTTAGTTGCATATCACTCATTAATACACATGGCAGCGTGTATATATATTTATTTGTCTCCTAAACAAGTGCCCCATGCTATTCTCCACATCCTTACCTAAAATAATCAGTACAAGTAAATTGCAAAGAACATCGATTTAAAATAATCATCTATGAATTGACCATGTACTCGTATGTTTAAGTTGCACTTGCAATGTGGATTGCTCCATGCTTTAATATAAGTAATAAATGGTGTGCCTATATCTTGGGTATGGAATTAGATCATGCAACACTTCTCAGTGATCGAAGTGATTAAGCAGGACTAATTTTGGAAGAAGAATGAGAAACTACATCTGAGTTTTCTTGTGCCCAAACGGTTTCACATTCTGTATCCCAAAGAATTTTTATTATTTGTCCTACCTTTTCCTTTTCTATTTGTACATGCTGACATGTAAGTAGATATTAGAGGGGCACGGATGGGGATATCATTTCAAGCAGTGAAACTGCTGACCTGAAAAACTCACTATATAGTATGGGCTGCTTTTCTTACCATTCTAATGTACCATTCTAGTGATGTATTTATGCTTGGTGGGCATTTTGGTTTTTAGACATTTTCACAAAGTGCATGTGTAAACAAATGCAAATTGGATGTATTGATTCCACAGACATTAAAATCAATGCAGACCTCGATATGTGACATTATTGATTATTGATGATTCAGTCTTGTTAGTGATTGTCTTGGACTATCTATCTATCTAATTAAATCTCTGAACATAGATTTTCTTGCTTGGTTTTGCAGTTAATTGGTATTTAGAATGCTCGGGCTGACTTAAAGAGAGATGTGATGCTTGAGCAAAGTTAGAATTAGGGAAATGTTTTGCCATACTGTTTGGGTCGATTGAGTACTAGGTGATATCATTTCAATTGTTGAAGAAATGTATTTAGGCTGTTTTTCCACTCCACCATTTGTAGTTTTGATCAGCATCTTTTTTGTTTTTTCAATTACATCCATCCATTTGTTAGTTGTAATCATCTTACCCTCTGTTAAGGACAATTGGAATCCTTCTGAATGTGTCAACCTAACCACAAGCCCGCTTTGGTGGGAAAACTTTGTTCCATTTACCCTTTCTATTGCTGGCTTCATGGACTTGTCCTTGGTAATACTTTGCTAAATATTGTTTTCATTATTTATTTTTTAAATTCACCATATTTTCTTGCTTTTTCGTTGAAATATATCAAAGCAAAATGAATAGTTGGATTATGTCTTCGAATTGAGATAAAGCTTTGTTGGGTTTTTATACATGTGAATAAGTAGCAATGAATTTCAAATATATGATGATAATTGATAGTTTTAAAGGAACCTAATCCATATTATAGATGCTGTTATATATCTGAATAATGTTAGAATTTATCTACCATTTGTCAATACACATACATACATGCTGGTGGTTATACCCATTGAATATCTTCCCCTCTTATTTTTAACCTTTTATCCAGCAGATATGGGGTTGTGATAAGAGGGATGAACGTGGAAAATTTAATGAGGAAATTTTGAGAGGTAAAAATAATAAAAAAATAATTAGGATAAATAGCAAATACATCCTTTAGTTGGTGTCATCTTAAATATGGGAAGAACAAAATCTATCAAATTCAGACTAAAGGTGTTTCAGAATTGTACTGACATAGAATCCATTTTGATACTCTGGTGAAGAGTCAATTGTAAACACCTAAAAAGATTTATCAATGACATTAGAATGCCTATTGGTAGAGCAATCTTGTAAGACAATTGTCAAAAGTCCCAATTAGAGGCGGGACCACGTCGAAAACATACGAATTACACCAGTTAATGGACACGGGAGCAATGGGGGACTGTACATTATCTAAAGTTGGCCAACCAACAGGAGACAATTGGCTGGCTATATTTAAGGCAATCTAGCCAGCTGACTTGGGGATGTTGGCCTGTTGACGTGGGAATGTTAGCTCGGTAACATCAGGCCAGCCATTCCGTATCTGTCGGGGCCGCAATGCATTTAGGGGGGTTATGGGTCAAAAATTGAAAAAGACAAAACTGCCTAGATAATTGAATTGAGAAGTAGTATCTGCATGCCCTTGGAAAATCACGTTTAGTTGTAGAAAGCCACGGGGGTGAAGGAAAAACTCGTTAATTGAATCAATTCTAAACCAAATTAAAAATATGGTTTTTATTATAAATTGGATTAGAAAATTTCCCAATCCTAATCAAATTAAAAATTTATGATTACTTTGAAAAGATAAATTAAATCAATCTATAAAATTGAGTCAAACAATTTTAAAAAAATAATAATAATATTTTCCAATTTTCTTTGTTATAATACAACACTTAATTTAATTTATATTTATTGAGATGTATATGTATTGGATTTTTAATTAACAAAATATATAAATTATTTATATCATTTAATTCCAAAGTTTATACTATATCTTCTTTTTATAAATAATTAGCTGCTAATAAATATTTGAAAATATTTGGCTACATGAATATGAACTTCATCAATAATTTCTATTGTGATATTAATACTTATTATTATATTAAATGAATTTAGTACTTTCAATAGCAAATTACATGTTATGCCTAAGTTGGAAAATATGGTTTAATCCGTAAACCAAATTAAAATTTTATGACTTAGAAAAATTTATAATCCGAATTATACGGTTTGATTGAAAATAATAGAAAACCAAACCACATTTTTAGGGTTGAGTTTGGTTTGGCTTGGAGGAAAAACTAAATTAAATTGGACCGACCGTGCCTGTCTTTAGAAACCACAATCAGATTACTAATGTTACGCAATATGGGAGCTGGAATCTGCGGCCCGGAGACTGATCTAGCCACGGTTTAACTTCAGAACCCAACCCATCCAGCGCTTGATCGTACTCCCCATATAATCACATGGTTACGACCCCATGATTGATGAGAATGAAACCGATGCCTTTTTCTGGTCAAACTATGGATGTAGGGTCTCTAACCCCGGTCATCTCTGTTAACAAACGAGTCAGGTGCTATAAGGCCAAGGTCAAGAATCCGAACCTTTCTGTTGGGTCTTGGGCCATTCACTGAACCTTCTTCGAGTTTATGACTTGTAATAAAAGAGATGGACCTTTGGGGTCTGCCTGAGATTAGGCACTCTTTAGGAATGGTATCTCCATGCCTATTCTATTTTATCCGAACCAAATGCACAACCATACTAGTAAAAGTATTACATCGGCTGTTTCCACAAAAAGATGCACAATGCCCCTCTTTAATTGTGTTATGTTTAGATTAGGGAATTATTTAAGAGGATGTAATTATTAGTGAAGATTATCCTTATGCTTACAAAAATCATTCTCTTCAAATATGGACAGCATGTAAGAGAAGATTTTGCAAAATAATTTTAGATACCCTTTCAATGAAACATTGAATTATAGGGACGTTTTGGTAATTTAATAATATTAAAAAGGTTTAATTGATTTTGCCTTCACAATATACATTATCGTTTGCCTTAATGATTAAGGCCTTACTTGAGATATTAGAGCTGGTTCATTGGGCACCTATGGGCATGTTCATCAGTAGTATACCTAAGGAGATGTTTAGAGTGACACATCAACATTTTAATTAATTCTCATTTCTAAATAACTGTCCATTTTTATCAATGAGGTGCCTAATCAAATAACTCAGTTATCTAGAAAATTAAAATTTTTTTCAGAATCTGGTATTGTCATTATTTTTTAAACCAATATATAAAATGTTTTTTAAGATCATTGAAATGTGAATAATTATTTATTATTACCACATATTATAATAGTAATGTTTTATTTATTATTATAGAAAATTTTTAAAAAGGAAAATAATTTAAAAATTTAGCCTTAATGCATTTTGGCCGACAACCAAATTCACCCCTCAATCAAAGTTTGACAATGTCAAACAAAAGAAGAAAAAATAGATAAATAAATAAATAAATAAAAATTGCGACTCACTGATTTTATTTTAAGGAACTTAGGGCATTAGAGCACTGCATGGTGCTTCTGCTTTGTTAATAAAAGTAGGGTGTTCGTATCAAGCACCCTTCATAAATATGACCTAAGGAGGTACTTATGACGTTACACCCGTGTTCAAATTAGCTCTCTATTTCAAGTAACTTGCCGCTTTATTAATGTTATTTTACAAAATTAATTAACTATTTTTTAAAACATTTATGGATCTCATGTTATTATTACTTTTCAAACTAATGTTTAAAATATATTTTTTTGAAGATTTTTGAAGTGCGAATAATTATTTTATTATTACTATATAATAATAATAATAGTAAAAAAAAAAAAGGAAATTAAAAGAATTGGGAATAGTCCTTGCATTAAACAATGGTACAAAATTAGCGGACTGGGTTAAAATAGCTCGAGATTGTCAGACTTCAACCAATTGAAAAAAAAGGAGAGAACTGAGAAGCAGTAGCACCTAGTTATGTAAATGGGTGTCGTCATGCATCATGTTTATCAGTTAAAGTAGAGTGTATAGCATGAGAACATGTGCTAACATCCTTGATAAACATGTTTTTAGAGCACTTCTTTTCATGCTTCACGTGGAGCCTGACATAAAAATAGTTTATCTCAATTTATTTTATTTTAATTTATTTTTTAAAGATGCTATTATATATAATTAATGATCAAAATTATAATAAAAAGATTACATCATGATAAAATCACAACTTATTTAAAAAATCTAGATTATCTCTATTATTGATTTATATGTTAAAAGAAATTATGAGAAAAAAAAATTAAAATGATTTATATAAGCTTGATAAGAATAGTTACCCCATTTTTTATCATGTGGGGAAAGTATGATAATTATTACCTTTCACTAGAAAAGGCAATTACCTAATTGCTCCCTTGTCCAATGACTACAAAAAAAAAAAAAAAAAAAGGAAAGATCCCTTGACGGTTGTTTATTTTTATTCCTTGATATAGTATTTAATTATAAAGATTGGACTATATAGAAAGAACAGCACAGAACAAAATAAGTATAAAAAGGATTGAACAGTATAAGTTTATTGTATTATGTTTAATTTGCATAATACTTTACTGGACATAAATCTCTTATTTGTTATATATAAGCACCGATTGTGTTATTGTATTTTGATATTTATACTCTCAATATTATTTAATATATATTTTAATTATATTTTTATATTAATTGAAACACAATTTGAATGGATTATTAAATCCATACAATCAAACAAATTATATACAATATTAAATAAAAATCGTAGATGTGCTAATTATTAAAAAATTAACAATTTGTATTATCAAAAAATAATTATTTATATTAAATAAAAAACCATATTGAGAATATAAAATATTTTTTTTTATTATATGAATTTTATTTTTGTATTATGATATAGATAAGATAAAATTTGAACCTTTTGTCTAGTTCATTAGCCTACTTTTTAATTCAATCATTAAGTAAAGTTATAAATTAAATATAGGATAAAATTTTTTTTCCGGTCTAATGTCACAAAAATTACATAATTAAATGCTATTTTAGTATAAAAATGGAAAAAAAGGTTTAATAGGTATTACACGATATGTATTATGTACTCATGATATGTAAATACAAATAGGATATTGACATGCATAATAATGAAATGAATAACTTACAGATTAATTATCACGTATGATTTATAAACATTATATGTGCCAATATCTTATTGATATTTATACATCACATGTATATAACACGTAATCTATATTACCCACTGAATTGTTTCTCAAAAAAAAAAAAAAACAAACAAAAAGAAAAAAATGGAAAGATAATCCTTTTCCTTCACGTTTCTTTCCATCCTAATTCTTTAATTTCACTTTCTTCATCCTTTTTCCTTTCCTTCATGCTAAGCATAGTGCAAGGAGACCTTCTTAAGCATAATGTTTATAGAGCACGGCATAAGCTTGATTCGTTTCTTCTTCACAAGTTTTCAATTGTTACTAATCGCACATTGTTTTTACAACAATATTACTATAAATATATATTAAATATTATCTTCAAGAAGAATTAAAGGAGGGGCTTTTGCTATTGACGAATAATAAGTCTCTCTATTCCAGCTAGAAGGATAGATACGGTTTTATTGGATTTGAATTTTCTTAAGATGCGGCCAATGTAATCAATTATTGATATTTATATAGAATAAGAAGAGTATCATAATGACCTCTCGACACTCCAAACGCATCTAACGACACTGCCTTCGTTTTAGCTATGGATATTCTCAATAAATATATTATTGTCAACAAAACCTGTATTTGCTTCTCCCCTATCGGTTATCTATCAATGCCATGTGCAAGCAGGCTTATTTGTCACATCTGTCTTGTCTACGACCGGTTCGAGTATAGACATGCGAGTTTGTACTTATGCAATACGTGTGCTTATGTATTTTAACGTATGTTTATCTACTAGAATGATCTATCACATGAGAGTTTTAGCATTTGAATATCACTGTCCATAGTTTGTATCTTTCAGATTATATCTTTAGTTTGTGTTCTCCAAACGGCATATACGATTCCAAAGATATCTTCACAGATTTCTCCCTCATCCAATTTAAAAATGGATAATGTTGGAAAATTATACCAACATATCAATAATATCATTTTATGATATACCTTTACTTCTTTATTGTTTTGTTCTACGTTAATTTATTGTTAAATTTTGGCATAGACAAACATATAGATATTAAATTCATTATAACTTAATCATATGATTATTGGTTTCTTGCAGGATGGATTTGATTCGCTTCCTCTCTTTCTCTAAAATTGTGATATAATAGTTGAAAAAAAAAAAATATCGCATATGAAAGAAACCAAAAGGCACAAAAAAAACCTATTTTCCCTCCACATTTTTTTATCCTAACTCTCAAAACTCGAAACAACCCTCTCTCAAACACCATTTTGCAAGAAAATCATTTAAGCCTCTCAAAAAATGGGGAAGAAAGAAGGTTTTTGGATCTTTTCCTTGCTCAGATGCTTCTTACATGCCCAGCTTCAACCTTAAAGTAATATATAGGAGATCTCGAAAAATGCAGATATAGTAAGTATAAAAGAAATGTAGTTATATAAGGTGGAAAAGAAAAAAAAGGATAAAAGTACAAATATGTTATTTGCAATTAACCGAGAAATAAATTTTAATAATCTTTAGGGTACTTCCGGCATTACTCCTTAATCATATGATTTGTCACTTATACACTTGGTTTGAGAAGGTATTATACTGCTTAGACCACATAATTTGTTTACATTGCTTGACCAAAATCTCCGGGAGCTTTATTCGAAATAAATTTCATGGTAAATTTAGCTCTTTATATTTGATTTATATGTTTAACTTTTCCATGTTTAAGATCGAGTGTTTAAATTTTATTCAACATGCTTTCATAAATCTCATTTCACTATTTCATCCTTAGACAAAATAATTAAAAAATAATGAAATTAAAAAAGCTTACGTAAAATGAAAAAAGAAGAAGAAGAAGAGAAAACTATTGACCCTCTTGTTTACTTGATGCCTTTATTTTTTTATTTTTTTATTTTTGTGTTACTTCGAAGGGTAAAATGATTAAATGAATGTTTGAAGCAACTTCTCCCTCTTCTTCTTCCATTTTATAGATTTGGAGTTCTAAACACTCAATAGAAAAAATTATAGAGTTAAGTGTATATGGAGAAAATGCAAAGGGATATATTTACAATTTACCTTGAAGTTTAACATGCATGATATAAATGTACAAATAGATAATAATTCAAATACTCCGATGCATAATTTTTCTTTTATCTTAATAAAACATTGAGTTTAACGTGAAGTTGAAGGCAATTGAAATTTTAACGTAGAGTTTATTCATTGACCGGTACAAAAACATAACACAGAAACAAAAATTGTTTTAAGACAAGCAAAAGAAACAAAATACACAGTAATTAAGAATATGTATTACTCGATAAAAACTGTATGTATCAAGTTTTTCTTTAGTTGCTGTCTGAAATTTCAAAAACAATTGGTTCCAATTTGTTGTATATATACTATTCTTGTTGAGTGCCACCTTGGCGCTCGATTAGATTGAGTCATCATGAGAGAATTTGAATATATTCAATTTGACTGGAGTCAATCATGAGTAATTACATCAACTCGGTTTGGTTAAATTTGCTGTTCTACAACATCCGCAAGAACGTATACATGAGATACATAGACTAGCTAGGACGTTAATGTCATTAATTACAAGAAGCTAATATTCACTATATGCAGCATGGTTAAGGAAAAATTTAACATAGTGAAAAGCAGGAATTGGGATAAATACATTACAAGTGTCTGTGCTTTCCATTCTTAATAATTTAGTGTGTGAACTTTTGGTTTTGCAATGGTGTGTGTATATATAAATATAAATATATACTTTCAATTCGACTACAAAATATTTAGATACTAAAATTACCAACTAAATTACAAGTATGCATACTAAGTTGTAACCAAATGGAAAGTATAGATACTAAATTATAAAAAAAAAAAAAAGAGAGTAAAATTTAAAAAACCATACTGTTGAAATTTTAAATTCCAAACACCTATAGTGCCTTTAACCTGAAGGAAGTCAACGTCAATTCCAAAGAAGAATCCAAATTGTGCTGTCCATTGATGTAAACGTTGCAACTTGTGCCAACAAGTGGCTATTAATTACGAAGAAGTAAGGAGCCAAGTTTCTGAGAGCTTGGTTAAAGAAAGAACCATATATGTGCAATATAATAGACTGGAGGATGTATGAATTTGTTTTATCTCCTTCCAGGGAAGAGATATTCTCTTGTACATTCTTTTCTTCATATTATTTTTTATCCTATTTACGGAAAGAGGTATGAGAGCAATAGCTTAGTTGAACTAGTTGCCTCTTATTGTATCAGCGACTTATCAAGCATGAACTATAGTAGGGTTAGGGTTAGGCCTAAAATGTTAGCAAGATGAGGCGATTCATAAATTATTTGGCCTTGAATTTATAAGTCCGACTTCAATTATACTTGAACTCAAACTATATTCAACTAATTCATAAAATTCATTCTGCATTGCATGACTTTCTCTTAAATTATTAAAAGCTATTATTGCTACGTGGTAAATGAAGAGAATTTACTTATAAAGGAGTAAAATTTTTGCTATTCATGAACTAAGTGACTTGGAGGTTGTGACACGATTGACAAAGTTTGGAGTTCTTACCCTACTATTTTGGGTTTATGAATTTCTTAATTTCTTAAAAGAAGAAGAAGAAGTTGCACTATGAGTAAGGTTGTTAAACTCACGATTTTATTTAGAATTGTTAGAAAGTTTGTAGAATCGGAAAATCAAATCAAAATACAAAAATGTAAGTTTATATAACCTATGTAAAATAATTTTAGAAAAACTATAGATATACTTATAATAATTATAAAAAAACTTAAATTACACGATGTAAATAAAAAAATGGAAAAAATTTCGTTCTTTTTTTTTTTTTTAAATTCTTAATCTATAATTTAATATTCATGAAATAAGGATAAAGTATGGTCGAAACTAATTTTCTTTTTGATTGTTTTTTTTTTTTTTAAAAAAAGACAATGAATTGAAGAAAACCAAATGTTTCAACTAATTTTAAGTTGTTTATGGTATAACTTAAATATATGGTTTTTCTTATAAATTTTTTTATTAAAACTGGAACCCAGATGAAAGCTATAAATATCAAAAAGGAGATTAGGATGGAGAGAAAGATGAAAAAAAATTAGAATAGGATAGAAAAGATGATATAATACTTTAATAGTTAATGGGATAGTGAAAACCTAATTTTATATATATAGGCCAATTCAACTAATATATATAAAGTCGCAAATTTGGCTAAATGTAAGTTTTGCATATAAAATTAGTTAAAAATATAAATTTCTATAGGATAACAATTTTATACACGAGTTAACTCGAAAAAGTTTTCTAAAATAGTAAACTCATAGAATTGTATGGCTGTAATTTTGACAACTATGATCAAGAAAACTATAGAATAATTGAGATATTAAGATTGTGATATTAATGTACTAGGTGGTGTTTTGGATGATTCTAAGCACTAATAGTAGTGACTAAACCGTAAGTTAAGATCAAGGGGAGGCTTATACCCTAAATTTCACGTTAGTTATCGAAAGACCACATTCAATACTTACATTCATATAGTTGTTTATATATAGCATATGATTGAAAACTTGCTTGATCTCACTTATACATATATAGTGATGAAAATAATACACTCCATCTCATTGAGTGATAGTTGTTCATTCCTCTATAGTGCCCTTTATCTTGTAGGATCTACAATATATATTGTTACCAGAAGAATTACTAGGATAAGTTTTAGGGATTTACGAAACAAGAATGATGATCATAAGGTAGCGAAAGAAGTTACTTAGCCTTGATATGGTTATCTTTTCTAATGTTTTGTAGATGAATTCTAGACCTTTGATCCTTTGTATTTCAATTTAAGTTATGGGAGAAATATGTTCAAGTTGGCACCTAAGGTACAATTAGATCTTGTGTTCTTACCTCTTTTGATATAAGACCTTCTATTGAAAATGTTATTTTCTTTTCTATATATGAGCAACAATTTTAAACGTTTTGTTAGTTTTTTTATAGGAGGTAGAGCAATTGGGGCATGACTAAGGCGTAATAATAGCTAACATAACATATTAATTAAGAGTAAATTACATCGATTACCCTTATAAATTTTGTAAATGACACTGACACTATTTTTTTCAAAAACCTATACTTGCCCTTCTACTTTTAACTATTAGGATATCGATGTAGCACAAAAGATGACATATCATTAGCACATCATTATCTTGTTAGTATTATTAATAATTTTATATAAATATTATATATATATTAAATAACTAAAATTAATNGATTAAGCTAATTTCTTCTAGAATGAAGTTAAAATCTAAAAAGAACACACTTTGCTTATAATGAGCATTTATAAGGAAAAGGAAAATCTTTGAACAAAATTTCACATGTTTTTATTTTTTAAATCTATTTAGTCATGTTATCGTTTTTTTTTTTTTTTTTTGCAACAGGAGAGGATGCCAAACACCTTTTATAAAACTAGAAATTTAAAGAAGCAATTTTACTTTTATAAAGAAGATAAAGGTTCTTTTTGAATTTCTTTTGATTTTTTTTTCATTGAGTTCTCGACAAAATAGATTTAAAAAATAAAAACATGTGAAATTTTGTTCAAAGATTTTCCTTTTCCTTATAAATGCTCATTATAAGCAAAGTGTGTTCTTTTTAGATTTTAACTTCATTCTAGAAGAAATTAGCTTAATCAGGTCTTTTATTTTTACCTTCAATAAAATTTGAAAAGAAGGCAGTTATAACTTTTTCTTTGCACACCTCGCCCCCACCTAACAACAACAAAACACCTTCTCTTTTCCTCTTGAGCTAATAATTGACAAGATTAAGGATGCCTCTTTCAAGAAATGAAAATGTTTTTGGGAACTTCGAAGTTAGTATGATGATTCAATAATATGCCAACAACGTTTATTTGATACACTAAATGCAAAGATTGATGCTTTCAATATGTTTTAAATAGCACCTACATTGAGTCTGGCTCTAGCATTCATTTGATCGATGTTGGACTAAGTGTAATCGATGTAAATTGTAGAGGGTTAGTTGGACTCTTGGACTGATATTGTGCAACCACTTGGATGTTGATTTTGAAGCATTCCTTTGCTTCTTGTTGGGGTATTTCCAACAAAGTTTTTTATTTAATTTATTTGGTTATTATATATAATTATAATATATATATAACTTGATCTTTTTTTAAAGAAAAATATTCAATATTTTTTCTAACGAATTTCATTTTAATTTTTTAAATTAATTTTAGTTATTTAATAAATATATTATTTATATAAAATTATTAATAATGCTAATGAGCAAATAATGCGGCAATGACATGTCGCTATTTATGTCACATTACCATCCTACCAGGTAAAAATAAAGGGATAAGTGTAGGTTTATGAAAAAGTGGGGTGTCTATGTCATTTATAAAGTTTAGAGGGGTGGTCAACATAATTTACACATAAGTAAATAATTAAAATTTTCACCTCATTACTGAATTAGTCAAAATGGTCTATGATGGAGTGAATCAATTCACCAATAATCTATTCTCTTTTAATTGATTTTAACCTAAAGTGGAATAATTAGTTGATTAATTTAGTTGGATAGCTTTAAGATTGAACCCCCCTAAGATTGAATCAGATCCAAATTAATTTCTAATAAAATTTGATCTTTCACTACTCAGTTCACTAGGCTAATTATAATGGACCAATTTAATTATAAAATAAATTAAGCTTACTTGCTTAATGCATTTTTCTTTGTACATAAACTAAACTAAAGTCCATTAGACCTAATTAATGAGCTGAGTAATCAAATAATTGATTTTCAAAACTTATAATAATTAAATAATGATATTTATTTTTTACTTGTACATATAACTTGACTTGTGGTTCAGTATTGGTTAATTGGTTTTGGTTCGTCTCATTCTGGAATTCAGGTGTAGATCGCCTTGCATACTGTGTGTGTTAGTTGATAAGTTAAACTTGACGAATACATAAACTTAACAAAAGATAAACGTTGTTTGCTACTTTTGTGTTGTTATTTTATTTAAAAGTTGACAACCATAGAAGTGGATTCCTTATCCATGGTAGTTAGGCACTTAATCTACTGAGGGTAACTTAATCAGTAAGAAGAAGTTACAACTGATAAGGGTTAGGAAGCACAAAAAGAATTGTATCAAGCATATTCTGAGGTTATGAAACTTGAAAAACTATACGTTATCGATCGATTGCAATCTTTGGTAGCTATATAATGATAGTGACCTTCTTACGTGACTACATCATAAATATTGATGATGATGGTAGGTGCATGTAGTTGTTATGTATGCTAATCTCCAATGCTTGATGCAATAAGTTTGGACTCCTAAGAGTGTTGTTAGGACCTATGAGTACTATCATGTTATTTTACTATACTAATTTAAGGCTCGATGAACTTTGCTTGTTGCATTAGTAATAGGTATGTGTGCATTTGGCATCCATATGTTGCGACCAATACATACTAAGTTATTGTAGCACATTTTTCTTTTTTCTTTTTTTCCAATGATGGTGACTTTTATCACGACCTTAGCTATGATAACTTGGGCTTTGGATATGTAGATGAGGATTTTGGGGATAATAATTGTGGCAAATTCTTTTATGAGACCTAGATGCATTTACTTTTATCTAGGTTGTTTTCTTGCTAGCTATGTGGACTTTAGTTTAATTTAGATTTATTATATACTTCGTTATATTTTTTCATGTTTTCTGATAATTTGTTTATGCTTAATGAATTTGAGATGTTCAACTTTTGTTGTTGGGTTACACCGCCCTGTTTTGATATGATATATGATATTAAGTATTTTTAATATTTAGAATCCCTTTTAAAAACAATTTCCAATTGAACTAATATTACAATCAAAGGATTTTCAAAATTAATAAATGATTCACTAAAATATAAAATTGGTTGGAAACCTACTAAATAGTTGTTTAGCTTTAGTGTATTTTATTAAGTGAAATACAACAAGATTGAAGACATATCTACCTATAATAGACTTTTAAGTAGCATTAAAACCTCTACTTAATTGGAAAACCTTAGCTCTCTGTTGATCTCAACATGTCCATGCTCCGCATATTGTGTAATTCTGTTAACCTCACTTCATTGGTTTTATAATTATAAAAACATCATGTAAGGCTATTGCTCATTAGTCATAGAAAATAATAATTCATTTCCAATGTTGCTGCCCTAATATACTATCATCTCTCTTCCAATACAGCTCAATAGGTATATAAATCCAAACATTTTCTTGCAAAGTCAAAATTTTAACCCCATTTTTCAAAGACACAATAATACCAATCCAACCTTCAAATTCCACAAAAGAATGTTGGGAATCTTTGGTAATTTCCTTTGCAGAGAAATGACAATAAATCTTTCATCTTGAATATCAAATTGCATAACCTTTGCACTGCACTATAGTTCATTACCAACCTTAGCAACAATGTAGTAGATTTTTCCATTCATGCTTACAAGATTCCCTCTCTTTAAATGTCAAGGACAATTGACATTAATCCTTCTCAATGACCCTTCATCGACTTTTGCTGTAGAATGTTCCATGATGAGTCAGACCTTGTTATTGCAAAAATTTAGCATAGTGTATTAAAGCCCAGAGAAATAAATAAAAGGGAAAGATAAAAATAAATAAAATATGTATTTAATGGGTTGGTATGGCTTGTAATTAACTAATGTCTATAAGGGCATTTTATTTAACAAGAGTTTAGAACTCCTGAACCCTAGCCTTCTCTTCGTAAACTCATGTTTAACAATAGAGAGCTCTTTTCACCGTTCTTTAATAGGAGACCCAAATAACAGATCTTAAGCTCTCGAGTGTCAAAATTGCACATGAATGCCGAATTTGCTACAAAAACATCAAGCTAAGGTAAGATAGTTAAGGTTGGCGTTGTGAAATTTGTTTTCCTGTAAAAGAGAGGTGAAAAACCTCATTGTTTTTATGATTCGCAGCTTTGAGAAGGGTTGAAACGATTTTGGATTGCTGTTTTAGTGGAGAAAACAAGTAAGTAATGTTAAACCTAATGTTCCTATGTTAATTTTGTAGAAATAGAAAAGTTAGGAATTGTTTGATTAAAAATTGGGTTTGTAGTTTGTTTGATCTTGCTGTTTAAGGGATTGAAATTGACTGCGTAGAGGTTAGGTGATTTGTTAGGGTGTGTGTGATATTTTATAGATGATTTGGAATGGTGTTTGAAGGAGAAAAGATTCGTTTGAAGGGAATACGGCCAAGGACCACGAGTTTGATGGTGACTATATTCTTCTTAAGGGTGTTGCAATGAATTTTGCATAGAAAATGATAGGAATTGGACTACTAGGCTATTGACCCGTAGTTAAGCCCAAGGACTAGAAGGACTGACAAGATGACTCCTTCTGCTCTAGTCAACTCTTACCAAGGCCAAGTATCTCTTTGCCGACTCGTTCTGCATGCTGAGCCAAATAACTGCCTATTTCTTGCAGATAGTGTGCCGAGAAGCGAAAGGCCGAGACAACAGCTGATCTTCATTTTCACTCATGCATGGTCAATCACTTACTTGGCATTACCTTTGCCAAGATAATGAGAGAGATACTCTGAATTAACTAAGCTACTCTTACTTGGACAAGTAAGCTAATCGTACCTTTTGTCCGTATCTTCCAATGGCATCACCAATACAGCATTGCCATGTGTATAGAATCATGCGTAGAATCTATTATACCAATGATTGATTTCCTTTAATATTCATTTTTACCCTTTTGTATCTTGTATACCACTTTCTTAAAAAATGCCTTTTTTGTCTTTTCTCTTTTAGGCAAGTTGCCCTAACTTATGAGTATAAATACCTTTGTATTTGTAGTTGTAGACATCAGAAGATTAAACATTAATACATTTGATATTTTTGTCCCTCGTAAATATTACTTTGTTTACATTCATTTCACTCTTATCTTAACCTTTAAGCATAGCTAAGTGGCGAATAACTTCATCGGACCATCTCGCGCATTATATTGAGTTGTGTTGTGAGTCCTCAGAAGTTCCATTGGTACGTCATATCCATTGGGGTTGTTCGTGGGTTTTTGCTTACTATTCATTCGCATATGTTCTTTTGCACAATCCCCATTATTTCCTTTTTGAGCTTTCAGTAAACTTGAACCTATTTAGCGACTGGCCTTATTTGTTCTTGATAATGGTATATATCATCTTGGTATTAGGGCGAAGGTTTTATTTGAGTTGTGGCTTGTATTTAAAGTTCTATTCATACTTTGTTTTGCGTATGTGAAACAGAGTAAGTTATTGTATTCGATTGATCGTTATATTTGTTAACTGTTACTTTTCTCTAGTTTGTGGAAGTATTTGCTATATCACCTATTTGAAGAGTTTAAGCTTTGAATCTACGAAAAAAATTACTAATCCGAGTGTAAACATTGGTGCTGGAGATGACAATAGTAGAATTGTCCATCATGAACGACAGTCTCGGGGAACCCCTAAGAGCATTGATAAGAGATTACATAAGGTAGCATCTGACTTGAGCTGTTCATACATTGGGTTGCCGACCCACTGAAGTTGTGTAAAACACCTCACCAATTGCTTAACCTGTTAGAGGTCAGAACCCAGCTCGATTAGTTCAAGATGGACGAGTAAGACGAAGGATAGACCTAAGAGAATTGGATAAAGAGGACGAGGAAAAGTATTTTGAAGAAGAGTGAGCTAGAGTCCCTAAAGCTTCTGACCACGTGAAGCTTTGGATTTTGAGCTTTAATAGATCTGGGATTGCTGATGAACATTTGGAATGGGAAGAGAGAGTAGAGTGTATTGTTGAATATTATCAGTACGGGGATTATGGGAAAGTGAGAATTGCTATTATTGAGTTCTCCAAATATGTCGTCATGTGATGAAAGAATTTCCAGGCTATGAGGAGGCGAGGCTACTAAGAGATTAATACTTGGCTTAAGATGAAGAGGATACTCAGAAAACAGGTTTGTATCGGAAACTTATCTACAAGACACTTTTACTCTGCTTCAGGAGCTGAGACAAGGAGGTCGAACAGTTGATGAGTATGTCCAGGAATTCCAAATGCTCATGATTCAATGTAAAGTGGAGGAACCACCAACTCGAACAATTTCTAGATTCATTATGGGTCGAGAGGTGACATTTGAGACATTATGAAACTCCAACGATTTACCACCATGGATGAAGCCAGTAGAATAGCCCAGCGAATAGAGAGGTAGGGATGAAGCCGAGTATCGACTAGGCTACCAACTAGTCAACCTGGATAAGCAAGTCATCGAGCTCAATTGAGTACTAAGCAGATTTGAAAGGTAGATGTCCGAGCTAAGCAGAAGGGCCGACTTGATAGTGACATATCGACCCGAGCTTATGAGAAGGGGCAAGGGTCTAGTAGGAAGACGAACCAAATCAAGTGCTTCAAATACTAAAGGTTTAGACATATGGCTGTTAAGTGCCCGAATCGAAAGACTATAATCATCAAGGGCAACGTTTTGAAGCTAGATGTAAAAAGTATTGATGAGGAACTTGAAGAAGAAGAGAGCATTGCCAAGAAAGAAGCTGCTAAGAAAGAATTGATTGAAGAGGATGTGTTTGTTGACGACTTGGACCAGTTGATCATGGTTGTTTGACGCTCAATGCACATGGAACCTTTACGCGAGGAGCAGTAGAGAAAGAATTTGTTTCATACCACTTATAAGGTGAATGATCAGGTGTGTGCCTTCATTGTAGATAGTGGAAGTTATACCAATGTGGTATCAGCCAATCTCATTACAAAATTGAAGTTACCGACTATTGCGCTCAAGAGTCGTATAAGTTGTACTAGTTGAGTGAGAAGGGAGCACTACATGTCACTCGGCAAGTACTACTGCCGATTACTATTGGAAATTACTCTGACCAAATTTTTTGTGACATAAAACCTATGTGCACTTTCTACGTGTTGCTTGGAAGACCATGGTTGTTTGATCGGAGAGTTATCCATGATGGATACCAAAACACGTATGCATTTGAGAAGGGTGGCAGGAAGATTACGTTGAACCTGATGTCGTTGAGTGAAGTTAATAAACTGTAGGCTAAACTTACTCGCAGATCGAAGAAGACTCTAGTGATGAGTAGAGTCAAGCTTCGAAAGACCCTTAAAGCTAATGCACCGACCCTCATGTTAGTTAGGTGACTATTAGAGTTAAAGGAGTGGGGTAAACTACCTTATGAGGTAAAGGAGTTGGTAGATGAATATGTCGACCTATTCCCAGAACAGTTACCCCGGGGGTTGCCCTCAATTCGAGCCATAGAGCACTACATTGACTTAGTACCTAGCACTGCATTACCGAATAAGTTAACCTATCGGATGAATCCCGAGTAGGTTTCTAAACTCCAACGACAAGTTAATGAGCTACTGGAGAGAAGATATGTTAAAGAAAGTCTTAGCCCTTGTGTTGTGCCAGCGCTTTTAGTGCCAAAAAGGATAGAACCTGGCGGATATGTGTAGACAGCTGAGTCATGAACAAGATTACGATTAAGATCAAGTATAGGTATCTTATCCCAAAGTTGGAAGATATGCTAGATAAATTGAGTGGAGCCAAGATTTTCAGCAAAATTGATCTTAAGTTTAGCTACCATCAAATTTGCATTAGACCAGAAGACAAGTGGAAAACGGCATTTAAGACTCGACAAAGATTATATGAATGGATAGTCATGTAGTTTGGCTTGTCGAATGCCCTGAGCACCTTCATGAGACTAATGAATTTGTGTTGAGACATCAAATTGAAGCTACCCGAGAACTATTGGGTTTCTGACACTTTTAATATTACCGACCTCAATTCATATCACTTCGACGGAGAGTTAATCGAAAACCATTCAGATTTGATGTCAAATCCAAATCAACTTGGAGGGAACGATAGGAATCAAACTATTGGGTCATTGACCCATAGTCGAGCTCGAAGACTAGAAGGACTAGCAAGATGACTCCTTTTACTCCAGCCAACTTCTGTTAAGGCCGAGTATCTCTTTATTGACCCGTTTTATATGCCGAGTCGAATGACTACCTATTTCTCACAGATAGTGTGTCAAGAAGTGAAAGGTCGAGACAACAGCTGATCCTCATTTTCACTCATGTACAGCCAATTACTTACTCGACATCACCTTTGCCGAGATGACGAGAGGGATGCTCCGAATTGACTAAGCCACTTCTGCTCGGACAAGCAAGCTAACAGTACCTTTTGTTCGTATCTTCCAACGGCATCACCAATACAGCATTACCGTGTATACAGAATTATGTGTAGAATCTGTTACACTAATAATTGATTTCCATGAATATTCATTTTTACCCTTTTATATCTTGTACATTACTTTATTAAAAAATGTCTTTTTTGTCTTTTCCCTTTTGGGCAAGTTGTACTAACTTATGGGTATAAATACCCTTGTATTTGTAGTCATAGACATCAAAAGATTAAATATTAATCCACTTGACATTTTTGTCTTTCGTAAACATTACTCTGTTTACACTCATTTTACTTTTATCTTCACTCTTAAGCAAGACTAAGTGACGAATAACCTCACCGAGCCATCTCATGCATCTTGTGTATCACATCGAGTTATGCCATGAGTTTTCGAAAGTTCCATTGGTATATCATATCCATTGGGGTTGTTCGTAGGTTTTTACTTACTATTCATTCGCATATGTTCTTTCGCACACTCCCCATTATTTTCTTTTTGAGCTTTCAGTAAGCTTAAACCCATTTAATGATTGGTATTGTTTGTTCTTAGTCACGATACGCATCAGAAAAGGAAAAGAAAAATTTAAGATGAGAGGATTACGACTAAGGTCTGTGGCCATGATTCCTGCCCGTATTCTTCCTAAGTACATGAATAAGAACCACAGCCAAAGTTTACGACTGTAATTCTTAGTCTTGTACTTATACTACCTTTTGTTCCTTCTATTCTCTAATTCTAGCCTTCTAAATTTGTTCTGAAAATGTAGATAACCACAATTTGAACTCAAGACCCAAGTAAGATTTAGGGAAACTAAGTTAGAACATGAAAGGACATCTTAGAAAGTAGGTTCTAAATATTGCCTTATGTTTGTATAGGTATTGATCTTAGATATACTTTTTGCTTAGGCATAAGTGATGATAACGATTGTTCTTCGGATCTAAGTATGGGGCATGTGTATATTTTGTTGTACTTGTTTAGCATAGTTGATTAACTGGAATCAAATCATACTTAGCCTATTAAATTCTATGCTACGTGTGTTTGGCTTCGAACTCTTATTGGTAAGGTCTAGTAGATTGGTGAGGTACCTAGTGATCGTATGTGACTCCCTTGATGGGGGTTCCGTATTGAGATCACTTAGTTAGATCTAAAAAGAGGAAGAGGAAGAGTTACTTGGGTGATGGGTATAACCCATATCAATACTATTATGTATATATTGCATGTTTAGGAGTCACGAGTTATTCTAAGTTCTAGGACATTGGAACTGTGTTGTTTGATAGCTAATTACAAAGATAATGAATACGTGCTTGCTGCATTAGTAGTATATGCCTGCAGGCCGCATTTGAATCTCTGTTGTATGTGTGACATGCATATGTGTTTTTAGCATTTCATACTAGGCATAGCTCACTCTTTTAGAGATTTGTGATTTTTCAATTATAGGTACATGTACTATGGAATCTATCGAATACTTTGAGGAGTTGAATTTTGATTATTACTATTTTGATCAAGAGACAGAATATTACTCCTTTGATGATAGGATGGGTTTTGCCTAGTGGTTGATTTGCAATTATTGGACACTATTGAGAGTTGAATAGATTTTAGTTCTTGCATTTAATTTTGGGGACTTGTAGGAATCACCTGTGACTTCCTACTATTTTTCTTCTTCTTTCTTTTTCTTTGAGTGCAAGACTCCTAGTTTAATACTATGATATGAGTTTGTTTAAGTCAAATGTTAGACAATTTAAGGAGTTTTAATAGTTGAACAAAATGATTATAGGTGTCATGTACTTGAGCTAAGTAGTGAAATATACCACTCGTATTTAATATGTGAAGAAATAATCAATGTAAGACTAGTGATTTTTATTAATTATGGAATATAGATAAGTGGTAGGTTACTAGTTGCCTTAGCATGTTAGCTCCTAAGGTTGACACGTGGCATGACTGCATCTTCCCGGGTTTTAGGGCATTATAGAGTGCATATTTCTCGTATTAGATCACAACATAATCTTAATAATCTCTATCCCATGCTCTTACATATCATGTAATTCTGTTGCTCTCACTTCATTGGTTTTGTAATTATAAATATCATGCATGGTTGTTGTCGGTTAGTCATAGAAAGCAATGATTCATTTCTAATGTGGTTACATATGATGAATCCTAATATATTGTCATCTCTCTTCCAATATAGGTTAGTAGGTATATAAATCCATACGTGTAGGTTAAGGTAGATAGGATAGGAAAGAGGAGTACGCAGTCTCGATAGGCTTTAACGCTTCAGGTGACAGGTGGAGGAGTACGATATCATTAAACTCCACAATAGATGAAGAATGGGGTAATGTTCTTAAGGTTTTCGAGTGTTTAATCTTTGAGATAGGGTTCCAATAAAGTAGCGACATTTTGTTGGAATTTGTGTCCTCCCTAAATGAGGAAGTGAAGGGGATATTTATAGGAAGTGGTAGGTTGATTCGATCCGTTGGATCATGATGTTGATTAATGGTTACGATTGAAGCCTTATATAAATGGATATTAAATGGTTTTTTTTTTTATGAGTTTAGGCCTAAATAAAAGGTTTTATTATCTTTTAGTATAAGCTAAACTAAGAAAGGTTAAATTAGGTGGATTGATCCAATAGGCTTTACTCCAAGCTTATCGTGCCAAATCTTCTTTGATCATCTTAAGTTCTTATGAGCTCGATTCTTTGGGCTTTGTTACCTTAGTCTAAAGAGTTAATCCATGTCATTATTAGGCTTGAAGCCTATGAATCAGATTTAGCTTTCTACAAAAGACATTTAAATGCCTCCTATTACACGTGCAACAAATCGATAAGTTTTAAGCCCAAACTTAATCTTTTAACTCTAGATTATTACATTAATTATATGAGCACTCATGTTACTACATTTATGAAATAATGAGATTGAATACAATAAAATGCATGAAATGTTATTTAAGTGGTGATAAATGTATTTTTTTACACATTCATCAAGTGTTGATATGGATTGTCCCTTACATAAAAAGAGATATACTATTTGATTGATGGGAATATTTACTACATTGGTATAATAGATGAGGGTAGTAATGAGCCAAAATGGAATTTAAAAATTAGAGTTGTAAAGCATAGTGTTATCATTTATTTATTTATTTCTTCGCTCGTGTGGATTATACACATGTTAGAGTTGGTTTACTTTTATATTTTGACATAAATGCTCTCTAGATAGTTAGTTAAAGAAACTGTTACATTCATACTGCTAAATGAATGATAATAGAACTTTGTTTTCTAGCTTTCTCAACTATTTGCTAATTCTTGAGGCTTTTTTTTTTCTTTCTTTGAAGTGCTTTTCATGGAGAAGATTATCAATCTTCCACATAGTTTTTAGAGGAAATGTTATGTTGATTACATCAAACTCTTACATTCGTTTATAAATTTACTGATTAGATAGAATCATAAATTATTAAGGTAATCAACTTGCAATGGTATTGATAGATCAAACCATTTCTGATCCTATGTACATTTGAAGATTAGAAGACTGTAGCATGGCTATACGTAACTGATATAAGGCAAATGTACCTATCAAATTGTAGTAAGTGGATTAAGTCCAAATGTCGATCCTTGAGATACTTTGACTACTAATACTCACTAAATCTCTATTATCTAACCTATAAATTCAAATTCGAGAGACTTAAAGAATCTAAATTAATTTGCAACAACTACTAAATTTATCAACTAATTAATGAATATTAAAGAACTTAAATAGAAAAGCAATAAGTTTATATTAATTCAAGATTCGGAATTGTATTTAGAATTTTACTTCATCTAAATCTAACATGTGATTTTTCCTAAACATAATCTAATTTCTTCTTTAATATTTCTTGACCGGGAGAATTCTTTATTAAAGTTAACCACTTTCTCACTAGTGTTAAGTACTTTTTATAAATATACTTTATTGCCATCTTTTCTTGTTTTTACTAGTGTTACACTTGTTTATAAGGGGACTAGTACTCCATTATTTATTTTCATCCTTGAACAACATGTGATATGTATGTAAGTTTTTATATCTTCCTTTCTATTTTTTTTTTTAAGATACCTTATCAAATTATGTCAATAAATTTCATGGTGGTTCCTCGTCCCATTAACTTGAGTTGTTCATCAAATTAAACCAAACTAAATCGAAATAGATCGAGTTGCAAAATGTGGTTCTTTATATTTCAATTCGAATAGATTCCAAATGCTTCATTATTTGGTTTGGTAGATTGAATCAAACCGAGCCGAACCACTTCTTACTAAAAAATAAAAGACTACAGACATTCCTTATATATGAACCCTATCAATGTTTTAGTCAAATCCTATATATCTTTTCTTTTTTATTATTTATCATCCTATTCTTGTCCTCTATGATTTACTCCTTTCTCTTTATTGTTATCTCTCATCTCTAGCAAGCTCAAACTCCTTCACTATTAGCTAAGATGCAATATATATATATGTATATATTATTTAGCTTCAATTCTTATACAATGTTCCTTAATTCGGATATCAACATTTGGATGAAAACTACAGTAGCTATCATTATGATCATTTAGAATAAGATGTTTAAATTGAATTAGTTCGATTCATTTGAAACATTAAATATGGTCTGGTTCACTGAGGGTTTTGAACTAAACCATTTGAAATATGATCTAATTCAAATCCTAAATCGAGTTGAATCAAATCATAAATAATCTTATCATAAACGAGGTTTTTTACTAATGAAATAAATAAATCACTATATTTTCACCGGTAGTTAACTTATTTACATAATTGTAAATGTAGATAAAAAATGAGGCCAATGGACTAAAAGAAAGGAAAAATATGAGATAAGACAACAAAATTTATTTCTAGCCAATTTTATGGGTCCAAGACAAGTGAAGTGGCACCATGAGACCGATGTATTCATAGGAACAGCCACGCAAAATCGGCTTGGGACAAGTTGGTCCCGGTTCCATGGCCAAGCGGTCCGTGACACATCGACACTTGGTGTGCTGGGTCCGTCTCTATGCATGATAATGGGCAGATATATAAATTTTTTTATTGTTTGATAATGATTCAAATACATCGGTGCATACAATTTTGATTTAGTTGAAAATCATTAACATCCATGATCATACAATTTTTAAAAAGTTTGATATCTGAACTTTGATTGACTTATTTTTAATTAATTATCTAAATTTTAAGATTATTAATTTCAGTATCCGATTGGACTTTTGAGGTTAATAACATCATCTGTGTATCAAATTCCACTTAATATGTCCACATGGTTATCTAAACAACAAAAGTCGTAGTAAGAACCCATTTTTCATATGGTATATTATGGATTTGGAGTTCATTTTTGCTACCTAAACAGCCATGTAGACGTCGTAAGTGGAATACTGTTACTAAAGTAATCCGATGGGGCATATGTGCCCCTAAAATTGGTATAAAAAAATACCAACTAAATGGAGTCAATAGAGATAGTATGCTGATCTTGCAAAATATGATGAGGAATTGAAATAAATAATATCAAAGTTCAGATAATTAATTGAAAAATTAGTTAAAGTTTAGGTACCGTGTATGATATTAAAAAATATTGGCTATATATGATAAGTTTTTGATTGATTGCTTTATAAAGTTTTTGAAAGTACTATCTCATTTTTTGTCAATATACTTATGGAAAAGGTAAGTAAACTTATCATATGCTGCTATTATTGAATGGCATCAGGACACCTGGATTGACGTGGTGTATTGGATTGAAGTACGAGAGAACTTGATTTTGCAACTTGAACTCAAAAAACTCGTATTTGTATCAACCTAAATTTTCATTGTAATATTTCGGTTTGGTTCAATTGTTTTTTTTATTTTTTGAGGAATAGGAGGAAACATTTACTAAATAATACATACCACAAATATATACATGTAATTGGGTTTGGATGAATGGTGATAATAGTGAATAGTTTAGAAAAAAACTACTATCCATGTTTTGTAAATACTATTATGTGTTAAAATATTATCGGAATTAATCCACTACATGTATGTACACAACATATATTATTTAGTGAATTTTTTTTTAGGAGGAAAGAGGGAGGAAAATGAGGATGAGATGTGACTTTCACTTTGCGATAATAGTCGGAAACATTCACAAGTAATATATATATATATATGTGTGTCTACTGGAAATTAATACGTACTTTATGCAACGTGGAAAGGAAAGGAAAGTTTTAACATGGTGAAAGCAGGAATCTAATTTCTAATGTCAATTCAAAAAGAAGAATCCAAACCGTGCCGTGCAATGATGCATACTTTGCCCCCAACAAGGGCTACTAATTACTAAGAACTAAGGAGCCAAGTTTGAGAGAAACTGGAGAGAGAAGAAACTTTATCAATGCAATGTGTGCAGTATTGTAGCGGATGACCGGGAAAAAATTTATTAGATATTACAATAGTATATAAATATTAATAAAATTTTTATGTGTATATTATGTATAGAGCACAATGATTATTATTTTAAAAACTACCGGTTCTACTTTACTTGAGGGAAAGAAATATTTTTGGACGCATTTTAAACCACTAAGCAAAAATGACTCGGTATGGTTTTTTTTTTGTTCTTTTTTTCTTACAGATACCTAGTAAAAAAAGTTGTTTGAAATGCTTTTCCTCATAAATTGGATTTACTCTTTTGCTAATGATAATTATACCAATTTCCGATACTTGAGACATTTAATGCTCAAGTTTGACATTCTTTTATGGTTGTCATTATATTTTAATCGAAATAGACGAGGGAAAATCAAATTTGTTTTATTTCAGTAGAAGAAGATTATTCATACGGTATTAGTTTTGAGGCCTTAAAGTTGACATTGGAACTGCTACGTTCTAATCTCTTTCTCAGCAATTAGTATCACAAGCATAATTTTTCATATTTTATAGTTCAAAATACATGCTTTGAGGACAAAAATAAATTAAGGAGGCTTGTGGGAATGTGCAAACATATAATTCAAGATTTTGTACTATAAATGGACAAGATACATGACACATAAGGCAAACAAGCTTGCCTAGTTATTCTAAAATAAATGACACAAATACTAAAACCACATTCAATAAGTCACCCTTCTCTGAGGAGCACATCAAATTAGAAAAATAAAATACACCGTACCACCAAACACTCATACCAAACAAATAAAATTTTCAAACCCTATTAAGGATTTTTCTTTTTTTTTTTAAAAAAAAAAATATTAACATTTGAAACCAGGGGGCACTTCCTTTTGGCAAGCACTGAGGAGCAAGCTCAATGTGACTGGCACATTCAAGTTGATTCCAAGCACATTGGCCTTGATGGCAGTACAAAGACACAAGGCAGCCTCCAAATCCACCAATCCTTGCAGCAAAGCACAGCATGGTTTTGTTGGTGGGGATCCAACAACAACATTAACAAGTCCAAGGACGTCAGCACACACTCCTAGCTTCAACGCATCCCTAGGGCATTTTTCCATGGGGATGGGGATGGGGGTAGGGCACGGCTTCGGTTTCGGGCCGCACGAGACGCAAGCATTGGACATAGTGGAAAGGAGGATGAGGAAGAGGATGAAATTGGCTGAAGAGAGGCTTTTGGAAGCCATAGGGAATGGACACACACACGCACACTAAAGTGAATTGGGTTCTAGGGCTAGGTACCTTATGGGGGGCGTGGTGGATTTCTTTAGATTGGAGGGGTATTTTATAGAAGGTTTATGAGGTGGGTGTTTGAAGTTCAAGTGAGTGGAAGAGAGTGGGAAAAGATGTTAAGTGTACCACCAGTTGTAAATTTTTGTATGCATTCGGAAATGGGAGTAATGTTGTTTGGTTTTTACTAGGATATTTCTAATCTCATTTACTATGGGAGATTCATAATCGCCAGAAATACCTGTCCTTGATTTGTAGGGTAGCTTCTTAGATCCATGACCAATATCTTTGATGGAAATATTATTTATACATAACTGGCATTATGCACTTGAATTATTAGTATTATTGTTCCAATTTCAAGCGTAATGCACACAATGATGCTATATTTCTAGTATGTGTACAAGGTACATCCAACATTGGCACAGCTTCCACGAGAAGTAAAAATTTCTCTTTGCTTATTCAAGTCATATAGCAAAGTCAGGCTTTGCTTGTAAGAAGTGATATTTTCCATTGACGCCAACGCTTAAGCTCCAAAAGCTTATACAATGGATACGGTGATATTTGTTTCATGGCAAAGATTTTTCACAACGTTTTGATTTTATTAATTAAGTTTTAAATTTTCAAAAGATATGTTTAAGCTACGAATCTCTCTAGATTTGTCAATTTAGCTCCAAATCCATCCTAAATATACATTCAAGTCCTAAATATTTTTAAATAATGTGTTTTTTTTTTTTCCAAATTTACAGCTTGGGGAAATAAGAGATTCAAATCTGGTCTATTCTGTTTGACAAAAAAAAAAAAAACCCAATTAATTCTATTGGAAGACTAGTAAAGGTATTACTAAGTTACAATAACTTTACCTTTTAAATACTGTTAATTCAGTTGTAAAATATATTTAGAAATTAGATCTTGTAGTCATTTGGCACTTTCTAAAATCATTTACGGTTTTAATGCACATTCAGAAATGTTTATCGGTCAATTATATAATGAATTAAAGGTTGATGATCTAAACAACATGCTTTAAAGGTTTTGTATTACTAGTAACCTTTTCCCAAAAAAATCTTGCAATTGCCAAATATTTAGATAGCAACATCGACAAAATGTAGCTATAGTAGTTTTAATGAAAAGTATTTCTATTTGTCTTCAAACTATTCTATTTTTCTTTCCTTTTCCATTTTTCTATTGTGTTCTCCATGTTTAATAAAACTTACAAAGTGGGACTTTTTAAACTCTGTTAAGTTTTTCAACAGCAAATGACATGTGGTAGCACCTAATTGGTCTAATTAAATAAGGTGCCTAAATATTACAATTGTACATATTCATTTACTAAATACAAACGTAAAGAAAAAACTGCAGCAAAATAAGAAAAGAAAGGGTCTAACCGCCTCCAAGGATAAGGGATACATAGTGATCACTTGGAGGGTTCACACGACCCTTTGCATATTTCACCTCCTAGCTTTAGGCTGGCCAAAATGGTCACAACTTGATAGATGGATCTCAACCCATGTATGAAGGTGAGTCGTTCAATCCATCATTAGTGGCGGGTTATAGATGGTTGCCCACCACATTAAAGGGATAAATCTAAACTATTATGAGACTTTAAGGGTAGCTAAAACCTTTTTTTTGTTAGTTCTTTTATATTTTTTTATTTCTTTTTTTAACTTTTTATTTTTTTAACTTTATTTATTTTCATACTTTATCATATTACCTATTTTATCATATATTAACGAAAAATTAGTAGTGCTACAAAAAGTTATAATTTGTTAACATTTGCAAATATTAAGAGTTTAAATAAAAAATTGGCCAAATGGTGAGAACTAAAAGTACACTTTTCTCAAATTTTTGAGAATGAGTGCTGGTGGAAGATAATTGTAGCGACCAACATCCTTAGTAATCATAAAGGATAGCAACGGGCAATCAGGAAAATGATTTCCTCATTGTTATGGACATTTCTTGCGATGGTTAACACGGCTACCGGTCATCACATACCCTCTTTGCCCGTTACTATCATTTATTGTTAAAAACCATTAGCAATCACAACATTTTTAAATTATTATGATTATATTTGGTAATTTCCCAAGAAATAATCATACCCTAATTGTATGAGCGATTATGTTTTTCCATTTTAGCATCTATATATATATATATATATATATATATATATATTAAATTTTTGGCAAAAGGTTAGTATATCAATCGGCTTTTTCTCTTAAAAACATTTATATCTTAATTACTCCTAACTCAAACGCACAAATAAAAAATGACTGAACTTTGTACTTCAAGGTTCTTGTCTAGTGATATTAAGATAGTTTCACTTTAATTTCTTTCTTTTCTACATAATTCTTGCAATGGAGTAAACATTTTGTATTGTAAAGGGCTAGATTGATATAGGCTTTACTCCTTAAGATTGTGACACTATTTAAGAAATCCTATCGATGATATAAAGAGAGTTGGATTGGTAAACTTAAGATGGATGTCGTTGGACTGGTTCATTCAGTAATCCTTCTCAAGTATGTTCATGCAATCAATAAAGAAGGTAAGAGTCTTTTGGCTCATGAAATCTTGTCAAATAACCTTAGAATGAGTAAATACTACAAATCACTCCTCTAAGGCTAGACGAAGTATGAGCCTCACTCCACGTGTGTGACAGCATCAACTGGTTCCACACATCTACATAATCCAAATAAGATATTATGGACTCTATTGGAGGACATGACCTCAAGATAAGTTCATTTAGAAAATTATAGAATTAATATGTCTTAATCACCCAACAAAACCTATGCACAAAGGCAGACCACATGGAATTATATATTACATTATTTTGTTACATTACATTCAATTCATTATCCCCAACAATCAGGCAACTTCTTTTGGCAGTGCAAGAAGACGTCCAATGCAAAGTCATAATCAAGATCTGGGTAAATGAAAGATTTGGCCATGCTGAGAAGGTGATAATTCAATGGTTACCATGTCTGTTTGTGTGTGTAAGAGAGAGGTAGTTTCGTTGAAAATGATGTTGCGAGCAAATAAGACACAATTAATAATGTAAAATGGTAGCTGACTTCTGCTTTTTCAAATACCTACTAATATAATCACTTAACTACTCCCATACCATCACACCATATATTTTACCTTTTTGAATACTAAAACACACGTTAAACATCAAACTAAGAAGATTCATAGTACAAACAAGTTGCATCCGATATAGTGTGGGCCTTCTAGATAAACAATTATCTTCACAATGTACTTCACAAATCTTATATTGTAAGTTGGACACTTTACAATGTACTTCACAAATCTTATATTATAACGTGGATTTCATATGTAGATATGTTTTGGGGCCAAGCAGCTGGTGCCAGCAAAGAAAATCGGTTCAAGTTGGTTTACCATTATGGATTTTTTAAAACAAAACATTTCATTTGGAATTTTTTAAAAATCAAATCAAAACTTTTACCAACGTAACTAAACTAAAATTTTTATTTGGTTTTAATTTAAACCAGATAGCAAGGAAACTAACACATTAATTTATTTTAGTAAGATGACATGTATATTATACATCATAAGCTGTATCTATTTCATATATTGATTATATCTATTGAAACATAATAATTATATCTAGGGATAATTTTGCATTTATTGAAACATAATATGTCCTTTTTCTATTATGGACGGGATAGGATTACAAGTCATGGACCATTTCAATTGCCAAAAATGGGAAAGGAAGAAAGTAGAAGCCGATCATTTTCATCCAAAAATTGGTCTAAGAATGATCGAAAAGCATTATTGGTCAAAAGCTAAAGATGCTAGAAGTTAATCAAAAGCCAATGAACTAGAAGTACAATTCTGATTTTTGAGTTGTAGATTGATCGATTTTGAAAATTGATAATTTTTTGCACATTAATAGTTATAGAACTCATAACATATTAATAAAAACTTATTTGCGTTATTTAGATTTGGATAAACTTTTTATCGTTTGCTAATATTTTGGAAATCAAATCTGTGCGTTTTGATAAGATACAAGGTCATTGAAGGCATAGTGTTATTTTAGAAAATTTTATCTTATTTTATTTTATTTCTTGATTTATTGGTATCTAGATATTACTCTTTTTCCTTATTTATACTAGGATTATAAGATTACGAATGTATTATAAAATAGTTATATTGACAATCATTTATAATGATACAAGTTTTCATCTTCATATATTTATATTTATCACACTATATATTATGCTATTTTCACTAGGATTTCAGAAATCCTATATATACATCTTTTGTGTACTTATAAAACAGTCTTACCATCTATATCATTGAAATCTCACTGAAAGCATCTCTAGCATTCCTCGTATTGCCCAACGACATGTTGGTCGGACTACAAAGTCATAGTATTTACATTGTATGCGGCATCAAAATGGATTATATGAAATAGTGTATGATCCATATATTTATTTATCCAATGGCTGTCCCTCATGTGATCGCAATCTATAAATAGAGAAAAGATAGATATTAACCAGCAATACAAGGAGCTAGACAGCAGGGCTAGAGCAAGTTGCTGTGATGGATTGTGGGGGCAAATATCAGTAGCATGATTTTTTTTTTTTTTTCCCAGCTCGAGATTTGTGACAACCATGAATCGATCTTAGGTGTTTCTTTTGTCCTGTACTATGGGCATAGTATTAGTATTAGGTCATAGATCAGAATTATTGAGAAAGCAATGAGGGCCAATGCTTGTTTTCCAATCACATGGCACACAGATTTCACTTGTCAGGGTCCGCATTGGTCGACATGGGGGGTCATTATCATTCCTATACGGTCATGAATGATTTTACGCGTGGACTGATCAGGTGTCCAAAAAAGATGGTCTGCTACATAGCCAAAAAAGGCTAATAAGATATGTAAATTACTTAATAGTGAACGATTAAGTACCACGATCATACCTTACTAATACTTATATTTCAAATTCTTATTTATTCTTATTTACCATATCATAACTTATATATTATAAATGATGGAATTCGATTGCAATGGTTACATACATGTAGTATGAGTTTTACAATACACATGATCTCAGCTAAATGACGTGACAATGACACGAGTTGTTTTAGAGAGAAAGAAAAGAGAGAAAGAGTAAGCAGTTTCAAGGTGTTCAAATGTACGTGTCACGAATAGATGAATTATAGTAGTCGTCTCACTTTTTTAATGATAGTACAATGGCATTTTCCTAATCTTTGAGTTGTGTAAAAAAAGAGAGGTCTTCAAGTCTTTATAGAGCTTGGCTATTAGATGGTTGAAATGAGTCTTTGTGTTGATAGATCTCTCCATGGCTTTCTCTAAATCTAGATCCATAAAGGTATCTCTAAGTATATAAAGCTTCTTTAAGTAAGATTGAGAGTAGATGGACTAGTTTAGTAGTCTTTATTTAAAGTTTATCACGTTAAATCTCTTTAAATCATCTTAAGTTAATGAACACGATTCTGTCACACTTAATCCATAAACTTAAAATCAAGTTGCAATTAGATTTAAAAATTTAAAATCCATCTCAAAATCCCAAAGGAGGAAAAGGAAAAAGGAAAAAATGGGAATTAATATGGTATTTCCTCTTTTATCGATCTTTGGTCATGTGATACTCCTGTGTATTGAACAAGGTCTATTCAAATATTTTGCTTAGGCATTCTTTTCATTTTTCCTTTCACCCTCTTTCATTTTTGTGTCTATAAGTGAGCCATCTTGGGATGAGCAAAAGTTGATATTGGCATGTTAGGTTGACGCAGTCTATATATCTTGGAATATTTTTTATTCCATCCGTCATTCAAAGGACTAAAATTCACCCAACAACGGTGAAGAAAACTGTTTTAGCTTCGTACTTCATATCAAATTCTGACTGGAGGGCCATGTTAAAAATTTTAAATGAACAATTTTCAGAAGTTTACCTATAATTGCAAGTGCAGGAGGATCAAAAGTTCATAAAAAATGGAAAGAAAAATAATTTTAAGGGGAAAAAGACAAAAAAAAAAAAAGAGAAAAAGAAAGAACCTTTTTATTGTAGATTTTTGGGTACAATATCAATGGACACTAAATACAAAATAAGCACTTGGGGTTGTGGTCATTCTACAAAACTTTAACTTCTGAGCAAAGTGTAAATTCCTCTACTTCCATCGTCGTACAATTTGTCCCTATGCTTGGATACTTTTAATGAATTGACAAAATTATAAACACCACTGGTTTCACAGGGACATGATCCACAGATTGGTGGTTATGCCGGTGATGATGAAAATACACGAGAGATTTTTATGAAAAATAACTGTACTACAGGATGATAAAAGTCTAAAAACACCTCTCGTTCCGTTATCCCTTCATGAGAAGGGATTTATTACATAATACACACCACATGCATATTTGTATAGTATATAACTTTTAATGGTTTTCAAATATGAGGTAGCGATAGTTAGTGATTTCTTAAAAAACTACCACTTATATGATAATTGGTGATTTTAGATCTAGGTGAAGAGTCGAATTGGTTTTGAATAGCCGGTTCACCGATTAGGAACATGGTGAATTGTGACAGGCTCGTAAGCTGCCGGTATCAAGTTGGTTCAATAGATTCAGCGATTCAAGGGCTAATTTGAGGCTCTTAAATGGTTTTTTTTTTTTTCATTTTTCTTATTTTTTTATTTTTCCTTTCTTTCCATTATTTTTTTCCCTTTTCCCTTGTTAAGCCTTCAACCCCCCTTTTTTTTCCCTCCTTCCATAAAGCATAAATTACAAATGGATAAAAATTAAAATATAGAGAAGTCTCTAATAATACAAAGAGCTAATCTGATTGAGTAGATTGAAATAGTCAGAGGGAAAATATTTTTTACTGTGTTTTTCAGTCTCCCGAAAGGTACCTACGTATTTAGTAATCGGAATCAGACTGCCATAGTTTGGTTTGAATTTTTAAAAAATTTTAATTTGTTGGTCCATTTTACATTTTGCGAAAAGAATCTAATGGTATATTAGTATCCAATTTAAATTTTTTGAAAGAAAATAATTTTACTCAATCATAATTTGAAAAACCTTAATGTTAAATTACCACTTTTGAGAAAATCATGCCATTTACTTTTTTTTTTTAAATAATTAGGAAAAAGGATTTTTTTTCATGATAAAACTTTTTTTTGGGTAAGATGAAAAGAAAACTTACTATGTTTCTTCTTGAGGTAGCTGTTCATGTTCGTGATTAGGAGTGGAACCTACGGCTAAGCTTGGGCTTCTATCAGATCTGTTCCAATCACTAAAATAATCATCATGCTCGCTTGATATCCCTCATGGTTCTTGTCGTTTGCAGGCCCCCTTGTACCAATCTTCTATGCGAGCACTTGTCTCAACATTGACAATAGATAAGGAGGCTTGGTGTTCGTTGACAATTAGGTCTACTATATTAAACGCTTTCTTAATGGTACTCGTTGAAACCGGAGTAACGAGTACTTCATGGGCAATGCGAAATAAGAGTAGGTAGTCTCTTGTGTACCTTTGCCACCACTTTAAAATATCGAAGTCCTTAATGGAGATATTTTTCGAAAACTCGAAATTCGTATTGGTATAGTACTGCATTTCAAACATTGAACCACCAAACCATTGCCTCTTCAATTTTTGCTCTAACAACTGCTCACCCATAAATAAGTAATGCCACTCCTTAGTAGGTGGCGAAGAAGAGACTGATGACTGGCCATCATATTGACTTTGGTAGTAGCTAAGCATCTCCTCTTTGTCGACCATCACTACCAATGCTTCTTGCTGTACTTCCAAGCTGTATATATCTTAGGAGTCCGTTAGATCTTGATTATAATGGTAATAAGTTTTCAAATATATTAGTAATAATTTCGCTTTACAACGAAGATCTAGAATAACTACTACAAGATAAACACAATGAATTTTTTTATAATAGGATAACCACTTTAACATCATATCGTATACGCATGCACGTAGATTTGGGTTCTTACGAGCCTGAAGTAACCCGCTAAGTATACCGACGACTGACATAATAAACAAGTGTACACTGGGCTTGTAAACCTGTGAGAAAGCTTTAGTAATATCATGAAAAACTTTCAAAACTTTTAACAACTAGATACATATATTCCAATTGCTAAGTAGAATGTCAACTTTCCGCATATTGTACATTACGAAGTCATACAGCAATTTGTTGTAAGGAAATATGCTATGCAATAACTCATAAGTCAAGTTCCAATGGTGTTGCACATCCATCTTAAACTTCTGGAGCCTCTTCTCGCGCCCCCTACAGAAGTTCCTTTACTTTTTGTAAAGGGATGATTTTTCTGCTATTGTCTTGATGATTTTTTTATTGGAGTTATATTGTCCTACAAAGCTATAATGCCATCCTTAATACACAAGTGAATAATATGATATGCATAACATATGTGGAAACCACCCCCTCGATGCTGGTTGACAGTAATTTTGCAGATCAAATATTAAGGCAGGCACTTGCATTTTCAAAACTAATAAAAAAAATTTTCCTTACTAATATGTACTCATTTAAGATTTCTCTAATAATTTTATACATGTTTTGCATTGTGTGTCACTCGTTTCATACTCTTAAAACCAATAATCGTTTATTAAATTGCTAATTATCTTTATCCAGTGTAGTAACACCTATATAAGAATCATTATGAAAAGAATTCGTCTATATGTCTACATATGTAGACACATGCGTATTGAAGGAAGAGAACTTACCTGTGAGCTCCCTCTTATCTATGTGGTAGAGCTCCTGTGCAGATTGGGTTAACGTTCTGTGTCTAAGTTTTCGTAAGCTAAGGTTGAATGTCTTCCTCTCGTATCGAGTCTGTCACTTTGATGCACTAGTGTTGAATGACGGGTGCATGTTAGCCAGGTTTTGTACTAGGTTATACTTATGTCTCTCTTCATTATACCTTATCAGCAGTTAACCGGATGAACCACTACCTCATGCAATCTGTTGCTATGTATTATCTATTCCCACCTCCTCGGGATGCTTTGGTCGTAAGTGCCTATTAAGGATACCATATCCCTCTCCTATGTTCTATGAGTAACTCACATGGTAGTAGTTGTAGAACACCTTCGAGTTCCCCCTTTCATTTGTACTTCTATGGAAATATATAGTAAAAATATTAGACTTACTAGGTTTAGGGGGCTTACCTGATCTTGAAGGTCTCGAATTGTTAAGCCTATGTTGTCCTATATGTTACTTTTCTGTTTTGGAAATAATTTCTATCATGTCCTCCTCATCTTTGAATATGTTTGCGAGACAACTCATCCATAGGGGTTCAAATCTTACAGGTTGTGCAAAGACACTTATATGAGGAGGTTCGAATCTAGTAAAATGTTCAGGGACACTCATGCTTGGAGATTCAAAACCAAGAGATGATGTGTCTCAGTAACCCATGCGTTGAGGTTTAATGTCAAAGCTAAGAGGTGGTGTGCTGTGATTACTCATGTGATGAGGTTCTAGATTGAACTTAAAAAGTGGTGTAACTTGTTTTTCTACGTTTTCAACTACATTATGTGTCTTCTGCTTGTTCAGGTTGTGCTCGTCATCTAGAAACGCCTAAACGTCGTCGAATCATTGTGGCTCAGACAACATACCAATGTCAATGCTCTTGCCCTTACTTTTACTTTTTTGCTAGATGAGAAACCATGCTTCTTACTAGAAAATGTACGACGCAAAAATCATTTCATGGATACTAAAATTTTTTTTTCTCTTATTTACTACAATAAAGATTAATGAATGAAATATAAAAATAATATGTAAGACAAAACAAAACGGCTATGTGTATGCGAATGTTATTTGCTAATGTAAATGATTCGGTACAGTGGAATGAAAAATTATACTCAAATATTGGTGGTTAATGGAACGAGATATTTCTATGATAACGTTTTATAATTGAAAAAATTCGAAAGCAGAATGGTTGGAGTTGGAGTATTTTAATTAGTTTGTGGAGTAATAATTGTTACATATTGGCACCATTCAATTTATAAGGAGCGAGGAATGTGTAAATGTATCATTTTAATTTTGAAAATTCGAATTTTTAAACATTTCAGCTCCATAATTTTTGAATTTTTCAATTCAAATTATGAATTGCATACGCTAAAAGTAATCAGAGATTTTGAAATTGTCCAATTTTTTTTTAATTTAAAAGACAGGAGAGTAAAGGATAGGGGGGAGGTTGCCTGTCAAAAGAACCAGCCGACTTTTCTTCTTCTTCTTCTTCTTTTTTGTTGACGGTTCTTTTGCTCGAGCGAACCACTTGGGCCCTTAAGGCCCAACGGTTCCTCGTAGTGATTCTTGGTTGGGTTTGTTCAAGGCTTGCCAAAGCTATTCTGAGTCAATTTATGGTTCAAAACTGGCTCTTGCTCAAGTCTAAGTGGTTCTTAAAAAAAATATTACTCATATTGTCATGTGTTTTATTGTTATTGGTAGTTACCTACCATGTATATATATACATGGTGAGTAATACCATTAATGTATACACAGGATTCTCTGAAGCATTCACCATTCACCATTTGCAATTTTTAGGAGTTAGTTTCTCTTAAAGTGTCTTTTTCTTCATCTATAAAGTTTAAGGGTCAAAATAACACTCAATAATATAATATCATTATTTTCACTATAACTTTAAATCAAAGCAAAATGCAAATAATCTCATAAACATCAATCTTAGTGCAAATATGCCCCTTAATTTTCAAATATTATAAATAAATTCTTAAATTTTGATAAATCAACAAATAACTTCCTTAATTTTGGTCTTAATATGAAAACACTCTCTTGACCTTATTAAAATGTACTTTAACATTTCCTAAATATCATTCTTATGGCAAATTTATCAAAGTATAGGAGATTATTTGTAACTTCTAAAAATTAAAAGTTATATCCACGTTGATGTCAAAGCTTAGGGATTTATTTGCGATTTCCCTCATTTTAACTTGCAATTTTTTAACATATAATCATCAAAAAGGTTAATGTGAATTGACGATTAGAAAATTAGAAATAAGGAGCCCTAATCTATTGCAGCCCAAACTCAATATTACTAAAACTATTATAATTTAATAACATTAATATTAATCTGCTAACACAGCGAAGATGATGACAAGGATTGATTTCTCCCCTCCTCCCTAACCCCACCTACCACCTCCAACACCCCATCCCCACCTCCCGACAGTTGGAAATTAGAAAAAAAGAAGAAGCGTTATTGATGTATTTTTTTCTTTTAAAAAAATGTATTTTCATGATCAACTGGAAATTCCGTGTCCAACATGGCCGAATGGTTTTTTGTCCTGCTAAAAATGTGGATGTATTTTTTCTCTGGACGGCTGATTGGGTAATGTATATCTTTTTCTTCAGACTAGAAGCTCTCTTGACCGTAAATGGTTCCACACAAGCAAAGAGGACCACCTAAATAGATCCTCCAAGCTCAACTCATGATAAGATGCATTAGTACGTGGTACGAGAGACATGGATAGCACCTGATAGGCATATGTAATAAGGTAAATTCAATAAATTGAATATATATAGTTTGAATATGAGAAATGATATACAATAAATTAGTAATTTATATATGGAAGTAACTATAAGTTGGAGAAAAGAAATGCACACACAATCGAATTTTAGAACTTCTAATGTTAGTAGTCGAATTCCAAAACTTTAAAAAATTGTGCAGTCAACTTGTGGGATTAATGCGCTATATTTCGGTAATTTTCATACTTTATGGTGCTAACATGACATTATAAGTCAACAGATTAATAAAATAAGAAAAATTCATTGAAATATCAATTGAAAATGAAAACAAATGAAAAAGTATATGAATTTAAACAATCACCTCTTATAATAGATCATAACTTAAAAAGAGGGATAGCTAGAGATACAGTCTCGAATGAGTAGCTTATCAATGTCGAATGTAGGTGGATGGTGTCATGCCCTATGTTTTTCCGAATGGTGAAGGAGAGGTGGCCAACCAACTCAAATTAATAGAGAAAAATTATCTCCCTTGTTGGATTTAAGTATTTAGGAACCTAATTTTGATCCTATTAACAAAAATTTATATATATATATATATATTAAATTGTGAGATAGTGGACTTGACACCACCTATCCTCCAAGTCGGGTTATATAAAGCACTTATTTTGATTATTCAGTTGACCACTTCTAATGGTGCAACAACCACCCCATTGTGGATTGTGGGGGTATAATACCACTAAATTTCACTGATGGTTATAATACTTTATCTTTTTTTAGAAGAAAAAATTGAAACTTTTTTCATTTCTTATATTCAATATATATTTTGTTGTTTTTTTTTTTTTACGTGAAAAACTTAATGAAATATCATGCTGTCACATGTAACATAGCAAAAACGAAAATACGAAGGCATGGTGTGCGAATGGCATGGTAAGGTCTACTTAGCATGATTTTTGGGAATCATAGAGCATTGTTGCCAAAATTGAATGGTGTAAGATTTGATTTGTAAAATTTTAGAAAATTATAGATCTTGTTGGATACATTTTTTCCTTTCTAATTTAATTTTTCCCTTTTTGACAACTTATTTTAGTACCTTAAAACTTAGCAAGTATACCTAAAATTTTACCAATATTTCTGAAGCTTAAATGATATCTAAGTATTTTACTGATTCTTTTTGTATTCGTACATGACCATACTTCTAGCTCTAGTCTTCTATATTTCTCTCTTCTCTTTTTTTTTCTTTTTTTCTTTTTTTTCAAATATTGGAGACATAAATGCACTGATAATATATATGTTTATAGGTTGCTGGTGTAACTCTTTGGGATATAATGTACTTGGAGGTCAGTCACACGTGTGCCACGTGATGTCCTACTTCAAATGGCTTTAGAAAAATCTTGAACCTATGACATTTGGAAAATTGTAATTGGAGAAATGCATGGATGGAAGAATAAACAATCTCAACAGCTAGTTATTATTTGGGACTGCGAGAATACTTATACACGTGTTTCATTTGTATATATGTAATTATCTCAACGGTTGAGCTGGTTAGTTAAACGGTAAATAGGATAGCATAGATATAGAAGAAGTTTTATAGCTCTCTGTATATTACGACTTTTACATTGAATTTTAATTTTCAGTCTTTACATTTTCGTTCCAAATCAAAGTAGATTCTTCTTCTTCGCTAGTCATGATGTCACCTCCAATAGCTACTAGATAAAGCTCCTGTGACAAGTATAGGAGCTTAAAGCAACAACTTCACTATTCTTAGCAAAAGCTAGTTGTTTGTAGTCCAATTAAGCATATTTAAGAGCAAAACTTCAACAACATAATTTTTTTGTTTGATCTTGTCGATTATCATATACAAGGAGGAGGAGTTGCTTATTTATAGATTTTAGTGCTCAATATTGTCCACTAAATGATTCTAGTGATTAGCAGAGGAAATGAGCTCTCATGACATCCATTGGATGGTTTTAACAAGTAATGGACTAAATGCAACCTCTTATATTCTTCCTCTTGAGCACTCTATGGTATAAGCCTATGGATAAGTCTATTAGGCAATAGCTCGTTGGAAAGGGTAAAAAATGGTCGACTGATTTAACAATTCTTATTTTAACCCACTAACCAAAATTTCTATAGAATATTATTTTATTAATAGGCTTGATTTCTTATACCTAATTATTAACCTAAAGCATCGATCTGAGTTTATTGTTGAGCTAAGGTCTAACTACAATCCAAATTAAAGGCATGTGAACAAGTAAATTTGATAGTTGATCTTGTAGTATAATTGAATTTTTAAGAAAATATGATAGGAAAAAGAAAAATCTTTTGATGGTAATAATCATAAAAGGGTTAGAGAAAATGTTGACCTACTTCAATTGCCAAAGGCACTTATTTCAATTAACCAAACTTAACTGATTATTACATTTTAGTGAAACTTACCTGGAGTGTCATAAACAAGCTTAGTTGAGATAATACAATACTAAGCTTGACACAAGCTTAACTTGAAATTTCAAAGCTGAGTTGAAACTCAAATTCGATCGAGTTTATAATTTTGACCTCAAACTCGACTCAAAGTGATACTCGACAAGTTTGAGCTCGATTTAATTGAGCTTGTTTCAACTTATCAATCTTTAAAATATTTTTAATTAAATTAAAATTAATATTGATACATCTAAAATTGTCTCTAACTTGGCTAACATTTAAATATGACTTGAGTTCAATTAGGCTTATAAGCTAATAAAGCCAAATATCAAAATTCAAACTCGATTTGATAAGGTACTCTAGTAGCTTGAGTTTAATCTTAACTCAACTGTGGCAAAGTCAAATTTAAGTAAATGTTGAGTCCAACTTAACCAACTTAGAAGTAGGTTTGTCTAGTTATACTCTTAGCTCAACCATGCCTACACTTCGTCATCTTCTCCCTCTCTCTCTCTCTCTCTCTCTCTTTTATAGTACTTTATATAACATATCCTTCCTAGTGAATACCTTTTTTTATTATCAAATTTTCAATATTACCCTTAGTTAATAAAATTTATGTGGCTCCATTGTTGTGCTAACACCTTCCATTTATAGGTACCACAATACGGTCGTTTTAAGATAAAGCCACTCTTGTAATTTTCCATCTCATCTTGTTGTTCTTGCTAAAGAAACAAAAGAGTACTTTACAAAAAAAATTTCTAACTTTTGTTATTTTTTTTTTAAACCATTTGTTATTACAAAACCTCACACTTATTGAATCTTATTGTTGAAATCTTAATAAGTTGTAAATATCAATGGCTTATAATGATAAGTGATGATGAAACATGATGGCAGTAACCTATTATAGGTTATGATGATTAGCAACCATAAAATGTTAATTTTGATTGCAAAAATCCAAAAGAACCTATTACATTATGATATATCATGTGTAGTTCCTAGTGCTCTGCTGTTGGAAGGTTTTTTTTCTTGGATTATCTAATAATTCTCGGTCTAGAAAATACAACTAAAATGGAATGGAAGTGCTCTTTAAATATTTAAACGAGGTTGTCGCCGTTTAATTAACCTCCAGTTTTATTCAATAAATCTAGACAGAATCTTTCTAAACACTCTCAAATCACGTTGAAACCCCAGTCTGTCGGGGTTTCAAACCTCACCAAACTGGCAATGTCATGTTTCTTTTACAAATTGGCTGTCAACGTTGTATAAAATCTAGCCTTCAGTCCCCTATCCTAATCCTATATATTTCCTCGTGTCTTGGGAATAATAATCCAATGCAACCCCCCCTACGAAAAAAATATCCATTGCCATTAGCTAGCTGGCATGGATGGAGATATCCCCTTGTATCATTGCGATAAAGAAAGGAAAAAAGGAAGGTTCTTTATAAAGCGCGATGGATTGTGATTGAAATGGAAGCACTCAAAACCCTAAAATGAGACTTGCCATCTTCTTGTCTTGTCCTCTTTTGAGTATTTTTTTTATTTTTTAACTAAGTTTAGGGGAAAAGAAAGAGTGCTAATGGAAACATTAGAGAGCCCCATCTCACATGGCAAATGGTTCTCCAACAATGCAATTTTGTGCTTTCGCTTACGTTTGGAGGCTTATGGTTGGATTTTTCGAAAAAGTGTACATCATCTTGGGAAATAAGAATTACTATATCAAAAGGATCAAGGACACTTATTCATGAATTCATGTTTCATATAAGTTGGAATAAAGTTGAACTGCACCAGAGAAAAGAGTGATATCATTTTTTCTTTTGATGGTGATAAAAGGTATTGAAAGCTATAATTAGACATTGGCAAGGGCCCTGGTCTAACCTAACCTTTTTTTTTTTTTTTTCCTAATTAGATAAAAATGTAGATCAATAAAACAGTTTTGTGTTTGCATCAGGTGAAAGTAGGTAAGAGCACCTTTATCGGTTCTTGCACAAGAACCTAGGTTATGATCTCCCCATTGAGGTCCTTTGAGATAAAATGGGATGCTTATTTTAGCCAAAAAAAAAAAAATAAATAAATATATAAACGGTAGCAACTATTTTTTTTTTTTAACAATTTTTCAGAACGCTCCATTCCTTCCTCCATGGAAATGGAACAACTTCAATGACATTTTTGTTTCTTTTTTTTTTTTAATCTTTCTTTATATGGGTGCAATAAGAAATAGCATAAAAGATTCAGTTAACTCTTTTTTAGAATCTCAAAATCAAAATTGAAAGGTTTGAAGAAAAGAAAGCTTTTAAAGATATTGATATAATACTTGAAAAACCCACGTTAGGTCTTAAGTATAAAGGTATCTAAGAATTAGTTTTACGTTCTAAATGATGTTAAATAGACAAAGAATAAAACAGAGGAATAAAGATAGAGCAATAGAGGATGTTAGCGACAAGATTTAGAAAGAAAGCTAGGGAAAGTGCATGAATAGTCGAAGACACGTGTTTGTGAAGATGAATTCCTCCTATTACTCAAAAAATTACATAACTTCAAGATATAGGGTCAAAACTTTACTATCCGTAAACATATATCCATGGAAACACTTTCCATTGAGATATAAATTTTGGTCATATTTTAAAACCAAATAAAATTTCCCAAACAGTGCAATTATATTTCCAGAGGTTCCATCTTAACAAAAATTTTTGCAGTAGAAAATAGCCTAATGATGATTAGCTTCCAAGTTTATGGATCTATATCTATCTCGTAGTAGATTTGTTTGCTCGGAACATTTATTCGACGAGCCTAATTACGAGTTCACAAGCTTCTGATTTGATTGTTGTGATTTGTACCTGTACTTTTCTTAACTAAGGAGGCGACTTGCTTATTTAAAAATAATTGCTTATAACATGAAAAGTATTAAACAAACCGAAGGTAAATGGATTTCGGTTCGTTGGAAATAAATGTACACTACACTAATCAGGATGAGCGTTGTACGTGGGCAATGTCCATGAGTGGACATTACAAAAGTTATTCTAGGATTTGTATCTCTATTTTGGGTTTAGTTTTTAAATCCTACCATTTGATGAGACCAATTACAAGTTTACAAGTCTAAATATATAAAATGGATAAATATATAAATAAATAGATTATAAAAAAATTTTATTTTAAATTCAAGTTCGGCTCGTTTATTAATCAAGTTTGAGCATAACCAAATTTAAAGCAAACCAAGTTCAAATAGCTTGTAAGTAGCTTTATTCATTTGCATTCCTACTTGAAAGAAAATACTAACTTTAAAAAAATTTGAGAAGCTATAATTATAATTTATCAATAAAAAAATAAAAGGAAACTTTTCTTGCTAATGCCAAATGACTTAATTTCTTGATGCGACAAGTTGTAAACTAGTTTGGGGAAATCCCAATTTCCAATAAGATAACATGAGTAACAGGTTAACACAAGATGGCTTGAATGGTCAACTAACTTAGCACCACCACTAATCGTCGATTTCGATTATTATGATTGTTCTTTGCTTCATTGCTATTTTCACTCTCTACTCTCTCCCATAACAAAATGTTTCCAATATTTCTTAGGAGTAGTCAAAGGAATGGTTGGTGTAGGAAAAAAAATCACTAATAAGGCATATAACAATGGATCAATTCATTCAAAAAGATTCGTTCACAAGAACACTTTCATACTTCAATTGATTCTCTAAGCTAGTTAAAAGCCTTTGTTCGGTGAAAGCGTTCAAAGAAAAAGAATGCCTCATGCAAGAAAGAATCTATTAGTAGTGACCTGAATAAAAAGAAAGCTATGCGATGTCGGCTACAAAAGCTAGAATAGTATGGGATTTTATTTAAAGGAATTCATTAATGGAGGGGGAATTTATAGCTTGTTATAATAGATGATTGCATTGGATCTATAATAAATAATATATGCTACGGAAGGGTAGAAAGTAGATTATATATAGTTCCTTAAGAGGGAATGAAATAGGGTCATATGTTGATGTTAAAAACATGCATTTTAATTAAGTCAAATTGGGCATAGAATGAGTTTTTCTAGGGAATTGAAGAGTAAGTAGTCTTATCGATAGGATAAGGTTAATTAGTATTACTCTAAAGAGTTAGCTTTAATGGGGAAATGCTTTTATGTCGAAGTGCTATAGCTAGGGGGAAAAGCTATCGAAGAAGAAAACCCTCTCTCCTTTCTCCTCTTCTCCAAGTTTATAAGCTACCAATACCTCAAGTTAGTCACTCCTAAAAGATGGATTTCCCTTCTGAATTAGATTCTGTAACCTAACTTGTAAGTAAGTGCAATAGTGCAAGGATGCTAAAGGAAAAAATCTCACCTTCCTTCCTTTTAAGACTTGCACACATCCCCTCAATGACCAAGGGAACTTCACCCAAGCTAATCAGGGCTTGGTGTTGAGATTTGCTTAATCGAAGCCCTTAGGCACCTTCCTCTAACATATGCTTGACTCCTTTACTAATAACCATAGCACGAGATATGCAAAAGTGACCCATCTTCCTATGCCAACTGGCAGAGCGACTCCTTGTGCTTTTTCAACTTTGGGTGGCTACTGAAATTTAAAAAATAAAATAAATATATGTAAAGAACAAAAACTAAATAAGAGAAATTAACTATTTTCGAATTTTTAGCAAATTTTTCTTTTCTTTTCTTTTTTCCTAAACCCTCCCATTCGAGCCTCTATCTAGATATTAGCACGGATTGGATTTAATTGGTATCTATTCTAAACCCATTCCAATCATGGGAAAGGAGAATGAGTTGTTATGAGAACCTCATTATAATAAACCTAGTGACTCTCGTGCCCTAAATTGATCCATCCATAGACCGAATCAATGCTAGGATCTACCAAATGGATTTGGACCTAGAGGAGTAGGGAATCCATGCATATCTACCTCCCGTTTTAAGTGAAGCATTAGGGCAATGTGGAGTCATGTATAAAGTTATAAGCATCATAATACATATTACAAAATGATATAAGCGGAAATGGATAGTATGGCTGATTAAAAGTTTTGACAACAGCACCTAGTTAATTATACAAACTTCTATACAACTTTTTTCTTTTTCCTTGGGAAAATGTAAGAACATGGAGATATATATTCACGTGCAGTACTTAAACATAAGTACTCCCGTGCTTGAAACCATTGTCTCCAATGATATTTATTGTTGTACTATGATTATCCAAGAAAATTCATGAAAAAAGTTCGAAAATGTATCTCGTTTTCCCAACAAATTTATTTCAATAATAATTATCCGAGAAAACTAATAAAAAGTTAAATAAAGTATATTTTTGCAGTACATGCTCTTATATGTTAAAATGATAGAGGAGACAAGTTTCGATGGTTTATGAGGGGCCAGCCTTCTGGGCCAGATGAGACAGAAAAGCCCACATCGTAGTTTGTTTATAATTGGGCCAGCGATGTCTTTAACCAGGTCATAGTTCCCTCATACTTAGCCGTTCATTTTTCCATTTAATGCTTCCTAACATCCTTTCATTTTTTTTTCTTTTTTAATTATCATCCAAAAAAAAAGAATGAACCTTTTCTATTCTCCTTATAAAATTTCCTTGTGTCTTCCTCTATATATAAATAGAAAGAGAGTGAGCAAAAAGGAGAATTGTTGAAATCCTGGAAGCAATAAAGGTTGAAATTGAAAAAGGTATGATCATTATATATATTAGTATATACTAATATATATAAATTTTGGCCAATTATTATATTTATTTTAACTTTCAAAAAGAGAAAATCAAACTTAATTATTACTAAATTATAAGGATTTTGATAAGAAAATATAACAATTCTCGTGAACTAATAAACATGGATCATTTTTAATATGTTCATACCACATATCATAATAGTTTTGCCATGTCATCAGGGTCCTAACAATGTCATAATTACGAACATATCTTAATTTTCAGTTTTTCATCTCACAAACCAATAAATATGAATCATTTTTAAGATGTATTTTTCATATAATCATTTTGAGTCATTGCGAGAATATTTATATAATCATTTCGAGTTATTCCGAGAATATTTTACGCCGGTACAATACTGAAGTGCCCTCAGGCCTACATGTACCCCGAAAAGATAAAGCTAGAAAATATATATATATATATATATAAAGATGCAACTAGTCAGGTTTTTATAAGATATTTGAATTGCCTAATTTGTTAGACCCTATAAGATCAAACCCTATGGGGCTCTAGAACAGGTTTTGGAATATACAAGAAACTGAATAGGAAAACTTAAGCATGAGAAAATTAATTAATATATATATATATATTTTGTGTTATGTTTATATGGATGTTTATCGTTAAAAGATATGATGAAAGTTAGCTAAACTTTATTTAATTTAGAATTTTGATGAAATAATTACTTGGATGTTCCTGTTTTGATTTTGAATTTGTAATAAGGATTTATAACCACAATTATTTGAAAATTGTATTGTATTATGATATGATGCATAAGAAATTTGATGGAGCTTGATTTTGGTTCCATTAGTAACAAGGGTATGATGCTTTCTGAATTTTTTTTAGCAATTAGAGAGTATTTTAAACAAGTTTTCCCGAATCCTATAGAGGCAAGTTATGGGAGTAGGATAAAAACCCTATAAGGTTCTAAGACAAGTTTTGAAATGCCCTACAAGCTAACAGGATGAGTTTGGGTTTTGCAAAACTTATCCCAAACCTATCTTAGTAACATCCCTAAAATAGAATGACTTAGTGGTGCTTGTAATGTAGGATCAAGCCCTCCAAACTGAGTCTTAATTCATCGTTTTCAACAGTGAATTTTTCAAATTCAAACAAAGTTATTAGAATGTTGAAAAAAAAAAGTAATTAAAGAAGAGGTTATATGAAAAGCGTGAGCACCAACTCTCTAAATTCAAAGTTTAAATAAAGAACTTGTCAATTAGCTTTTTTTGAGTTTAAGCTCCAAAGGCTTAGGCCCAAGTGCCTCAACATGTTCGGGTTCCTCTAAGCACTCCTTTGGGTCGATAACTCGACCCCTTCTAGTAAGTCAATCAACTCTGCCTCCTTTGTAGACTTGCTTTAGCCCAAGTGCAACTATATGGTCGATAGTATCTAGTATTAGCATAACCTGCGCTGGTCATCCCCTAGCACTCCTTCAACCTGATCAACTGAAGACCTTAGAAACTTCAATTAATGTCCTTAATGTGCTTGGCTCCTTGGCACCTAAGATCCTAAGGACTCCATGGTCCTTGAGGTAGCCAAACTCACGGTTTAATAGACTTGTATTGACCTTGGCCTTAAGTGCTCGATATGTGACTTGAGGTCAATGACACTACAGCTGCTCTGCTGATTTCCTTCTCTCTTTTCAACAAATACCACCAAATAGCTTGCCATATGACCTAGATGTCTAGTTGCCCTAGCTATAATGGCTTCTTATGCTAATGTGACATACGCCATTCTGCAAAGCCATCAAACGATATAAAGATGTTGTCCTTTCTCATATTGAACATGCCTCCCTACACCAATTATGTGTAAGCCAATCCTCATTCGCCACATATCCTAAGCAAGTAAGTTTCATGCTATATAAATAGGGCATGAAGCTACATATATAGGGATCGAATCCCAAGCACTCTTTATACCTCTTTGAAACACTATCTTTCTCTTCTTGCTAACTTTAGTTGGCATTGCCACATGGGACTTCCTTGTAGGTCTAACGTTGCATATGATTGCCAAACCACTAAAAGATCACTAGACAACCATCATTTATGATATTCACTGTCAACAAAACTAATTTGGTAAATAAATAAAGAACTAACAAGATATTTGATCTCTTAAATGCGAATACAAAATGTCACACCAATAAGAAGTTAGGATACTTATTTCAAAAGCCTCTTCAAAAAACAAATGTTGGAGTATGCTAACCTTATAGGTTGATACTAAAGTTGAGCAAACATAATGTAACCAAGACACCTATTGAGTGTTTTAAATAGAGGTGTATAAGTAGGTTAAATAAGCTATACTCATTTGACTTGCTTTTTAAACAAACAAAAAAATCTTAACTCTAATCTATTTAAAAAGTGAGTTACATAGATTAGTCTACGAGCCAAAGGTATAAATATATTAAATGGTCGACCAATATCAACTTACTTTGATTCACAAATTAAATGGATCGAGTTCATTTGATCTATTTTTTAAATAAACAAAAAAATCTCTATCCAAACTTATTTAGAAAATGGGTTAAATAGCCTGACCTGTAGACTAAACCTCACTTATATACCTCTAATTACTACTTATAGAATAATTATTTAGTGCACTCCTCTAAGTTTGTACAATTTATGTTGGAGGTTGTAAAAGTTGAAGGTAAGTAAAGAGTCAAAGTATGTGTTGATCGATCAAGTGAGTTGGATAAGGGGCTAGGTTGACTAATTGGGAACATCAAAAATAGTTTCTTATATCTTTTATTTTACTTTTTTTTTTGTTTTTTGAAAAAAGAAAATGTATGAGTCTCTAGGTTTACTTGGGATCTCTATGTAGACTTGTACCGGAATTAGAACATCAAAGAGACTCCACTTACATATCAAAATATTAATATTAATATTACTTACGTAGTGGGTTTGCAACTCCACTTAATACTTCAAATTCATCTTAAATTTTCCACATGCATTTATGCGTTTTACTCTTACTATTTTCTTAACAACTACTTGATTCTACCATAACAAATTACCCGTCTAAAACTATAAGGAACATGAAAGAAAAGAGAAGGTACATGAAATTGAAATCAGTAGTTCTTTCTTCTGTATATGTTATAATTATTAAAATCACGATTTTCTTATTATTTTAAACATATAGAGTTAGTAAATTGCTGCAAAATTATATAATAAAATCAATAAAATTAAAAATTTATATAATCGTATATTAAAATTCATAGTTTTACTAAAAATTTATATGTAAATAATTTTATATTCATTTTAACTAAAAATATTATAAAATATAAATTTATAGAGTTGTATAATTATTTTGTAATTTTAATAATGGCTTCTAACAAAATTGATAGAATGTAAGCGCTAATATACCAAACTTGTAGAAGTCCAGATGTCCAATAAATTAAGTAGATATATTTACAATTCAATCAAGTGTCCTTTTATTTGCACCCAAAGTCCTCTCAATTGCTTTTTGTCTTCCTTCTGTCACCATTTTTTTTTATTATTCTGCCAGTTCCCAGAACCGGCCGACAGATAATGGGGTCCTCACTCGTCGGTCATGCCGACAGAAACCATAAATATTCCGTGTAAACACAAACAACAAAAAAACAGTACTCCGTTTGGATGCTTCCATTTGTGCAATAACTACTACCTGTATCCGAATAGAATAGATTAATACCCTTTACCTTCGCCGGCTTACCACCCAAACAGAGTATTGAATCGCGCAATTTAAGCCATGGTTTGACATGAAATTTGAAATGGAAGCAATCGCTACAAGATTTCCAGAATCCACCTGCCCTTCATGTCCATATACTGTATATGAAAATTTAGAAATTACTTGTAAGATTTAAAAATATTATATACACTATTCATGGATTATTTAGATTTTTCTCTTAAATGTTATTCAGAAGCTAATAATATAATTAGTTTAAGTTAAAAAGCAAATGTAGTGTCATTTCATTTATAATTTAATTAGTTTGCTCTAAATCATAAAACCAAGTTCTTTTCTTCATCTTGATAGCTCATTGGATCTAAATCAAGTAGAATGGCATAGTTTCATATGGAATCATGTGGAATCATATGGAATCGGTAAAATTATAAACTTATAAAATTATATATTTAAAATCATGATTTTACTATAAGTGTACACAAAAAATGATTATATATATGATTTAACTTGAAAAAGAATAATACAAGAACCATTGGAAGTTTTTAGAATCAATACCGGTACTAAGTACTCTATGGTTTAGGGCTTTAGCTAGTGTATTGATAGATATTAATCGTTTATTCCTGGATGCGTTGACATTCCTTTTTTTTTTTTTTTTATTCTAGGTATTGACATGTGAAGGGGTGAAGAAGATTAGAGATAAAATCAAAAGACCTGTGATTAATCCCTCTCTTTTCTTTTTCTATAAAAATAGGATTAGATATAATTTCTAATTATCAGTAGAATAAAGAAACGAGGAAAGAGAAATAAAAACTAGATTCAACTTCAATGAAATTCAAGTTTATCTTCCAATATTATTTCTAAATAGAAATAATATATTCTATTGAGTTGAGAATGAAATTGGAAATGTGTCTAGGAATCTAGTCTGGAACAAGAATATCATACAAGATATTTCAATAAAATAGTATACTTCAAATTGAATTCTGTTCGAAATAGAACGAAATTAAATATAGTTAGAAATTCTATTAATATTACTTACTATATTGTGTTGTAATTGCAACAAAATCTTTTATAATTTCGAGTTAGCAACTTTTGTTTTGGTTTTTCTTGCTTCATTCAGAAAATAGAAGAGTTTATTGAATTAAAAACTCAAAGGAGGTTCATGGCCAAGGGTAAAAATGTCCGAGCAACGATTATTTTAGAATGTACCAATTGTAGTCGAAATGGTCTTAATAAGGAATCAATGAGGATTTCCAAATATATTACGTAAAAGAATCGACGCAATACACCTAATAGATTGGAATTAAGAAAATTTTGTCCCTATTGTTACAAACGTACGATTCATGGGGAAATAAAGAAATAGATCGAATCAAGTGTCTTTGTATCACTCTTACAAGGAACATGAAAAAGGACATAGAAAAGGAATATTTTATATAGACTAATATAGATTATTTGAAATTATAAACAAAAATTTAGATAACTTAACTAAATAATAGAAAATTGAATATAAGAAAAAAAAAATCAACTCAACTCCTATTTTTACTTGTAAATAAATCATTTTGGATCAGATCGAAATATTATTTTTGAAATTAGAATAAGGAATAAATAAACTATGCATAAATCCAAGCAACTCTTTCTTAAACCTAACCAATCTTGTTATAGGTGTTTGTCCCTAATCTACTCAGGGGATCGAATTGATTATAGAAACATGAGTTCAATTAGTCAATTTATTAGTGAACAGGGAAAAATATTATCTTAACCGATAAATATATTGACCTTAAAACAACAATGGTTAATTACTATTGCTACAAAACAAGCTGGTATTTTATCTTTGTTACCTTTTCTTAATAATGAGAAACAATTTGGAAGAATCGAGTTAACCTACAAAACTACCGACCTTAAAACTAAAAATAACTATATATATATATATATACTATGAAATTGAAACAAAATTCCTATTTGAACTTAAATTAATGTTGTATTGTGTTTGAAAAATTTGAGAATAAAATGCAGATTTTATTGTTAGATCTTAAGAAAGAACCAAGCATCGAGTAAGCCAAAATTCTTTTTTATTAGATATTGGACTTGTTTTCTCATTTGATTTTGAGTGACTTTATCCTATTCTCTTTATCTTTTAGATTCTCTTGATCATACTAATTTCTACTCTACCTTCCCAAATTTCATTCTCTAAATATTCTGCTAGAGTCCTAAAACTATAAGATATCCCGTTCTCGCGAATTACTGTATTTATCAAGTTATCCACAAACGATGAAAATATCTTTTTTGCCTATCTCTATCTTAATGAGATGAAACCAAGGCTCTTATTTTCTGTTGAATAGTGGTTTGAGTAAGTCTTGAACAAGCCCCCTAAAAGCTCAATGTAAATAAATGAATTTTTGTTCTACATCTTTGAGCTATATATCCTCATCTAATTTTGGTCATTGAATAAATGATACTTTAATGAATAACTAATTGATTTCCTTTGTTTTAATTATTCTTTTCCTCTTCCTTAGTTGATTAATAACAAAATGGATTCTTCCAAAATGTATAAAATAAAAATTCGAATGGCTCTTGCTACTATAACCTTCCCACCACAATTTTTTATCTTTTTTCTAAGCATTTTACCTTGAAACAAACTAAGAAATTGTATTGATACTTCTCGGTATCAAAAAAAAAAAAAAAAAAGAAATATAAATGAATAAAGAAATAGTGGATTGCATCGTTTCTATGGTTACGTCTTATACAATGAGGTCTTCTCTATGCACCGAAGCTCCTTAATTCATTTAATCAAGGTTGTTGGTAAATTAACTTGTACAATTCACATTCTTTTGGCTCTACTCATGAATTATCTAGTAATAGGTCTTTCACAACGAGATCTATCCATACAGTAACGGTATTTAATTATGAAGATTAGCTGGGTAACTGACCCTCTTAGTTCGTTTTTACAAGAGTGGAAGCATAAGATTTCGTCTTTGGAAATAGGATTTCCCCTACTTAATGAATAACCCCTTGTTACTAATAAGAAAAAATTTCTCATCTTCAATTCCAAATTGAAGTGATTGGATTTGCACCAATGGAAACCATAAATTTCATACACCACACAATAAAAAGATAGAATAGATCTTTTTTATCTTTTTCATAGATACAAATCATTGATATTGGAAAATGAGTTTCCTTTATTTTGTTCCAATGGGGAGCTGAACGAGTCACACATATACCCTAGTACATGTTCCTTGGCATTGAGGACATCCCTGAAGAGTAGGGGATGTTGTGACATTTCTAATTAGTTGTCTTGTGTTTCTAATAAGTTGTTAAATAATCGGCATGCATAATTATATACATACTGAATAGGTTGGTTTAGATATATTCTAACCGAATGATTATGAATTACTTCTATTTTTAATAATAAATGAATAAAATATTATGAAACCCGATACTACAAAGATAAAATCTCAAAGTTGCGTATTTGCATATGATTGCTACTATTTTTATTCAATTGCAACAAAATCAACAATTCCATGAGCTTGGGCTTATATTACTGACATAAAAACATCCCTTTCCATATCTTCGGATACAACCCATAAAGGTTTGCTCATTCTTTATACATAAAACCTTATTATGGTTTCATACAGTTTCAGTAGTTCTTCTGCTTCTAAGATAAATTCTCTCATTTGTGCCTCACAAAAAGAACTCGCAGGTTGATGTATCATTGCCTTGATGATATAACAAATAGTTCCTCTATTCGCATGATGAGTTGAGGAGAGGAGATAAAGAATAATAAAAAAAAAAGGATAGAATTGAGCAATCATATAGGCATCCCTTATGCATTTCATATGGCTTTACAATGGAATTTCCTTTTCCCTTCTATCGAAGAAAGATTAAAAAAATAGAGATGATATGGGGTTTATCCAATTTGGATAGACAAATGCTCTAATTACCATTGTTCCTTTCGAAGTAGTTAAAAAATACTATGATGGCTCCGTTGCTATATCTATATTTATCTCGTCTGCGATTCAGTAATCCCAAAGTTTCTTTATATACATATATATGTGATATGAAAACAAAAAGGTTTGTGATGCTAAAAAGGCTCCGATAGAAAGATCAAATCGAGAATACCCTTTAGTTTATACTAATTTCATTTCATACTATTCTTTCGATATAGAATCTAATGTCTTGAAAAAAAAATTTCTCATATTGAATTTGAAGTGTCGTGCTATTATTATTGATTTCATATGGCAAAGACATATTCTTTTTTTCTTAAAAAACTCGTTGGCACTAAGCATGAGGGAATGCTAGACGTTTAGTAATCTTTCCTCCGACTAGGATAAAAGGTCCCATTGAAGTAGCTAATCCCATGCATATTGTATGCATATTAGGTTGCACAAATTGCATAGTATCTTAAATAGTTATTCTGGGTATTACCCATCCCCTAAGAGAGTTTATAAATAAACATAGATCCTTATTATCATTCTCTATACTTAGATATATCATAAGACCAATAAGTTAATTTAAGATCTCACTATCAACCTCTTGGCCTAAAAAAAATAATCTTTCTTGATAAAGTTAGTTGATAAGGATAAAATTTGTATCCCTAAAGAGTCAGTACATGCGCCTTTTGATGTATACAGTTCACCAAAAAGTTGTGAAAAAAAAAAAAGAATTAATGTATAGATTTAATTCCCCTTTCTTTTTTTCTATTCATAGTAGGATTTTTTTCCTTTTTAATCAAATTTTTTATTTTCGTAAAGAAGTGGCTTTTTCTTCTATTTTTCGAGTGAGTTTTGTTAATTTTCTTTCTATTTATATCTATAATAAAAAAAAAAACCATCTATACTATAATAAACAAAATCCATTAAACTTATCGAATTAATTTCTCATTGATATATCCTTTCATCGAGATCTAATCCAAATCACAATGTTATTTTCTTGTTCCTGAGTGGGTTTTTTCAATTCTTTTAAGTTTATACTCTACTCAGAGTAAAAATAAAAATATGCTCTATTTTTATTTGCACATATAGGACAAATGCCACTAATACTACGACCTTTTCCTATGATTTATTCAATTCATTTCCCATCTTTTGCAAAACATCGACATATTTATTATATTACTTTACTTGCTTGATTAAAAGTTTGAGATTACTCTTCTTATTATTAAAATCTTTTATGATCTATGATATAAGTATTAGATAAGTATTAAGAATCATAGATAGATTACCAATAATAGATTACCAATTGGGTTTTGTCTAAACAGAACTTGGATACTTCATTTTATTGGTCCAACCAAGACAACCATAAATTTTTCTAATTGATAATATTAATTTGATTACCCCTTAAAACAAAAATGGATGTAATTTCATTTGATTGTACTTCACGCTCCAAATTATTGATAATTCAATCTTTCTTGGGTGAAACAAATAATATCTTAATTGGGAGAGAGAACGGGGAAATCCCATATGACCCAATATAGACAAACTGCACTATATGTCAACCCAGGAGACATCTTTCTCTTCAGGACTTCAAAAAGGTACTTTTGGAACACCAATAGGCATAAAATGAAAGAAAAAAGAATTAAGTATTATATTTCACTTTGATGTGGAAGCATAACAATACGTTTATTGTCTTAATAATATTTTCTTTTATTAGATTTTATCCATAGATTGGGAAAAATTCTTACAAATAGTTCTTTTAAATAATTAACAAATATGTATGTATTCATTCATAGAAAATGGGATCAATTTGTCATGACCTTAAGAGGGGCCTAATAGGATAATTTAAAATTTTTATATCACGTATATACTCATTATACGAAAACCGCCTTACAAGACTCAAAATAATTAGTTACTAAAGTTTTCTATTTTTAATTTAATTAACTTACTATAATATTTGAGTGATTATAGATATCTGATATTCCACAGTCCACCAGAATAGCAGAGGATTAATATCCTCTACCAAATGTTAAGATAAGATAAAACAACTTAATAATTTACAAGAAATATTTTATTATACATAATCTTATCGTATAAATATTTTTTACATCAATGGTTTCTATAACACCAATATATATTTCAATCAACTCTAACATTATTAAACCTATTTCCGGTTTATACTCTACTCTCAAGATTTTCTCTAATCCTTGCTTAAAGGAACTTGCAAAAGAAACTATAGGAGAATGAGCAAACCACAACTCAATAGGTTTATTTCTCACTACTACCTTTCAAGTAAGTTATCAAACATTATTAGCACCTATGCAATCTATCTACAAACAAAATGAATGCATACGTAGTAAATGCAAGCAACGCATTTATAAAAGTCCGGAACTATAGAAGGTATAGATTTATATTGTTTACACGTTGATTTTTTTCTTTCGTACTTACTAGCATGAAGTACCCTACCTTAACCGCATAAGGCTGCTTGGGGGCAACATTCCACCAGACGACACTCAACTATTACCCTAGCTAAGAAACAATAATCAATATAAGTAAACCCCAACTAAAGCTATCCACTAAACATATCAAAGGTCCCTCAGGCATACAAAGCGAGTCCTCTCACAATTAATTGGAGATGCTATATTAGTTTTGCTTTAATGATAAAAATATTATTCATAAGCATTATGAGCCCTCACAGAATTCATACAAAATATATTTAAGATCGAGAAATAAATGTTTTCCAAAATACTTTTCTCAAAATCTGCAAAGCTAGTACTCTTCTTCAGCATACCAATTGGATCACTTACATGTGACAAATATAACTAATTATTTTAGTTGAATAGTTATATTTACCAATTTAAAAAAATGATCACACGGATGATAGCGCACAAAGCAACCAATCATTCAACAAACAAATCAATATTAACCAATAAGCAACATACGAATAACAAATAGTAAGCAAGTAGCAAATCATAAGAACTCCCTCACTTAAAGTAATGCTCACTCTCTAATTTTTTGGGATTTTTTGTTCTTAACAATTTGGTACCTAAAAGATAAAAAAATCTATAAGTATTCTGAAAAACTAGGTTCATTGATTAATTAAATATCTATTATTATATTTGCCTAGTTTACTATTATAACCCAAGTATGGTATAAACATAGTTTAACTTAAATCTATTACGTACTTTTCTTGATTTGTCTTGAATTTTCAATCGCGTATAACTTTTACATTTTAACTTCGATTTTTATGAACTTATAGTTTATTTTTATTGTTTTCGAATATACTTTCTTATAGCGAAGTCCGTTTTGGATATTGTAACTTATATTTTTTCATTTTGGTATAAAAATATTATGAATTTTATTATTTTGACTTAATTAATTATAAATTATTATTTTAAGCTTTTCTTTACATATTTATGATTTAATAAGTATCTAATTATTATATTTTGTAATTTTCTTAATTTTGAGTTTATTTAATTATAGTTTATGTATTTTGCTATTTTTTGAGGGTAAATACCTATTTAATTCATTTTTACTATTTTAATCATTTTCTAGTTAATTAACTATTTTATTATTATTTTTAATTACGAATTTAATTAAAAGTTATTATATGCTGACATGGCAACAAAGGAAAATGCCACGTGTCATTTTTACAATTTTTGTATAATTTCAATATTTTTCTCATTTTGTATATTTTTACGTGTTATATATATAATTATATTTTATTACATTGGGTAAATTAATTGTTTTTTGCCTTTTCCTGAATTCCACAGTATATATTCTTTTATATATATATATATATATATATTACTTTACTTTATTTATTAATCTATTATTACAGTATACTATGTATGTATTATTTAAGTATAATAGTATTTGGATTTATACTATATTATTAATATACATATTTTATACATACATGTATACTTGTGAGATATGATAATATATTTATAAATATATTACAAATGCTATTCGTACGGACATATATGTATATACACGTAGTTTTATATCTTTTATCTTATACATATGTATACATATACGGCCATAATTATCTATATATATGTATCTATTGAAATTTCTTAATATATATATATATACACTATCATATACAAATATACATACGCATATATTCCCATGTCTATATATATATATATCTATAAAATGAAATTATATTATATATATTATGGTATACACATATATATTTCGAATATATATACCTTATTATAAATATACTAGATTATACTAGTATTTTTATTTTTATCTTTTATTTTTTTGTACTTTATACATACATAAATATATATATATCTTCGGTGGCATGTTGTACACATATATATGTAATGATAACTATACAAACAAAATTATACACATATTATACACACATACATATAGATATATTTATACCTAGTCATTTACACTATATATCAAATATAACATGTGTTTACATGTTAATATACTTTAGTACTTACATATATTAACATATATACATTTGAAAATACTAATATTACATATATTTCTATTGCATAATCTTATAGTACCTAAAAATTCTATCAAATACATATATGTACAAGGATACATAAAAATGATTAATACAAAATAAATATACTACACATACTACTTATCTAATTTCTTTAGTGATTTGATGAATAAAAGATGGCAAGGCCCTTCTTCTTCTTCTTGGTCTTCTTTTTGAAGTCAAAAGAAGTTGAAAAGGAAGAGGAAAAGATGCTTCACGTTTTGGAACAAGGAAGAGAATTTGTGGGACTTTGTTTGTGTGTTAGAAAGAAAAAAAAGTGTGTGTGTTTTGTTTTCGCTCTAACATGTTTTACTAGAAGAAGGAACAGGCAGCAATTTATGTGATTAAGGAAAGAAATAATAGGACAAAAAAAATCAAGATAAGATATTCTCATAAGTCGACAAGACACAACCCTTATCTATTAGATTTTTTTTGAGTAAATAATTATCACATGGTGAAAAAGGAGTCCACACATCATTAGCCGAGAATCTTCCAGCATTCACATGGAGGAAAAGAGAGAATAGGGAAAGAAAAAAAAAGGAAAAGAAGGAAAGAGAAAAAAAAAAGGAAAAGAAAATCAATTATCAAGTTTTTATAAAAAAATGATAAATTTAGTAATTATAAATAAGATTGAAATTTTTATAAAATTTATTAATTAAATTATTACCCGTTATGTTTACAATATTTAAGAGTTATCTTATCGTATTCGTTAATAATTTTATGCGATTACGTATATAAATTGGTAATTATATTCATTTAGGGATTTATTACTATTGGGGGTACATTTATTCATCTTATAAGCTTAAAATTATAATTTTAGGGTTTTTATCAAGTTTGAGTTCAATTTCGGGTATTTACGCGTACATAAGATTTAGGATTTTCGTACGCGATTTAAGTTTTGATTAAATTTCTATAGTTTTTTTATTACGTATAATATATTTAAATTCATAATTTAATAAAATTTTTTATCTTACTCGGCCTTATCAACTTGCTAGATTATCTATAGTACTAGGATTCAATTATACTCTCAAGTAACTAAATTTACGAGGTTTACATAACCCCCGTTGTGTATTAGTACTTATCAGATATAGAATAGATTTACTTCACTTTGTTCCTACGAATCAAATTGTTCCATTTTTACTTTACTAAAAAACACAATAAACAAATATTAATCCTTTATCCGAGATAGCCCATAGAAAGGGGGAAATCCACAGTATAGTTTTTTTCCAATACAATAAAGTTACATGGTGTCTATTATTCATTGATAAAGAGGTATTTTACATGGGTTTACCTTAGTATTGTGTTCATATCGTCGTATTGAATGATCTTAGTTGTTTGCTTTTTGTCCATCTAATGCATACAACTTTAGTTGCTAATTAGGTCGATTCAATGGCTTTATATGAATTAGTAGTTTTTTATCACTCTAACCTCATTCTTGATCCAATGTGGAGATAGGGTATGTTTGTTATACCCTTCATGACTCGTTTAGGAATAACCATTTCATGGGGCAATTGAAGTATCATAGGAGGAACCGTAACGAATTTTAGTATTTGGAGTTACGATGGTGCAGCCGATGCACATATTATGTTTTTTGGCTTGTGCTTCTTAGCAACTATCTAGCATTAGGTGTATTGGGATTTAGAAATATTTTGTGATGAATGTATAGGAAAAGCTTCTCTAGATTTGCCCTAGATCTTTGGAATTCATTTATTTCTTTCAGGAGTGACATGTTTTAGTTTTTGAGCATTTCATCTAACAGGATTATAGGTCCTAGAATATGGGTGTCCAATCCTTTTGGACTAACCAAAAAGGTACAACTTGTAAATCCAGTGTGGGGTGTAGAAGGTTTTGTTCCTTTTGTTCCAAGAGGAATAGCCTCTCATCATATTGCAATAAGTACTTTAAGCATATTAGCAAACCTATTTCATCTTGGTGTCTATCCACCTCAACGTCTATACAAAGGGTTGCATATAGAGAATACTAAAATTGTCCTTTCCTGTAGTATCATCGCTATCTTTTTTGTAGCTTTTGTTGTTGTTGTAACTATGTAGTATGATTCAACAACAACGCCTATTGAATTATTTGGTCTCACTCGTTATCAATGGGATCGGGGCTACTTCTAACAAGAAATATATTGAAGAGTTGGTGATAGGTTAGCCAAAAATCGAAGTTTATCAAAAGCTTGGTCTAAAATTCCAAAAAATTGGCCTTTTATGATTACATCGGTAATAATCTAGCAAAAAGGGGCTTATCCAAAGCAATTTCAATAGACAACGGGGATGGAATAACTGTTGGGTGGTTAAGACATCCTATTTTCAAAGATAAAGAAGGACATGAACTTTTTGTACGTCGTACGCCTACTTCTTTTTTAAACATTTCTGGTTGTTTTGGTAGATGGAGATAGAATTATTAGAGCCAACGTTCCTTTTAGAAGGGAAAAATCAACGTATAGTATCGAACAAGTGGATATAACTGTTGAGTTCTATGGTAATCTTATATAGTGAAAGCTGTGTGATTAATCTCATTGCTGGGCAAAAGCCCTTCTTTTTTATATGAATTGGGGTGCCTTGCTTGAAGTGTCTCATTCAGATATAGATATTATAGATCTGCATACGAAAGATTGGAATGACCAGATAACTACCTAAATCTCTACTAAACGGGTGTCAAACAAGAATGCAATGGGACGACTAATTGATGGATATGTGGTAATTTTTTTACTCTTGAACAACTTGGTACTCCCTCTGTCTCTATGAATCTAGCATATGAGGTGCCACTCTACCATACTAATGTAGATTATGAAATAATTTATGAATAGTTCTTTTGAATAATTAACAACTCCAAAATAACATTTTCTTTTGATCCAATTCTAGGATATCAATTCTTGGACTTCAACAGAGGAATCATGATTTTGAAAAGAATATTTCATCTTTTATCATATTTATTCTATCGGTAAATTGATTATATAATTTTATAGATTGTCGAATGTATTATATGTTGTATATTACACATGATTCATAGAATCTACTATGTTTTGTATGCATTATCATTAAAATATTTTGTATGGTACATGTACATATATATACACTAGCTAATAATACAAGCGCATTACATGTGTATATATATAAAAAAAAAATCAAATGCATAAAATTTATAATTAGATTAAGGTGATTTATCCACCCATAAATTGTGTAATGAAAATCATATAACAATTAAAATACTAATTATGTGTTTCTAATCTCAATACACTTACTTTCATAAAATGCTATTTTTTTCCTTTCTATTAATCCTCTTTTCTCGGCAAGGTAACCACATGTATTGCTTCACTTAGATTGCAGTACGAGAAACCCCATATCACCATCTTTGGTCCCATCCACTGTTTAGATGGGACTGATTGAATACTTTATCTCACTATTTATTTATTATTCATTAAATTTAAATAATTAAAAATATAATAAACTTAATAATTTAGATGTAATAAATATTAAATTAACAGTGTGATAAAGGGCGGTACTAATCCATAAAAATATGAAAGGGAGAGTAGAAAAATCCATCAAAAACTTGCTCTTTTACCTCTTAAACTGTAAAATTCTAACCTTACTGAAAAAGAATTCTTATATGAAAAGGCGAACAACAAAAGCTGAGTTAAAAATGCAAAAATAACATATTGAAAAATTAATAGAGAAACATAAATAGCCCTTCTGCCTATCTACACATGTTTATATTCCTTCAATGCAAATGGATGACGTGATCAATTGACTTCATAAATCATTTCGATTATTCAATAAATGAACACATTTTATTTTGAGTTGGATTGGACAACATCTAATTAATCCATTAGTTAGAACCTCAAATAAATCAACAAACAACTAAGATTTTTTATAGAAGGAAAAACATAATTTTATCTTTTGGTACTCCTATTTTGCAAAATTTATTTGCAGGTGGATGAAATACATTATTTGATCTTAATGACAAGTGAGACATATCATTAATAGAAAATATAGTGACATAATAAATTAATGATTTAAATTTATTGATTAAAATTAATATAAATGGGAATTGAAGCAAATTATTAATGACCAAATTGGAGTTTCTACTCATTTAGATAAATGAAATATTTAATACACGAAGAGGGCTAAAGGCTTTAGAACTATATACAAATTATTCAATTGAAACATATATTATTAATGGTAAACATGATAAAACCATGAATTAATGATTTCTATTTTGAGTTATTGATTGGAATTGATGTTAATGGGGATTGAAAAGTATAATTAATGACCAAAATAGAGGTTTTGGTCATTTAATTAAAATAGTATGTGTAAGACACCAAAGAGGTCTAAATAATTTAATAGTTTATATTTTAATGGGAGTAATCGAACTGTATTATTAATGATAAACGTATAATGACACCCTAATTAGTTATTTAAATTTTAAATATTGATGAGAATTGACATAGGAATTATTAATGATGACAAAAATATAGAATATGGAAGGTGCAATATGCACATTGTTGGCAAAATATGTGCATAAAAAAAGACAAAAACATTAAAAACATCAAAGTAGTATCATTCCCTTCATAATGCTATATTAGCATATGATGCTCTCGCGCTGTATGTGCATATATAAAAAAATCAAATGAATAAAATGTATAGTTAAATAATGACAATTCATCCACTTGCAACTTTCGTAATAAAAATCATATAATAATTAGACTATGAATTGTATATTTCAATACATTCATTTTCTTTTAATAGATCATCTCTATTAAGAAAATAGAAAGATTTACGATAATAAATTAAATATGGTATAATTGAGAGAAAGAAATAGAATGATTTTGTAAAATTACTCATTTGCGTTTAATATTATTGAGTTAGATTATTGTTAACAAATATTTTAATAATTTTCTCAATATATTTTAGGTGTAATTGATGGAAATGTAAAATAGAGACCAAAAGCCTACTAGAACTTAAATAAGAAGATAGATATATAGACAACTATAGATGATGTATAAAATATTTATCACTTGTTGAGTTCTAAAGACACTATAATTGAATATTACTATTTTTCATCCGCATCTAATTTACAAACGTTGTCTCCAACCATTTTTCCCAAGTCTAAAAGGACACCGACTCTTATAGATTTTCTTCTCATACAACTTTTATCATAAATGTCATGAATAAGCAGCTTAAACACATTAAAACGTAACGATCTTTTGGGACAAATTTCTCATGCTATATCTCTTTAGCAACAGATAGCTTAGAACTGCTGCTCCAAAAAAAAAAAAAAAAAGTAAATTCTTTATTTATTTTTTTTGCCTAATTTTTTAGTAATACAATTTGAATTTCATGATTTTAGAAATAAATTATTTAAAAAAAATTAAGTGCAAGGTTGTAAAATTGAGGCGACATTAAGTGTGTAAAAGTGCAAAAAAGCTTCTAGAAGAGTGAAATTATTATTTGCAAACTATTTGATTTTGAAAAGAGGAGCTTTACCATTTTGTTTTTCGATTCACATATAAAAATATAAGGTCTCTGAAATGAACAATAAAAGATCACATTTTACAACACAAAAGCTCTATTACAAATTAAGTTTCATTTACAACACCGATGGAACATTATTTGACTTAGTAATAAATAGATGAAGCACATCCCTTCTCCATTAGGTGCAAAATTTTGATAAAATTAAGTAATATATAATGAACAATAACCCATAAAAGTCGTGAACTTTAAAAATGAACAATGACTTATGAAAGTTGTGAGCTTAATTATAGGATGAACCAAAATTTTCAAAATTTGGAAACATCTCGTGAGATCAAATGTGGGAGATAGACTGTAGAGTAAAGAGTTTACGATTTACCAGGAAACTGCTTTGAAAATACTATGTAGTCAGAGTAGAGAGGAATACGAAGCTTATAGAAGTTATAAAAATGGGTAGTGTTGTGCATTAGAGAAAGAGTAATAAAAAGGAAATTACAAGAATGGAACGGGATCGAGCTGCGCTTACTATAACAATTGATTTTTCAAAATCATCCTTTTCTGAATAGTGTTGTAACTGGAAAAAGTAATATTGTTAAACTTAAATTGCCCTATAATTCGATTCAGTTTGACTTAAGTTCGATTCTCAATTGAGCCCGATTTTTTTTTAAATCCTTAATCCTTTTAGATGTATGAATCAATAACCGATCCGAATACTAGGAAAAGATAGTTGCATAAAGGACTACACTGTGATCTTGAAATAAGAAAAACTTATCCAAATATTTTCTCCATTTCGTTTTAGCATTTTCCGTCATTCTTAGCTTGAGTACTAATAATGACGATCCCTACCATGCCTGTGATCAACATCAAATGCAAAAGCCACCTGTACTAATATATTGATAAAAACATTCAATCATATTAAGTAACGTGTTTAGGTGAATAATATAAAAATATCAATAATAATGTCTAATTTTTAAAAATCTATTAGTTATATTTTTAGGTGTTAATATTTTATTGAAATTTACATCCCTTTTTATTTATACACGTAACATATTAGTACTATTAAAAATTTCTTAATATATTGAGATATTTGCAATAATTTACAATGATCTCTAAAATTCTTTCTCCATAACAATTCCGCGCACACTAATACTCCCTTCCCTTTATGCCTGATTGAAGCATCATCATATTTGAAAATAAAAATAAAAATAAAAATAGAAAAGAAGCGTCATCATATACATACAAAGCAGTCTTCATAATAAACATTAAATTAACATGCCACTACACAAACAATTTCTTTGTCGCTACAATGATGATTCTTGCAATTAGTAAGTGTACTAAAGCCTCGTTGTGATAAGAGAGGATGCAATTCAGCGCAATTTTTAGAATTGCCATCCTAGTACGTTGTACTTGCATAAATAAATAAATAGACCAAACAAATTAATATGTTCAAATAAGAAACAAAGTAGAGAACAAAGAAAAACTTGGTGGAAACCATGTTATTTGAATATATTTAATGCCTCCTCTTCCTACATTTATTAACTAGGAGAAATATAATGAAATTGAGCGCGTGATCATGCATCAGGAATCAAGAGAAAATACGATTAAGAGTAACCCTATGAAGCCTAGCAGTCCCTGGTAGCTTTGGACACTCAAAATTCTCGAAATTCGGATTTACGGGGTCAATCAAAAACAATTTGTGAGTGCCATACTTGAGTAAAACCTTACCATTCTCTACCTCTCCTATTACCTCAAATTTTGTTCGTCTATCTCGCATCACTTCGAAAGTGGGCAGAGAAAAATCATCATCTAGCCCCCAAGATTCTTCTCGACAATATTCCTTCATGACCCAAATCCACAACCGCCGTTTGTTTTGGCAATGATAACACCTAGTCATGCAAAGACATCCCCTAAGACGGTTAGACCGTGACGCGTAGCTCCGTAAGGTAGCCTTGTCCAGCTAAACTCTGTTCTATTGAATTACATAAACACAAGTTTCATACAAAAGAAAGAGAGAAGAGGATATGTACCTAATCGTACATTTTATTCTTTATTAATTTCATACTTTTAAACATACCTTCATGAAGTGTTTATACCATTATAATTCACTAAAAATAAAAATGATTAATCTAGATGATTAAATTTACACCATAGCAAAATCCAATCATTCAAGTACATGTTATTACTTTCACAGTTTATCTCCTATATTTTTGCATTTAAATGAATTTTACAGGTTATTCGAGTTTAGTTTTCAACAACCCCATAAACTTGACGTCTTCACAATTCCAATAATCCCTCCAAGTTGTTGATATCAATTTTTCTTGAGGGGTTTAGTAAAAATATTGGCTATTTGATTAAGAGTTTTGATTTATTCTACCTCAACTTCCTTGTTAGTAATGCAGTCCCGAATAAAATGAGACCTTATGCTTGCTTTGATCATGAAACACCGGATTTTTAGCAAGAGTAATGGTCAATTTGTGATCTGCCAAAATTTTAGTTGCTTTTTCTTGAGCAAAATGAAGTTCGCCTAGCAATCTCCTTAGCCATATCGCATGACATATATTGACTGTTGTAGCAACATACTCCAATTTGCATGTTTAGAGTGTTACAATTGATTGTTTCTTTGAACATCATGAAATTGCATTTTCTCTAAAGAAAAATATAAACCTGGTAGTACTTTTCTAGTCATCAATATCATTGACATAAGCACTATCACAATATCCTTTTAAGTGAGCCTCATTTGAAGAAGTATAAAAAATTCCATATTCAATAGTACCTTTTAAATATCGAAGAATTGCCTTTGCAGCTTGCATGTGTTCTTGACTTGGACTCTCCATAAATCAACTCACTAATCTCATAGAAAATAGTATATTAGGTCTAGTACATGTCAAGTACCTTAGGTTCCCACAAGGCTTCGAAATGTGATCAAGTCAACTTTTCTTACTCCATCCTCCCTAGAGAGTTTTACTCCACACTCCATTGGGGTACTCATGGGATTGCAATTCGTCATATTAAACTTCTTTATAATCTCTCTTACATAAGACTCTTGAGAGATAAATATCCCATCACTCCATTGTTTCACTTCTATCCCCAAATAATATGACATAAGCCTCATATTACTCATCTCAAATTCTCACGCTATCGCCTTCTTAAAATCATCATATACTTGTGGATTATTTCCCATAAGAATGAGGTCATCCACATAAATGCAAATAAACAAAATATCATCTCCCTTGTAACATAAAGTGCATATTCATGAACACATCTTAAAAAATGATTCTCTTAAAGATATTTGTCAAGATAACTATTCCATGCCTATAGCGCTTGTTTAAGGCTGTATAAAGCTTTTTCAAGCTTTCATGCTTTATTTTCACTTCGTTTAACAACATACCTTGGGGGTTGTTTAATGTATATTTCCTCCTTAAAATAGCTATTTAGAAAAGTTGATTTCACATCAAGTTGATGAATTTTTCAATGATTTTGAGCAACAAGTGAAATTAATAGTCTAATAGTCTCCATGCGTGTTACAGGAGCAAAAATCTCTTCATAATTAATGCCTTATCTTTGTGTATATCATTTAGCAATAAGTCTAGCCTTATCTCTCTCTATTTCTCCTTTGGCATTCCTCTTAGCTTTGTATAACCATTTCACTCCAACAAGCTTATATCCACTTGGAAGTGAAACAAGTTCCTAAGTGTCATTCTTTTTTATTGAACGAATCTCTTCATTCATTGCTTCAATCCACTTTTCACCTTTACTTGCTTCTTCAAAATTCAAGGGTTCAACATTAGTTAAGAAGTATATTAAATTTAGATCATTAGGCCTTTTGGTTTCATTATAAATAGTTGTAAGACTTTGAAATCTCCTTGGTTTATCAGTTGAGCTTAATGAAGATGAAGAGGTCGATGATGATGGAGTTAGCAATGTTGGTGAGTAGCATCAATTCCTTGGTTAACTTTTAGCTCTTTATCTTCAAAATAAGGTAAGAAATCATTTGAGCCTTCCTTTTGTGAACTCTAATCCCACAATTTTCCTTCATCAAATTCAATATCTTTGCTAGTTATAATTTTTCCATTTTATGGATTATAAAGTCTGTATCCTTTTGAATTTTTATCATAGCCAATGAAAACAAATTTTTTACTTCTATCATCAAGTTTGGATCCGTCCTTTTCTAGAACATGCACATATGCTATTGATCTAAAAATTCATGAGTGAGAAACACTCGGCATTTGTTTACTCCATGCCTCTTAGGGAATTATGTCTTTCAAACTCTTAGTTAGACAATGGTTTGAAAGATAAACAACACAAGCAATTGCCTCAATCCAAAATTCTTTGGACATATTCTTACTTTTCAGCATAACCATTCCTATATTTAAGATTGTACGGTTCTTCCTTTCCGCAACTCTATTTTGTTGAGGTGAACCTGGAACCATTAAAAATTGACGAATCCCATACAACTTATAAAAAGCTTTAAACACATTAGATGTAAATTCTCCTCCTCTATCTATTCTTAAGGCTTTTATCTTATGGTCACTTTCCTTTTCAATAGCTAGTGACGAAAGGTTAATTGGCTTACATACATTTGCATGAATTAATTGAAGTGGTTTAGTCGCTCTTGAAATAGATTGTTTTGGAAAACTCTTTCTTAGATGTTTTCCAAGTAAATAATCTTCATAAAGTTTATTTGAAAGATCAATTATTGAAATTCCCTTCACCAGTTTCTTTTCTCTAAAAGCTCTCAATCCATTAAAATTAAAGCGGTTGAATCTCATGTACCAAATCCATGATGAATCTTCTACACAACTTTTCAAACATGTTGGTTCAATCATTCGTAGATCCAGTTTAAACATTCGATTTTTTGTCATATTGACCTTTATGATAAGGATACTATTTTAATCTTTGAGCCAAATGATGCTATTTTTTCCATAATGATTTCGTAACCATTCTCCATTAGTTACCCAATACTCATAATATTGCTTTTTAATTTTGGAAAATAGTAGACATTATGAACAAGTTTATGACCTCTATGTTTTGTTTCAAATATGATAGTTCCTTTGCCTTTGATTTCTACTTTTATATCATCTCCATACTGTACATTGCCAGTTATTTTATTGTTAATCTCTACAAACTTAGTTCTATCATTGGTTATATGACTACTTGCTCCATTGTCAAAATACCACGTACTCTTGCCTCTTATGATTTCTTTCTTAAAAGAAAGAAATAAGGTTGTTTCTTCTACATTTTCTGTGTTCTACCAATTTTGTTTCTTCTATGAGGTTATAAGCAAGCATTCTGAAGAGTAATGGCCATATTTACCACAAAAATAACATTCTACATGAGAATTATCTTTTCTTCTTTCATTATTTTTTCCATAAGTACCTCTTCCTCTTCCACGATTTCTTTGAAAACTTGGATTTCTATTTTCATTAAAAAGGTTTTGCTCATCTTCCATGACTATGTCCATGTCTAAAATCACGACCTCTTTGTAGTTGAGTACATCCTCTTTTTGTAAAAGAATCTTGTTAAAGTTTGGTGTATATTTTTGTCAACAATGCTTGTTCATCTTGTTCTTGCTTTCCATGATTCATTCTTGTTTCATGGGTACACAAAGATTCAATCAATTCATTGACTAACATGGCATCTAAATCCTTAGACTCTTCAATAGCAACTACTATGTGATTAAATTTTATGTTAAGGGAACACAAAATCTTCTCTTCCATACAAACATCTAGTATGACTTTTCTAAGCCTTTTCATTTGATTTACCACTGTCAACATTCTAGTGATGTAATTTGTTGTATTTTTACTCTCTTTCATTGTGAGTGATTCAAACTCAACCCTTAAAGTTTGAAGACAAACTCTCTTTATCTTATTTAATCCCATAACAGAGTTTCTAAGAGTCTCCCATGCTTTTTTAGACGTTATGTCATTAGTGATTTTTCAAACATGTCATCAGTGATTTTTCAAACATGTCATCATCTAATCCTTGACGAATGATTGTAAGAGCATACTGATCTTTCTACCTTTGCATTTGTAAAGTCTCTTTCTCAATTGGTGATAATAATGCCTTATCTTGAAGAACTCTATAGCCTTTTTCTACCATATCCCATTCTCCTTAAGAGCCAAGTATGGCCTTCAAACCAATTCTCATAATTACTCTTATTGAGTTGTGGATATTTGAAGGATAAATATGCTCCTTTTATAGTTATTTCTTATTTTCAAAGCTCTAATACCACTTTTTTGGCAATGGATGAGCTTTTATTGAATTATATAGACACACGTTCATACAAAAGAAAGGGGGAAGAGGATATGTACGTAATCGTACATTTTATTCTTCATTAATCCTACACTTTTAAACATTCATTCATGAGGTATTTATACCATTACAATTCATTAAAAATAAACCTGGATGATTAAATTTATATTGCTATTAATAATAACAAAATCCAATCATCCAAGTACATGTTATTACTTTCACAAGTTGTCTCTTATATTTTTGCATCTAAATGAGTTTTATAGGTTGTTCTAGTCTAATGTGGTTATGTCAGTGCTACTACTCCACTGCAGTCTTCCATTTAGAAAAGCCTTTGGATAACCATTGCAAGGATAATAATGATTAATATTTCTCCAATTTTTACTTTAACCATCATATACCTTAGCCAATTCGAAAGTGGAAAACTTACTAATTTGATAATAAATTAATAAGGCAACTTTATATGATGCTGTGACTAAATCATATCCAAAACTACAAGCAATAATTTGCTTTTCGCTCGAGAAAAAATCGAGTTTCGGCAACAATATCTTTTGGTTTGTGAATAGGTTAGAGATGAGGATTATTGGCTAATCAGTTTGTAAACTCAAAAAGCAAAGTATGCCCTTGTAAGATCCAATAATTCTAAACCTTAATCTTGTATAACTCTTGAAAGCTTTGAGTTTTCTTCTAAAAGCTTTAGCTTTGTCAACCAAGTCTAAAAAACACAAGTTTGCGTCACCATTCATGATGAGGACTTATCTTTCTATAAGGTAGGATGGAAAGTATTGTGGTTGTTGAATAAATAAAGATTCTTTGAAAATATATTAATATGGAAATGTGATCTTTTTTATTGGTTTTATCTTGAAAAATGGATCTTATGGGAAACTTCACACCTTTATACATGATAAAGGATTTTTATGTATGATTGATGATATCTTTTTTTTTTTAAATATATTAATGTGGAAATGTGATCTTTTTTATTAGTTTTTTGGTTTTATCTAGAAAGATGGATCTTTATCAACAAAATTTCCCCCTATCTTAATATAAGTAGATTTCCTTCCTATTTTTAAAACACATCCTCTTATTTTGAGGGAAAAGTCCTAAGTTTTACAATTAAAAATTGAAACTAATAAATACTAACATTTTTAAATTTAAAACACAATTATTTAACACCACTTTCTTATTATATGCTCATTTATGTTAATAATCATGCTTATTATCAATTTACTTGAGCCACATCCTACAATTTATCTTTCACATTTTATCAAAGTATTCATAATGTATGAGTAGTTACTTTGTTAAAATAAGATTAGCAAACTTCTTTAAAATGTGTGCTCAAATTGAATATTTGGTATTTCAGTCATTATTTATATCAAATATAAAACTACAATCAAACCATTTAGCGTATACATATGAAGATATTATATGTTTAAACTTTAGAGTTGAAATATGGCATGAAACAAAATTTCTTAAAAAAAGGAAATATAAATTAGAATAGAAAATTAATATTAATCGAGAGCTCTAATAAATGCAATGGCATTAGTAAATATTGTTAATGAATCTACTATGATTTTAAATAGTAAGATAAATTTGATTAGTAAAGTATTTAACAATCATAAAAAAATTCGTATAATGTAGAAATTAGTTACAAAATGATATCCTAAATTGAAAAATAAATGTGAGAGATGCATCTAATATATATCAAAGTATTATAGGATAAAATTATAGTATTTAAGAAAACTACATTCTAGCTTTTATTGAGATGCCAAGATTAAAAGAAAAAACAAATTTCTTGAGATATCTTTCCATTATATAAATATGGCAAATTAGTTCTCTTAGGTAATATCATCTCCATATTTATTCTCGATGAATGATAGAATAAGTTAAACCCATTGAATAAAAATTTAAAAAAAGCTTTGAAATTTAAAGATTTCTAGTAATATTCATTTTTTTAGATATCGCCACTTTTGAATCTATGATGTGAATAGAGAAGAAAGTAATAGTAGGTAGCATACTCATAATGTATGTGCAAATTTGAATACTATTAAGATTTAGATATATTGACCATAAAGTTTAGCGTCATGTAATTTATGTGGGTAGACATCTAGCAGTTGAAAAGATAATTGCTAATGAAATTAACTATAATTAAATTATTCATAATAATTTTTAAGAGGGTGTAAAGTCCAATATACCATTTATTTTCTTACTAATGGAGATAATAATATACACAGCACATTTGAATCAAACTATGTATAAATGTTGCTTGCACATAAATAATAAATGAAAACTGTATACGATCCACTTTCTAAATTCATGAAATTTTTGCTAATCATATTTTACCAAAGTAATTGCTTCTATATTGTAATTTTTATACTTGGGAAAACTGCAAAAGATGAATTATGGGAATGTGACTCATGTAAATTGATAATAAATATAAAGATATTAAAATGAATAATACAAAAAGTAAAAGGATACCTAGATATATATTTTCACCATGTCAAAATATGATCAAGATTCAAGATAAAAGAAATTATAAGAAATTAAAATATGGTTATATAATTCACCTTCTATTTACTTTTTAAATATACAAAACTTCTTAACAATATAATGATTTTGATTAGTTAGAGCATATAATGAGAATGTGTCATTAAATAACAGTGTCTTGAATTTAAAAATTTTAGTTTTTTTATTTTCTTTTTAATTATAAAGTTTAAGAAATATAATGTTCTTTTAAAAATAGAAAGATGCATTTGAAAATTAAGAAGAAAAAACTACCTCTATAAATATTGGAAGAAAATTTTCCAATTTATAATAATGATAAAATGTAGAATAAATACACAAAATTGTATATTTTATGCATAAAAAAGTTTAAAGGTATGTAGTGTCCAAAACTTAAGTTTTGGATTAGTATAATAGGAATAGATATTAAATACTATGTATATTTATAATGTTATTATAATATATATACACTAGCAAACATGCCCGTGATGCATATGCAAAAATCAAATATAACGCTATAATAGAATTCAGAATATGATACAATTACTAAATCAAATGATATATACAACCACTATATTGATATAGGAGTTAGAAATAATGTATTAATCATAAAATTGTAATAATATATATCATAAATATACTTATTGAAAAACTAATAGTTGCACTTATTTTTAGATAATGCATATTATATTTTGAAATTGAAACCAAACTCATTGCTTATGAAAATTCAAACGTAATAATTAAATAGATTTAGGACTACTTTAGTAGGAAAATTAATGTTGAGTCTCAACTATATGCCTAATGAAAAACTTTTGTAACACTTTTAAATCTACTAAAATTTTAGTTTGACTAATACAAATTATTTATTGTAATTATCAAAAGCAAAGTGATAACAATGGTGACAACTTAATTAATGATAGTGGATAATGATTATATTATAATATGGAAACGAATGATAATTAGTAAGTTAATAGAAATAGATATAAGTCCATGAATACATGGAATAAAAAATATGGAGAGAGAGAGAGAGAGAGAAATGGTGTTTGAAAATTATATCAAAACCTTATATTAAAAATGTAGAATCCAAGAAAGTTTATGAGCTAGAGGTGAGCAAATATAAGGTAGTTAAGGTATTGGACTCTACTATACCTTATCATGTAAGGTACAGGCAATCGAATTTTGGAATTTAAACTTATTCAACAGCAACTAGAACAACCTTAGTACTTATACCATGTGACGACTTATGATACAGAGTATCTTATGAAACCTATAAATTTTTGTCTTTTTTTTTTGTAAATTTCAAGTTTATATGACCTAAAGTAAGTATTTTATATTTTATATTACAAATTGTTTATATGAAAGACCTATACAACTTATAACAAAATCTGTGAAATTAATAAAAAGTATTTTTTCATAGCTTCATTATTTTAAATTTGTGTGAAACTTATTACTTAGTAAATAAGAAAGAATATGACGTGTAATTGTACATACGGGAAGCACCACAATGAATAAGAATAGACAAAAAAAAACAAAAGGGGGGTTTAACAAACCCTGACAGCTACTTAGCTGGATATGACACATTAACTAGCTCTTACACAGCTTACAACTTACCAAATGTGACTCATCGGTCTGAATTATAAAATCACTTTCCATTACTCCTTATTAAAGGGGATAGATAAAAGTTAAGAGTAAACAAGAATGCTAAGGTTTCTTAAAAGGAAAACTTGTAATAATCAATCATGAGGTATGATGATACGTATAAGTAAATTAAGGTTTATATATTAGCCTCACTAACGTTACAATGCATACATGTAAAAGATAAAAAGGTACATAAAACATGCTAAAAAGGAAAAAAAAATTCTATACAAAAGAGTACGGAATCCTTCTAAAATATTATGCTAGAAGATACGTATCAAGAGGTGACTGGGGGTTTGTAATGCAGCTGGCTATGCAGAAATGAACTTTGAAGCTGATTGGCAGTTGCAAAATCTAGCTCGAAAGAGGTTAGAAGAAAGCCAGCAGTTGGAGCTAACTTGATCCGGTTCAGGTCAAAGCTTGGTCATTTAAAGATACCTAGATTCTCTTTGGGTTGCTCGACTCAACAGCTTGGTAGATCAGATGGTCGATAGCTCGGATTAAATAGATGCTTGTCACTTGGTAGCTTGGAAACTATGTTGAACCTTAGTAAAGTTTGGAAATGGACGCGGTTACTTGGCAAGTCGATGGATTTGCTGGGCAGCTTAGTTGGATTAGCAATGTAGTCCTCTCTTCTTAGTAATTCTTGAGCTAAGACACGTTGAGTGTATCCTAATAGTCTTCTTACTCGACTTCTGGTAGTTGGTCTAGAGAGTTGATTCTTATCATCTACTTAGGGGATCAGAAACATTTGTCCTCAAATAAGAAAGGGCTTATGATGGTGGCTCTCTTTTAGTCTCTTTTATGATGTCGTTAGGCTAGTGAGGGATCGGATTGGTCACATTGAAGGTGGGGGGAAACACCATAGTTCTCAAGTAGTTCAATTTGGTAAGCATTATGGTTGATCTTCTTCAAGACCTTGAATGGTCCATTTGCTCGTGGGGATATCTTGCTTTGTCTTAGGTGTGGAAATCTCTCTCAATTGAGGTAAATCTATACTAAGTCACTTGGCTTGAAAGAAATAGTTTGGTAACCATGACTACCAATCTCTTACTATTTTTCATTGAACTTAGTGATCTTCCTTGCCACGAATTGGTGCAGCTCTTGTAATTCTTGGGTTCAAGCGAATTTGGATTGGCTCTTTTCAACAACTGCAGGATTACTGATCATGTTTAGAGGAATAATGGGGTTAAGGCCATAGATGACCTCAAAAGCGGTCTTCCTAGTGGTATTATAGACATTCAGGTTATAAGCAAACTCCATAACTGGTAGACATTCGTCTCAATCTCTTAAGTTCTTTCCCATGATAGCTCGAAGTAGGTTGCCTATTGTTCTGTTCACCACTTTAGTCTAGCCATCAATTTGAGGGTAGCTACTAAAGTTGAATACAAGTATAGTTCCAAGCCTTCTCTAAAGTGTCTTCCCGAAATAGCTCAAGAATTTTGTATCCAATTTGAGAAAATAATCTTCGGCACTCCATGTAATTGAATAACTTCCTGTAAAAACAAATCGGCAACATATAAAGCATTGTTGCTTTGATAGCATGAGATGAAGTATGCTATTTTGTTGAAGTGGTTCACTACAACAAAGATTGAATCTTTTCCTCTAGATGTTTAAGGCAACCTTAGGATAAAGTCCATGCTGACTTTAACCCAATGTATGGTTGGTGTTGGGAACGACATATATTCTCCATACGGCTCTCTCTTCTCTTTTGCTCGCTTACACACTTCATAACTTCTAATCACCTTGTGGACATCCTAAGCCAGACCAAACAAGTAAAAATTTTCTTTCGACAATTGGACCTTTTTGGTCTCCCCGAAGTGACTAAATAATCCATCACTATGAGCTTCTTTAATTAATGGTTCGCGTATGGAACAATTTGGTATGCACAATCTCCTTTCCTTGAACAGATAACCATCCTTAAGGTAATATCCTCCAACAACTACTCCTTCTTTACACTTCAAAGAATAGGACAAAAATGTGGGTCCTGAGCATATTGCTCAATGATAAGAGAGAATACCAATAACTTTATCTATAAAGTGGTTAGCAAAGTTTGCAGACAAGATAAGACATTTGCAACCATATTGACATTACCCTTCTTATGTTGAATCACGTAAGAAAAACCTTTCCTAAATTTTAACCATTTTGTTTGTCTTTTTGGAAGTTTGTTCTAATTACCGAGATGCTTTGAGGACTCATGGTCCTTATAGATCACAAACTAGTGGGGTAGTAAATAGTGTTGCCAAATAGTAAGAACTTGGTAAAGAGAGTACAGTTCTTTCTCATACATAGAGTAGTTTAGGGTAACACCATTGAGTTTCTCACTTTGGAAAGCAATAGGCCAGTATTCTTGCCTCAGGATGGCACCAATACTAATGCTTGATGCATCACATTCTAGCTTGAACAGTTTGTCAAAATTTGGTAAAGCTAAGACAAAAGCAGTAGTGGGCTTCTCCTTAATCTCCTTAAAGCTCTACTTAGCTCAGTCATTCCACCGGAATCCCTTACTCTTCTTAGTAGGCCTAATCAATAGAGTGGCAATGGTATTTAAGTTCCTAATGAATCTTCTATAGAAAGAAGTAAGGTCATGAAAACTTCATACTTTAGTAACACTCTTCGGCGACGATTGGTCCAAGATAGCTTAGACTTTTTTCTCATTTTCTTGGATTTTGTCTTAAGATACTACATAACTAAGAAAGATAACTTCACCTTAACAGAATATACACTTCTTCAGGTTTCCATACAACTTATCAGCATATAGTATATTAAAAATGGCTTGGAGATGTTGAACATAGTTGGCCAGGTCGGCACTATACACTAATATGTCATCAAAGTACATGTCCGCACATCGTCCAATTAAAGGGCGCATCAAATGGTTTATGAGCCTCATAAATGTGCTTAGTGCATTATTAAGTTCTAATGGGATAACCAACCATTCATAAAGACCATACTTAGTATTGAAGGTAGTTTTCCATTCATCACTAAGCCTCATGCTAATTTGATGATAGCTACTTTGCAAGTTAACTTTAAGAATATCTTGGTGCCGTGAAGCTTGTCTAACATGTCATCGAGCCTTGTCATTGGATATCTGTACTTGATTATAATACTGTTAATAGCTTGGCTATTGATGCACATGCACCACAAACTATCCTTCTTTGGGATGAGCAAAGCTAGTATAATGTAAGGACTCATGCTCTCTCTTACATAATCTCTCTTTATTAGCCCATCCACTTGTCTCTTCAAATCAGCTGGCTACTTGGGATTCATTTTGTAAGTAGGTTGGTTAGGTAGACTTATGCTTAGTTATAAATCGATGCAATGTTCTATGCCTTGGGTTAAGGTTAATCCCTTAGGCAACTCTTTAGGAAACATGTTAGAAAATTCTTCAATCAACCTTCGGATTTCGTCAAGCACATCTTTTAGATCTCTCATCTCCAACAATCTCCTAATCAATAAAAACATAGCTCATTAGCCTTCTTAGTAGTTTGGAGCTCTCTTGGCCCATCACTAATGATTTCTTCTTGTTAGTTCGATTAAGCTAGTTACGGGTCTCATTACCTAAGCTGGGGTCATAGGTTACAGTACAATCTTCTTTCCTTCCTTGACAAAGGCATAGGTGTTCTTATATCCGTCGTAAGTAATATGTCGATTGAACAACTAAGGTCTTCTAAGCAACAAATGTGAAGCTCTCATGGGAACGACATAATATGGCACTTCTTCCTTGTACACATTCTCAACACTAAAAGGTACACATATTGTTTAGTAACATACAGAGCACTCTTATCATGTAGCCAATATAGCTTGTAAGGTTAGGAGTACTTATAGGTTGGCTAAACTAACCTCTGTACGAGGGATTGTGTAGTTACATTGGTATACCTCCCCCCATCTATAATGATGGTGCACAAATGTCCCTTAATGGTACATTCGGTGTGGAACAAATTTTCTTTAATCTTCCTTAGAACTCGATAAGGAGCTCAATGCTTGTATCAGTACTAGTCTCATCACTTCTCCCCAGTTGGCATAAACACAAGTCTCCTTTTCCTCCTTAGCTTCAACTCTTCTAACATTCTTATCCTCCTCGTAAGGTTCACTTTTGTAGTGCTATCTACTACATCTCTTCAGAGCACCATAGTACGTCGATTAGGACATTTAGTAGCCAAGTGTCCGTAATCCAAGCATTTAAAGCACTTCACCTCGCTCATCTTCCATCTAGAGGTTTATCCTTTCTCATGTGTCCTTACAGTTGTCCTATCTTTAGCTCAGTTCTTCTGGCCTGCTCGACTATCATCAGGTTCATCATGTTTTTCCCCAGCTCAGGAGGGTCTCCTTGGCTCGGCATAAGCAGGTAGACATGGAGTAAGAGCTCGGGAAAAACTTGGCCTAAGTTTACTTGAGGCATTTCTCTTCTGCATTTTAACCCTCTACACTACCTTAATGACTTCCTCTAATGTATAGAATCTTTATACCTCCACAATGTTGCAAATCTCATATTTGAGTCCATAGATTAATTGAGAGACAGTACGACCTTTGGGCTCTTCTACGCCTACTTAGATCATTAGCATATGAAATTCTCTCACATAGTCGTTAATAGATTGACTTCCTTAATGATGCTCATGCAACTTAGAAAATGCATCTTGCAAGTAGGACTTAGGTACAAATTTAGCCCTGAATAATCTCTTCATTTCTTCCTAAGTTGTTATACCTTGATAAGAATCAAGCTACTGGACCATTAACCCGTAGCTAAGCCTGAGGATTGAAAGGCCTAACACGGCAAATTCTCTTACTCCAGCCAACTCCTGTTGAGGCAGAGTATCTCCTTATCGACTTGTTTTGCATGCTGAGTCAAATAACTCCTTATTTCTCATAGATAGTATGTTGAGAAGCGAAAAGCCAAGACAGCAGCCAATCCTTACTCTCACTCATGTCTAAGCAATTACTTACTCGGCATCACACTTGCCGATATGCCGAAAGAGAGACTCTGGACTAACTAAGTTACCCTTCCTTAGACAAGCCAGTTGACCGTACTTTTACCTGCATCTTCCAACGGCTTCACCAATACAGCATCGCCATGTATACAGAATTATGTGTAGGATCCGTTACACTAATCATTGCCTTTCTAGAATATTCATTTTTACTCTTTTATATTCTTGTACATTACTTTTTTAAGGTAATACATATTTTTGTCTTTTCTCTTTTAGGCATGTTGTCCTAAATTCTCGAGGATAAATACCTCTTGTACTAGTAGTTATAATCATCAGATTGAATATTAATACACTTGACATTTCTCTCTCGTAAACATTACTTTGTTTACATTAATCCCACTCTTATCCTAACTTTTAAGCAAGGCTAAGTGGCGAGTAACCTCACCAGACCATCTTGTACGTCATATCGAGTTGTGCTATAAGTTCTCAAAAGTTCCATTGGTACATCATATTCATTGGAGCTGTTCGTGGGTTTTTGCTTACTTTTTCATTTAGCATTTGTCCTTTCGCACATTCCCCATTGCTTCCTTTTCGAGATTTCTGCAAGTTTGGACCCATCTAGTGACCAGCTTTATTTATTCTTAGTCACAATTCTCAACACACCTTGTCTTCCATCTCTCACTCTAGCCTCATTTAAATTCTTCCACCAAATAAGAGTATATTCAAAAAATTTAAGTGTAGCAAGTCAAACCTTAACTACATTAGTATACTTATAGCAGTCAAATACTTTCTCAACTTTCTCTTCCTACTTTGGATACTCATATGCATCTCTACTCTTACTGAAGGTCGGAATTTGGACTTTAACATTGTTAAGTCATCGAAAAGCTCAGCATCTTCGTTCTAATGCTTCGTAATATTCAACATCTTCTTCTTCCTCTCCTTTTACCTCAACATTTACCTCTTCATCATCCTCTTCAATCTCTTTCAAATCCAATCTTCATCTAACAGCTCGATTGGCCACTCCTCTAACTCGATGAGGTCAAATTAGGTGATTAACTGGACCAAGTTTGCCATATCGTCTCTTGAGAAGATTCTCAACTAGGCTATGGTGGGTACACCTTATGGTTGCTGCCTGTTTGCTTGCATTGTAGTGACTAGAGTCTTAATAAGATTTGTGAGTTTATCAAGCTTGTCATCGACTACTCTAGGGGTATTACTATCATTTTGGCTTGGCCAGCATGAGCATTACTATTCTAGTCACTAAAAATACTGTGAACACTTGAATTCAACATAGTGAAACACTTTTTTGACAAGTTGACAACACAATACCTAACAAACACTTCTACTCATTACCTAGAATCTTACTAATACACTCTAATAACTTCAACACCCAACTCATAAATAACACAGAAAAGATCTTGCTCTATTTTCAAAGTGAAGAATGGAGTAGAATAGAGTAATAATGGGAACTACTCTTACCACTTCACAAACTGCCATTGTATAACTCATAACTTCAAAACTTACTCCACTCGAACATACAATAGCAGTTACGGAAGGAACATAGTAGACATGAATAGCAGACATGAAAAGAACTCCATTTTACTTCACATACCCCTTTTAGGAACTGTGCTCTATACCAGCAAAACTAATGCGTTTCTGGGGTCGTATACACGGAGAGCACCACAACAAATAAGAACAGACCAAAAAAAAAAAAAACAAAAGGGGTTTTAGTAAATCTGTGCAGCTACCTAACTGGATATAATGCCACAATTTGATCTTACAAAGCCTACAACTCATCGATGAGACTCACCAATCTGAATTATAAGGTCATTCGTCATTATTCTTGCTAAAGGGAATAGATAAGAGTTAAGAGTAAAGAGTAAATGAGAATATTAAGGTTGCTCAAAAGGGAAACTTATAATAATCAATGATGAGGTATGATAATGTGTGCAAGAAAATTAAGGTTTATACACTAACCCTATTAGGGCTACAATACATACATGAAAAAGACAAAAAAGATAATTTACAAATAGAATACATAAGACATGCTAAAAAGGACAAAAAAATATTATGTACAAAAAAGTAAAGAATCCTTCTAGAATATTGTGTTAGAAAACATGTGTCAAGAAGCAATTGGGGGCTTATAATACGACTAGCTATCTTGAGATGAATTTTGAGGCTACTCGATAGTTATAGGATCTAACTCAGAAGAGCTTAGAAGAAAGTCAGTAGTTAGAGATGACCTTGTCTAGTGCAGGTTAGAGCTTGGTCATTTAAAGATACCTAGATCCTCTTTACATTACTTAATTCAATAGCTTGGTGGATTAGATGGTCAATAGCTCGGGTTAGACAGATGCTCGACACTTAGTAGCTAAAAAACTATGTTAAACCTTACTAGAGTATGATAATGGATGTAGTTGCTTGGCAAGTTGGTAGATTTGATCAGCAGTTTGCTTGGCTTGGTAATGGAATCCTTTCTTCTTAGGAATTCTTGAGCTAAGATGGGTCGAGTCAATCTTAATAGTCCTCTTGCTCAGGTTTTGGTAATTGTTCTGAGGAGTTGTTTCCTATCAGGATGAGTGAAAAAGATTGAAAACATAAAGTTGGAGAGAAAAATAAGGAAGAATGGAAAATGTAAAGTAGGAGAATTGGCATTAAGCTTAGCCTTTAGGGCTATAAATTGATGGTCTTTGGCTCCCTTTTTCCATTTTACTTGAATAGTTATTCACTGACTAATACAATATTCTCCTTTTATATTTATTTATTAAGATTATATAATAATTTGTCATTTAGTGAATATAAGGTACCTTAGATCATGTATCCTTTATACCTTGATTAGAATATAGGTTTGAAGATAAGTATAGAGTAAGAAGACCTCGTGTACTTATCTTACCCTATGAAAACATGTTCCAAACAATCTGTATATGAGAACTATCATGTAACCCTTAATACCCACTTAAGGCTTACCTGATCGAGGAGGTATAGGTTGTGTATCCTAAGTGATAATATAGCGAAATTAGTCTTATTTTTTAAAAATAAGTCTTCTAATTGTGAATAGGTCATTAGTATGGGGAAATGAGCTTTTAGAATATAATTCCTCAATACAAGGATCATTTCACCACACTAACATTATTTCCACACAAAAAAAGGGGCTCATTTCACCATTCTAACCACATTTTACCATTTGATGCCTTATGTATTCATACCATGACTCATTTGACCATACTAATGTTATTTTCACTATTTGAAGGCTTATCTCATCGAAATCAGTTTAATTTCACTATACTATCACCATTTTCACCATAAGGAGTGTAATGCCCCGAGACCCTAAATGGGCATTATAACCCGCCGTATACTTTAGTTAGCTCGGAATATGTTAAGGCTTCTAAGTTTACTATAGTACATCCATAACATAACTATACCATAAAATATATACATAAGAATCTACAAAGAAGTGAGTAATTACATTCACTAAAAACCTCATAAAATAAAGATTAACTAACACAATAGTTTAGGAATGTATCGACTCATAACCATTAAGGCATAGGATAAATCAAGAATAGCTAATCTCCTCAAAGTTTCTCAAACCCACATAATATAGTAAAAGGAGTCTATCTCCTCAATAAAACATGACTTTCTTGATACAACATAACATATGTAAGCCCTAAAGCTAAGCCAATTGATCGTAGGATTGAACTTAGAACATAAGTTTTGGACGATCGGTTAAGGAATCCGATTAAACCTCAAATTATAAACTATTGAGAAGAATATTAGTAAAAATGACCCTGTAAACTTAAATTTAAGAAAATAAGTAATAAAATAAAAGACTATAAAATTTTCAAATTTTAAGCATAATAATTGCTAGTTACTGAAAAGGCAAAAAATGTAATCTAATAACTAATAAATTACTAGAGATAGATTATATGTATACTAAAAATAATAGAATGACCTAAATAATATTTAAGAATATTTATTTGTACTATATATGAATTTACATGTAAGTATAAATACGCGTAATTACTTAAAATACGCAAAATGTGCTAAAATAATACTAAATGCTTAAAGAAAATTCATAATTAATTAAGGAAAAATAAATAAAAATCAGGAAAAATCAAGAATCATCCAGAATTGGATCGTGGCAGCTGGGAAAAATAAGAAAAAATTTGGCCAATTAAATTAAGATAATACAAAAGCCAAAAAATAAGGGATAAGGCAATTGTCTTGTCCCATTTAATGCACAATAAATCCCCTAAAGCCCTATAAATAGCAGGAAAAATTCAGAAGCTCATTTGGACAGTTACAAATCAAAGAAAATTTGGGAGAGGCAAAAATTGAGAGAAAAATTCGAGTTAGAAAAAAAATAAGAAAAACTGTGCAGTTAGGGCTTTTAAAGGAAAACCCCACCAGACGAGCAGCTGGAAGTGGACGACGATGACCACCACACAGTGGTGGCAGTGCTCAGGCCGGCCGACAAGGCCACGGCGGCCCGCGATGGCCGGAGCCACCCAAATCGATGAGTCCGATTTCCAGCCCGATTCTTGTGTAATTTTTTAAAAATAGTAAATATGATTAGAAAATTATGAATTTTTTTATTCTAAGATATTTTTGTATGTAGTTTGTAGGAAAATTATTATTTTGATGAAAACATGTTCCATAATATATGGTCCTTAAGAAATTATGCAAAACCGAGCATGTTTCGATTTAGAAATAAATGACCTTAGGAGTGTAGTTTCGAGCCCAAATTTTTGTGTAGATTATTTAGATGATATAGAACAATGCTATGAAGCCTGTTTTCAAAAATTAATTTTCAAAATTTTTAGATAATATTTAGGCCTTAAAATGAGGCATAAAATGGGTAATTTAAGGTTAATTAAGTAATTAAATTATTAATTACTGACTTAGTGAATAAGTAGATGTTTTAGGATGTGGAAATCTGATGGAGTATGATACTTATAGCATTTAGGGTGTTAGATGTAATTATTAGATTAATTATGTAGTAAATGAGTAATAGGAAAAATAGTTAATTTTGTAAATTAGGGAAATTTGGAGTAAAATCTGATTTAGGATGGATTTAGACATTTTGAAATAATAATTGATGTTTAGAGATGATAATTAGGGTGATAGAAATATTAGAAGTGCATTATGTGTATAAAAGGTAACAATATATAATATATAATTTCTAGAAATATAATAAATAGAAAATATTATAATAAAAATTGATATTTTGAGAATAATAAAAATGTACAATAAATCTGATAGGAAACTTGAATTTATGGAATTATATGAAAAATGTAAAAATTTATCACAGTAGGAGTGAATTCGGTACACTAATACGGATTTAAGTGTACCGAGTAAAATAAACACTAACTAAGGGTAATGATGGTATTTAGGAGATCGAGAAGTAATGTGATTAATTTCTAAAAGCTCAGTTAAATCCGTATTACCGGTTTAGGGTAATGATGGTAACACTTATTGAGCTGTGGTTGCTCACATCCCTATAGACGTCGTGCAGGTGCTGGCTAAGAAGCGGCAAATAACTACTCTGAAGCTAGCAACTGCTGGATCCTGGGGAGTGAAGAAAAATATTGAAGAATAAACATATATTTTTAAGGTCTAATTTTTTATTTTAGAATTATTTTTCATTTCTGAATGATGTAATAATTTAGAAAAATACTATAGAGAAATATTGTAAACTTTAACTACAATAACTGAATTATAACATATATATATATATATAATTCCTCACTTTTATAGGTAAATGATTTATTTAAATTACAAACTGTCTACTTCAAAGCGAGTTAGTTGTGGACGCCTTGTGTAGATCAGGTCTAAGATAGCGGTTGTAAGGCCAACTTCTATCTTAGGATGGTTTACACGGTGGGGCTATTACGACTCTGCCGCTTCGGGGCGTGACAACATATCTCATGTAAATACATAACTTATATCCACTCTAATAATCCTAATAATAAGGATACTTGACACCCTCCATCTCCTAGATATTGTTAACATACGACTCTTCATAAATGAAATAGTCATCTAATCCTATACCTAAAAAAGAATAAGGATGAGCCGAAGCCTAGTACCTGTACATAAATATGCACAAATGTCATACCAAAGCATACACATACAAACAATGCAACTATATTGAGGGTAAACAAGCAATCAATTAGTTATTTTTAATTTAAGTCCATAAATATCAAAGAAGTACTCATGACTCTTCCATAACTTGGTCTTTTTCCACATACGTAGGTGGATATACATATAAATTTTTTTTTTAGTCCTTTATGTCCGGGTTTAAAGTTTAAGAATCCTAGAATTTTAGTAACGTCTCATATGAAAGTTTACTAGAGAAAGCTCACATATCATTAGTAGTCGGATCTGCAATTGCAAGCCTCTAGAGCGAGCAGGTTAAGCGCAACTAACAAATTAGATCAATGAGGTTGTATATGAGTTAGTTTGGTTACATTCTATATCCTAACAAGCACAAGCAATCATCCAACACCATGTACTTGAATCCTCAATAAGTAAACAATCTTGGCAAGAGAAAGCTAAAGTAAAAGAATCCAAAACCTAACCCAAAGACAAAGCAATTTGCTTAAATCCTCATCTCTTGATCGTAATTCTTAAATAAGGTCATCAACTCACTAAATTACATCTCATAGGCCAACTAAGGAATTACTTGAAATTGTTTCTTAAACATTAGTTTCTTGATTAAAGTTTGAAACTTTTGGAAGTAGAAAGGATAGACAAGGAGTTAGTCAAGTTAAGATTTGATCGAAAACTAACTTAGAAAACAAAAAGGTTAGAGTAGAACATGGCACCCAGATGCCATAGAGAACAACATATGGACATTACTCTTCTATCTAATACAAAAGCCTAGTGTCTAGAAGTTACAAAGCAAGGCATTCGAATGCCTTGCTTCTATTTTGTATAAATTGCAAAATAGAACCCCCTTCTAATCCAAACAAGAATTGCTTAAATCCTTGTCTAAACCCATACACTTCCAGTTCTCATATTAGGGTGCCCTAAACTAAAGATTCATAACCTTAAGGTTCCACTAAAACTCCCACTTCCAGCCTTGAATAGCAGATTCTCAATTCAACATCTCAAATTATGAAAGAATATTGAAGGAACTTACTTGAAATGCTCTAAACACTTGGTGTAATATGAGAATGAAGCTACACACCACTACAATATGTATAATACTTGATTTTAGATTGAATCCTCAATAAAATCCAAAGTTAAACTTCTCTGTAACACTAAACCAAAGAGAAAACTAAGTTTAACTTCAAGAACTTTCATTACACTTACCTTATACTCCCAAATGAGCTATCGCTTGAATGTACACAATAATCCTAGCTTGTTTCACTTATAATCCAACTAAAAACTACAAAGAACAAGAAGATTCAGTATGATAGAAGGCTTAATATGAATTTCCTTGAGCTTGAAATTCAAGATTCTTACTTTAATCTTCTTAGTTTTCTTTTTGTGGTAAAGTTTAGGGTAGGGTTTTAATTGGCTGATATAAGAAGAGGGTATTAGGCCACAAATAGTAAAAACCAGGGTTTTAGTAAATGATGATAGGTTTGAGAGAGTAGGGTTTTAGGAAAATATCAAAATGCCCAAATTGCTCTTGGTTTTAAAAAAGATTTTATTGGTTTATTACAAAGAGAGATTTTATAATTTAACCATATAAATGTTTGATTCCTCAAAGAAAGACTCATTTTGTTACACTAATACTGTATCCTAAAAGCAATATTCATTTGATAACACTAATACATGTTACATATATATATTAACATCTTAAACCATATACTATGATGCTTTTATTAAAAATATATTAAACATTACCTAATGCATATGCACAAGCACAATATATCATGATAATATATATATGTATAATATCATACACATAGACATACAAAATTATACATACGAGTTATAACATAATATATATAAATATGTATACAAGTAATATATACTATGGTTGGTGTCTACTATATGTTTAGACTTCCACTAATGAAATTCTAAAAGTGAAATGATTTCTTAGTTAATTTACATGTATTAATAAGGATTAACAACATAGGTGAAAAAAAGATAAAGTTATGTATAAATGTTATTTAAAATTCTAAAAGTATGGAATCATTTAAATCTTGTTAGATTTACAATAACCTTAATATTTTTATGATAAGTAATGCCATAATCTACTAAAACTGTATTAATGAATTAAAGCTCCTCACATAAACATGCATTATAGTAAATATTACATAGTGTATATGCACAACTACTATATATTAATATTAATATATAGCATACAGTTACAACATTATACATATGTATATATAGTACACTACATGTATAATATACCTTAATATATATTATGCTAAAGCATGCATTATGATACTTATATACCCTATAGAAGTTACAAGTTACAACATAATATATATATATATGCGTGTATGTGTTCATTTATGTTTTAGATATTATGCTATGTATGTGTGTATATATATTATAAATAACAATATATTGATATGTGTCTATGTGTAGTATATTATATCTATAATATTTTATACATGTGTAACATGTTAAATCATACCATGATGCTTAAAGTAAAATTATGTTAATTATTATATACTGTATGTGCAAAAATACTATATTTGCAAGATATGTACATATATATATACTATATAAAGTTAAAACACAATACATAATATATATATTATATATATAGTAGTATACTATAGTACAATATAGGAAATTTTGTATAATACAAGATTTAATATATATATATGTTATTCTACATATATGTTAAACGATAAACTACAATGCTTATATACAACATATAAATATAGAACATAATATGTGAGTGTTTAAGATACTATGCTATGCAATATATATATATATATATATAT